>JAHMML010000104.1:133587-327742 GCA_020341155.1 Eciton burchellii
TATGTATGTATGTATGTATGTATGTATGTATGTATGTATGTATGTATGTATGTATGTATGTATGTATGTATGCATGTATGTATGTATAACGATAACAGAACTTTTGCTTTCTTCCATCGATTGTCGCATCATCGTCGAATCGTTGACAATTTAGAGAAAATTTAGAGAAAATTTACGCACGGAATGGAAAGACAATTTTTTTTCCGCTCTCACGCAATGCGGCCATCGGTCAGGAGAGACGTTTCGCAAGACACGGAGAAACTTTTTCCATCGGCAATTTTCCATCGGACGACACGTGTCTGTTCGCTTCGAGAGTACGCGCGATGCGGGTGACCACTTTCTTGACCGACATTCAAACCTCTCCTAGTGCGTTCACCCGCGGCGATAAGGCGATCGCTTAGAAATTCCTTTGCACGCGTTGCGCAAAAGTTGCAGCTTGATTATCATTCGCGTTGGATTCGCGACTAACGATTTTCCATTGATGAATTTGACAACGAATCACGCGAAATTGCGGGTCAAGCGGACGAGAACGGGCCATCCTTCCAAATTCTTCAAATACTTGCCGTCACGATACATGACAAATTATATATACCTGTGACGAATCGGATGGAACGGATGTAGAAAAGAATGTCGTAATGAGAATCGAATCCCTAGGATAAGATTGCACGTGATCGATTAGCGATATCCGCGCAGCCGTGTTGTCGATTAATTTTAATTGACCGCGTGCGCACTCGGAGACGTTCGTACACCGGCTAACGCGGATGATTCGTTTGAGAGCATTAACGGCGTTCTTCTCGTTAACGCGAAATCATCACGTCGGATTTTTCAATCCTACGATAGACCAAGTTGCGTGGCAATGTGTCTCTCCTTAGCCTCTCCTTCCTGTCAGCTGGAAACTCAGCGCGCGAGAAAATCGCAACGACCAATCCAGTCCGTGATCCAGCTTCTGACGCGTAAAGCGTACTTCCACGAGAAGAACTCACAACAAGTGTTTTAATGTTTGGTCCCGCATATGGAAGAATTAAGTGCGAATAGTGTCGTCCGTTGAACGATGAGCGATGAAAGCCGCTCTGACGTGAGTCCTGCGAAATTTAGCACTTCCTCCAAGAAAGTTGGTGCGCGCGACGTTATTTTAACGGGAAATCTCACGTCCTCTTATCGCGAGAACATGCAACGTATCGCTCTTTTGCCGACTGACAATCTGATATCGCGTGCGAAGAAACGGAAGAGAAAAGAAGATATATCGGATACGGAAATGTGTGCGAGTGTGCAAGCGCTACTCTCTATCAGCCAAGCCAGAAAATTTTGTTTACCCGGATCGAATGGATTAAAGATCGAATGACGCTATTGATTTCGCGCGTGTCAGTCTCGCGAGAGTCGTTTAGAAAGAGAGAGACGATAATCGCTCATCATTCTCTAGATTTCTCGCTCTAGCGATATAAAATCCTGCCGTTTCAGAAAGCTGTTGGGGAGCTCGCACGGACACGAATAGAAATAGCATTACGCGCTAAATTGCGCAAGACAACTGATATTACGAGTGACGGTAGCGCGGAAATAATGATCTCGTCATTATTTCCATCGTTATCAAAGAATCTATCGATTGCACAGTTGTGACGATACGTACTCGTATCGCGCCGCGTTATTAAACGCTCGCCGTAAGGTCGTTTCGTTTTGATATTTCGGGCACAACGAGATCGCACGATGAATTAGACGAGAGTAACTTCTTCCTGGCCGCGAGATGATTTCAAAGGTCGTCTCGTACACGCGCCCGTGATGTTACCTACAATGTGCATCGCCGAATGTAACGCGCGATTAAAATATTACGTCGAGTATTACGTCGTTACCCTTCCAAGGGTAATTGACGCCGAGCGTGCACAGAATCGTCGGTGGTTATTCAATATCTGCGAACTATTCATCTGTCCGTCATTCATCCCGGTAACGATGCGCGATGAAAGAACGGCCGCGTCGAGTCGACAGTGGATGATTTTCCTCACCGACGATCGCAGTCTTCGTTAACTTACGGATTAACTTTGCTCTTTCGAGACATCGGACTTGTGTTTATAAATGTAGTTGCGTAATGATGAAATGATGCACGATTGCGTAACTTTGTCCAAGATTCAAAATGACTTTGCAAGAGGACTCGGTCCTTTCTCTTATCGTTCGAGATAGCGAGAAAGAGAGAGAGATGAAAATTTTCACACTAGGAAGCCACGACCGATACGATTTTGCAACATGACGTAAATGACGTATTATTTTTATACGAGAGAGTACAAGGAGAGTGACGCGATTGACTTTGTGCAGATCGATCAATCCCGAGCTAAGCATTAGACGATTGTATTTTTATCTCACTCCACTGCATAGATAATTTGCCACTCTCATTGCATAGATAATTTGCAAAAAAAGAGAGGGACAGAGAGAACAAAGTACAGCAGACTCATACGTCGAATATTTCAGCCTCCGTTTCAGCTTAGCAACCAGGTCATGGCAATGCAAGGTTGCGCGAACAATTTTTTTTCCTCCTCCCCTCCCCCCTCCCTCTCCAAGTGCATATCGCGTTTCGCACGGGTCTGTTAATTCGAACACGCCAGCATTACAAATATCTAGCAAAAGTCCTTTGCACAACGCTGCAGTCGCGTTATATGCGTGTTACGATCAGAAGGGACGTTACGAAGAAGAAAGTCTCTTTCTTCTTCCTAGTGTGAAACCTTCGTGTGCGCGATATGTTTGCGGAAAAATCTGTCAGGGAAAATCTTATCCAACGACAACGCGATAACTTACCTCGAACACACCTGATGTAATTGTTGAACTCCTTTTGCAGTCTGTTGGCGGAATTCTGCTGTCTCGTAAAGTTTTGCAGGTGCTCGTCGAATATGTCGTCCGCAGTTCGATCGACCTTGCCTAGATTCTGAAGAAACTGTAACGAGAGGAAAGGAAAAAGATACATCTCGAATCTTAGTTGGTATGTTTCAGAGCCGTTTGAAATCGGCACGTGTAATTTGCGGACATCGACAACATAATCGTTCTTGTGCGATCCTATGTGCAATCGATTGAAAAGTTTCGAATATAATGTACGAAGCTCGATGTAGATATCTCATGATGTAAATATGTATATATAAATACTTGGTAGTAATAAAGTATAAAGAAGAAAATATAAAATACTCCACTTTTCCCAATGCAATGGAAAATTTGAATTTCAGAAACGATAGATCGGATGAACACGCGTGCGCTTTTACATTTTAAACGTAAATGTAAAATGTAAAAATTCAACATGATACTCCGTTAAAAGAAATAGTTGTTTATAGTTTTCGAGACACTGAGCAGAAAGAGTCTCGTAAAGAGTCTCGATTAATTCTTGTTATAACTCATAAAAAAGGTCAGATTATCAAACATCACGGTCCCCCTATTAGAATGTGCTAAATATTATAGCGATGCGGGTAAAGATGTGTAAACGTGTAAATTGAGGCCTTTGAACCACCATTGGCTCGCGAAACGATAAACACCGCCTGCATTATCATCATAAAACGATATCATAAAACGGTTATAATCCTTATATCGCGTTATATCCTTATAACTCTTAAAGCTATCGCTCAAATTTTAATTAATTAGTCTGAAAAGCATTATACGTACAATAATACGATATTTCTTTCGAAAAGCTGTCTCTCTTTCTCTCTCTCGATCATTGCAATAAATAAATTTAATAAAGAAGCTTTATTAAAGCCTCCATACTACTTGTTCCTTATCAACGATGCCGGTTATATCGATGATAAGGAATTAGCGATAATAAGCAGCGCTGTTATGAAAGGATGCGGATAACGTAACGATAGTCATTGACCGCAGAGAAATTTCGCGTTGGCAATATCATTCCGTTTTCATTTCAGTTCCTGGCAGTATCTATTCAACTTTCGACGAGCGAAAAAGAAAGGATTACGTAAACGAGACGAGCGATGAAAATAATAAGCGGAAATTTCGTTACTTTTTAGGAACAACGGAACAATCGTATACATTGGAGCATTTCCATCAGTCGATGGAAAATCGTGTAAACTAGTACGCAAAGATTAAATTTTAATTTCAAATCTGCTAGTTTTAATTTTACCGATCGTCGCAAAATATTTTCCATTATCGCAAGACGTCGTAAATTAAAGAGTTTAGCAATCTTTTTGAAAACAGAAGCGCGTCGTGTGCGTATATGCGGAGCGAATGAACGCGCGCAATGGACGAAAATCTACAAGCTCGCAGACGAAGATTTACAGGAATGCCTCGTTATCGTCGGGGCAATATCGTAAAATATCCTTTATGCGGCAAAAAAAGCGATTCAAGCGGTGAGTTAGCGGAACGCCGAGAAGAATGCTGGCAGCGCCCATTTCTCTTGGGCTGGGTCAGAAATCAAAGACCGAAACGGAACTCCGCGATGGAAATCGCGAGTCGCCCGTTACGTAATTCGTCTCTACATGCGCCGACCTTCTTCCTCGAGAAAAAAAACTACGTCACACGGCGCAAGGTATTAGCGTTAAACGTCGAGCAGAATGCGTCGATACGTCGCAAGTGCTAATTATTGGATCGCTTCTATCTTATCTCTAATTATGTTTATTCGGCAAAGAGAGTAACCAATAAAAGAAATCGGTGAATACGGAGTCATTCACCATCGTCCCGCTCATCGTCAAAGGTATAAAGGTATAAAGTCGTTTGGATCGACTCTTTAAGCCGTTTCGGCCTTGCTGGTCATTAAGAGCGATTAATCCGCTCGTGATCGTCCGTTACCGATCGGCCTATATCTATATGTATGAAATGACGCAGTCATTTCTGAAGAAATGATATTTACGGGAATAGCAGACGCGGAGCTCGAAATGTCAACTCGATACTCGATCCGTCGTTCCTTTGTGTCTCGTGGAGAGGAGAGGAGAGGAGATTACAAAGGAGACACGACGTTTCAAACACGACGAGATATCTCATTCAGAAGATAAAACCCACGCGTGATCGCGAATGACGCCAAAATAAAATCGAAGTCTGTTGCTTTCGATATTTAATACGATCCTTCGTGAATCACCGATAGCACAGAGAGACGCGCTTTAATCGCGAGATAAGCGCTCGCGACTGAACATTACCGAAGCAACAAAAATAGCGTTATCTGAGTCGTGAGTCGTAGCGTCAATGCTCACAAAAGCTCCGTAAACTGCATTGTTTCCACCAAAATCCAAAAGACAGTTGCATATACATATGTGTGTGTGTGTGTGTGTGTGTATGCAAATATATCACATATTATAGCTGTACGGTATATCGATTGTACCGTTACGCAACGCGATGCTCCCCCAGTCAGTGGCGAGATGTCTGTTTCGCGGAATAGCGCTAAAAGCGTTAATCATCTCCGCGATGTAATCCCCGCTTTCCGATCGAGATTGACAATTTTCGATATGAATTCAGCAGCAGTCACATGTATACGAGCAGATTGGCTCCGCTGCGACTTTTACAACGACGCGCAACCATCTGCAACAATGTGTCCAGCATGTGACCTTGATTGCGAGATATCGATAAATACTCAACATCGCTGAACATCGTGTCACTGACATGCGCGACCTACTGCGCGACTATCGGCGTTTTTGTCCGTTCGATGCGAGACACGATTTTTGTCACGATCCCACGTGCCCTCGTACCGTTATCCGGTCAGCTTTGCTAGTTTCCATCCGATACTTTTGTAGCGGAACGTGTACAGTGAGAACCAACTCGCGCTTATTCGCGCTCACTCGCGCTCACTCGCGCTCACTCGCGATCCGCCGCTAATCCTGCATAGGATAAATATCAGAGGAACATCAGGAAGGATTCTGCAATGAAATTAATTAATTTCATGCATCACGCGAAACGGAGATGTCAACGAGGCATCGTCGAGGCATCAGCCTCTTTCGCGAAATTTAAAGCTACTTTACGACGTAATCACGTAATCAAACGTCGTAAATTTACTCAATCGTACTCGAAGTATACGTATCGATTATACGTATCGATGTACGTATCATTATACGAATGCTGTTTCCACTGCTGGATCTCCGAGTACGAACGGACCCGGATGTGTCGTTTCCGAAATAGTTGGTCCTCTCCCGGCTTTATTAATAGCCGAGCAGATGACGCGCGCGAATGTGCCGCTATTGCATCGCTATTATTGCGTGGCCATTGCGTGGCCATTCCGTGGCCCCATTTTGCCACTCGCTGCTTCGCATTGTATTCTCTGCGAGAATCATAACATAAGAGGCGCGAACGATGCTGCGAAAAAATGCTGCTCTGGAATCGGAATCGGAGTCGAGGAAACCGAAAACTCGGAGATTTCTTCCGAGATTTTTTATAAATCTCGATGCTCGAGCATCGAAGCATCTCCGGATTAATAATCCGGACCAAAGCGAAGCAGCAAAGTTCGGTGACGCGCTCCGAAGCAATCTCGTTTGCTTAATAAGGTTTAACGTTGGTAATGGAATCTGTGCAGCGTTGAACAGCGTGCTACGTGCATGGAAGCACGTCGGCTCGGCTGAAATCCGACCTGTCCAAGGGCGGTACGCGCGCGATAATGACGCGCGTTGACGAAACTTTTCCACGGTGAACCGGCATGAACCCAAGTATCTTTTTCTCTGGTCAGTGGCCATGCCTCGCGCGGAGAACCAGTCGCGGAGACCACCAGGAAGGAACGGGAAGAGTCGGAATGTTGGCGCGGGGTTCGGACATCAACCTCTCGGGCAGTCGGCCCGACGTTCGCCACGAGTGTGGCCAATCCGGCCAACATTTGCCCATCGGCAAACGGTAATTCATGTTTGTACGTATCATGTCCAGATGTAGGTGCGAGAAGCATCTTTCTCGCTCTTTCGAGATAGCCGGATTTGAGAGTGCCCGAGAATCTACGTGAATGAAACCGAGAGCGATCGATCGAACAAACGCGGAGAAAGAGAGAGAGAGAGAGAGAGACTCTCCGGGGTAGTTTTTGGCTCTCTCGTAGACACAGAATACATTCTCGTAGACGGTGAAAACATTCGCGTGTTTTTATTACTCGAGACTGCTCGAATCCGACGTCCTGCCTGCACCGTCCGGTATATCCGGCTTGCGGACGATCATCGAGCGACGTTACAGTTTGTTGCATCGTTGCCCTGAGGTACACCGCTGCTAAGCCGCGTTATACCTTAATAGTATTACCACCGCTATACGCTAATTATATTTAGCCAAACGCGCACGCGCGCGCGTATTGTGGGTCAAGGCGAGAATTTTACGACTGCACCCCGTGCACCGTTAGAAAAAAAGGAAGCGATGCGAGGAGCGCAACGTTTATGCGGGATGCCGCATTACCGATTACCGGCCAGTTGCGTCATCGCGATAACACATCGTGACACATCGTATACGGCATCGTTTATCGTATACGGCGATTACAGGATACGGAGAAAGAGATCGCGAACGGCAACGGATAATTTTCTTTCGTGGAAACCTTTCGTCCATTTTTCGCGGATCGGATATCTCGATCCTCGGACGCGCGAAATACGCTATTATACGGAAAGCAATCGAATCACGTGTACGCTTCTCACATGTCTACAACCGTTATCGCAGCTAAGCACGTTTCTGTATCTTTTGCTTTTTCTCTCCTGCTACCGATCGGAGCCGAGAGTATACCGTTGCAAGATCGATAAAGAGCGAAATAAACGGAGAGAAGGGAAAGGAAGGAAACGAGAGAAGGAAAGAGCGAGAAGTGAACGGCGTCCGAACTCTGGTATCCAGATCACGACTCGCACGGCAATTTTACGTTTTACGAGAACCGGACTGTCGACCGAAACGAATGAAATCTCGCGCCAGATCGACTCTGGCGCGAAAGAGAGAGAGAGAGAGAGAGAGAGAGAGAGAGAGAGAGAGAGAGAGAGAGAGAGAGAGATACACGCAAAGTTATCAACGACGCGTGCTACTTTGCAAACACCTAGCGACACAAATCGCGATTGCAACACGACAATATTGGCAGGACATCAGCACGAGATATCTCTTTGATAAAAGAAAGGTTTATGGACAGATGAAAACTTGCTTTCTTCTAGGATCTTCGATTTCGAGAAATCTCCGCCGCGTTTCGTCGTAACGGGATCTCTGGCTTCGAAGACGCTTCGAAAGACGCTTCGATAGACGCTTCGGACCACTCTAAATCCGTTCGGCGCGGCTGTGTGTTGGCGATGCATCGGCGACTTGCCGCATGAAAACTTGACAAAATTGGGCAAGAGAGTTCCGGGCATGCCCGGAGGCCTCTAATTTATCAAACGCAACGCTATCGTGGAAAAATATTGCTGTAACGTACGATTACGATAAAAGATTCGAAAAATGAGAAATAATCTACTCGCTTAACGACCAAAGATATCGCGTCTTTTGTATCAATGAAATAGTCTATTCTTGGAGATACTTGGTGATACTATTTTCACTTTTTAGACTCTCTGCGAAAAACATTTCTGCGACTTGTCTCTGAATAACTTTGGTTTACTCCGCTGCCGATGACGGATCGCTCGCTCTTGATATTTAAAAGCGAGACGAGACGAGGCGTGTACGCACGCAACGTGTACGCACGCGCTCCTCGTTGTCGTCCTTGCGAGGGAAGTGCATTCGTCCCTTCCTTCTCCCTCAGCTCAGGTCCAGGAATCTCGGCTGGTCGCGGGCTGGTCGAGTTAACGGAACCGCTCAGACGCCTCGTCCAGCCGAGCTGGACGAAGAGGGCAAGAGGAGAGAGAAGGAGAGAAGGACATGCCGAAACAGCTGATCGATCGGCTTCTGGCTTCTCGAGAGATCTCTTAAGGACAGGTACTCGAATTTAAATGCAACGTCAAGGCTGCCGCTTGGCTCTAGCCATTATCGCCGGTATCGCGATGCGATCATCGAGAACTTTTCCTTTGTAAAATTCTCTAGCGACACGTTCGAGCCGTTCTACTCGGGGTTCTAGTCGAGGAGTCGTGCATCGGCGAGATTTCGCAGCTCGCTGCCTTTTGCATATAATTATGGCGAGCGAGGAATGCCACTTGGACAATGAGAATGAATGGCGTGTAACGCGTTGACGCAGCGGCAAAGTTGCGAAGAGCCACGTGTAACGATTATTGCGACATTGCACAGGTTGATCAAACGTTCTTACATCACTGCGCGCGCGCGTGAGATCCACGCCCGTTCCATCGAAACGTTTCATTGCTGATCTCGATAATATTTCGTCAAACGCGAGTAGAGTAGAAACGGAGATATTATATCAACGCAGAAAGTTAAGTCCCCCACAAGATGGACCAAGATTTGGCAAGATTTTTCCTTTTCGATACACGGACCTGGCTGTGTTCGTGGGACTAGCGACTACATCACTGACCACGATGCCACCAACGCACCGTATGCTAATTGGGCCGCTGTATTAGATGAGCACCGTATTAGGTACGATGAAGTCGCGAGATGACGCTTACGAAACCACCGTGCGGACAACTGGTACTTATTTGGTCTCCGAATTGTGCCGGAACACCATACGGACTTTTTATGGTATTTTCTGGCGTTTGCGCCAGCTTGCGACATCTTACATCAATCACATCATGGTAATTTGCGATTGCATGAGCGCTAACAAAATCGCGTATTTATAACGCCTAATTAATCACGGTTTCACGGTCATAAATTGCTTTGTTAATTGATCGCTAATTGTGTCGTGAAGATTGCCGAGCAAACTAAACCAAACGACAGTCGCAGCGTGAGTGACATAATTTTTGAATCGATATCGATAAGATTACTCTCGATCGCGATGTGATTCGACTCGATTTGAATTACATTGAAAAACTCGTTTCGCGCTTGTATTAATTATGGATGCAACGAGGTTGCATCGAGACGCGTAAATAAGATCAGCGTTGTTCCCTGCTTGAGAAAAATTAAATGGATTATCGAGATATCGTAGATGAAAACAAAGTCGAGGCCAATCTCTAACGCGATTGATCTCCAATGGCGAGAATCGCGCAAGAAATTTTCGCTAGAATAAGATACCTATTATTTATCTTTTTAAGAATATGAGCAAGATAAATTACATTATACATATATCTTGAAAATCTTTTGGATCCTTTTTCATCGACGATTTTGCAATCGCGCATCCGAAGGTGGAACGTGTCGATACGTGTGATAACAACTATACAAACATCGAGAGAAGTACGTCGCGCACGGATGCGCGAGTGCAACTCGATTAGCATGCTGGATGCGAATAGCAACAGCGATAAATCGAGTCACAGTCGTTCTGGTAACAGGTATTCGTTTCGAAATGGCGATCCGAAATGGCTGGCGCTCACAAAGTTATCCTTCCGTTCCGATTGAATCGAAAATAACATAACGATAACATTCCGCGGAATGTGATTCGACGATAGTCGAGCGTTTCTTTTTTTTTTCTTTTTCCTTTTCTTTTTTTTTTCCCCACTTCCAAGTGGGGAACGCACCTTGCGCGTCGCGCGTTGCACGACTCGCGCGATTCGAATCGGTCGATTCGCAGCGACTCGCGAGCACTCGAGCCCTACGGCGATTCGCTTAACGCGGCTTAACCGCGCTAAAAAGCGGCCTTGATAGCTCGTGCTGAGCGCACCAAGGGTTAAGCACGTCGAACTCCATTGTCGCGAGTACACGCTGATCAAGCTGAATTGCCTCGACGATGCAGCGCGTAATCGAGTGGTAACCGCGGCGAAGGTCGGCGCAATTATACGTTCTATCCGCGAAACGAATTATCTCTCCACTGATTCGGTTAACAGATCGATAAACACGTCGTGAACCGTCCATCCGGATCGTTGCAGCTTCTTAAGATGGATCGATACGAGCAAGTGGATCGGCGAATCTCAAGACTTGCGGATCCCGTCCTATCTCGCGCGATATCTGAATCACTGACTCGAATGATGACTGACTACTTGAATTACCGAGAGACACTATTTACTTTCCTCGTTACGGTGTACGTTCTTCATCTCGCGATAGCGGAATTATCTCGAGTATCTCGAGTATCTATCGATGATTTACGGCAACGCATAGAGCACTCTTAATTTTCTATTTTAGATCGGACATTTTTGCTATCATTTTCTCTCTCTCTCTCTCTCTCTCTCTCTCCCTGCATCTCTATCTCGGCATCACGGCAGCGGGTATAAATAATTCTCTGACGTAACGTGCGCAATTCCCCTGGGTTTTCTA
Organism: Eciton burchellii; assembly: GCA_020341155.1. Lineage (NCBI taxonomy): Eukaryota > Metazoa > Arthropoda > Insecta > Hymenoptera > Formicidae > Eciton > Eciton burchellii. The sequence goes on from JAHMML010000104.1 coordinate 144,748, forward strand.
CGACTTCTCGCTTACCATAAAGCTCTCTCTCCCAACCAGGCTGCCATAATAGCGTTGGTAATATTACGCTGCTTCCTGGTCTCGCGAATTCACGAATCGCGTCCAAGCGCGTCGCAAATCCGCGAGAGTGACGCGTACGATCCGAGGATTCGATTAAATCTGACGCGACTTTGCTCGAGATTTCGCTATCCGTCGTCGATTACGTAATCTTGCGTAATTCTTGAGGAACTTTTCAGCAAACTTTCGCGCGTTTGCTCCATGCTGTTGGAGTGAATCCGGAAATCCAGACGCGGCACGTAATATCTCGATCGCAGACGAGATCGGAGATAAAACGCCGCTTCGGCCTTACTCGGTCAAGCATCTCGTCGATATCGGTCGATCGCGGGTCAAGATTCGCAATAAAGTTGCGAGAAATCGAGGTCAAGTGGAAAGAACGTTTTAGCTCCGAATTGATTTTAATTGACGCGAGTAGAGTGATAAGAGACTATCGGGCAGAGTGCATGAACTTTGCCTCGAGATCATTGATTCCAGCAGGATTCCAGCAGGATTCCAGCAGGATTTCAGCAGGTACGTTACGAATCGACGTAAAAGTTGGTAAAAGTAAAAAAAGAACCTTGATACTTGATACTCGATGCTTTGGGAAAAACTGGCGTTTAAAGCGTGCTCAGCTTTTTAGCTCGTCCTGTTTTTTGGCGGCCGACAATGCTGTCTGGCGCTGCTTGTCTAATATTAGAACCGGACCGCGACCCACTATCGCGCGAAAGCTACGAGATCTGTAGAAAAACTACAGGTCGAATTTACTCGTTTTATCGATTCATTTAATCGATTTAAACGATTTAAACGAATCAGCTTGAATCTTGTTCATCCGATCATCGTTACGTTACGTAGATTGAACTTTTGCCACCGGATTCGTTCGACGCACAATCGCAGGATCCATCACGCCAGCTGGATCGGCCAGCTAGATCCGACTGCTACTTCCATACGATTCGATGAAGAATCGCAGAAATTCAAGGGCTGGGAAGGAATGCAGCAGGGTGGAGCGGAGGAAACGCGGAAGTAGTCTCCTCCGCTCGCTGTCTCGTATTCTCGCGCGGCGGACATTCGAGTCTCGTGCTCGGGGCCATTAACATCCCCGCGTCCGTCATCCTCCTGCAGAAAGCACCGTTAACGATTTATTTGACAAGGTATTCGCTCGTGCGCACGTGCGCACGTGCGCACGAGACAATTTTACTTAAATGCCAGCCACGTTTTAGGCGGAAAATGACGGAGACGAAAACAGGAGAAAGCCCGACACCGTTAAACGGCTCGAGATTCGATCTCGTCATGCTCGAAATCTATTTTCGCTATTAGGATAGCTGGAATCCGCCTTACTAGGTCGCACGGATCAGTCCGCGCGCGCGCGCACATCTAGATTCGCCGTTGATACGTCAGCCCGGCTGATCTCGGCCCGGATCTCGACAAGCCGATTGGGGCCCGGAACGAGCGATTCCGTTCCATTTCCGTTACGAGCGCGGCGAATGAGCGAGACAGGTCGCCGATCTTGCTCCCGGCCGCTACCTGACTGCGATCGTGCCTTCGTCACTTCCTGCCATGCCTGCCTGCACATTCCGTATGCAGGCGCGATCGGTGTTGCACCAACGAGGATGGCGATGGCCGGGAGAACTCTCTCGGCGAGGAACTCCCGTTAGCGCGCTCGCGCCGAGATACCGGGACCGATGTGTACCGGAGATCGAATCCTGTTCCATGCGAGGTAGGCGTGATTCGGATGGCTTTTTCCTTTTCGCACGCGCGATCAGATGGATCGCGGCAAAAATTATTTACCGTACGGACACTTTCCGTGTCAGCGGGTCAGCGGGTGATGAAACCGATTTTCGGGACTCGCGCCGCGCGAATCGACTTTCGAACCCTGCGAATCTTAAACCCTTAAAGTGATCTCGCCGACATTTATTACAGCGACATTTTCAGCGACCTGTCGCTTCTCGCTCGTCGCTGGCTAGCGCGAAATCCGCAACGGGACGAACATTTGTTTCGAACATTCTCGGTTCACATCTTGTTGCGCGCCCGCCACGAGCGCGTGCCAGAAGGTACAAGGGAATATTTCGGAGACCGGAATATTGAACCGGTACCCTGAGAATCCTGTTCCACAGGTGGCTGTAACAGATCTCTGCCCAATACCGACGCGTCAGAACTGCCTGCCGAGATGGTCTTTGGAGGCCCTCTGGAGATGACCGGAAAGGCTCGGAAAGATTCGCGCTATATTTGTCCCTATATATATATATATATATATATATATATATATATATATATATATATATATATATCCCGGCCGCCAGCTCTCTTCCAGAATTTGCCAGCGAGCTCGCAAACTAGATGCAACGGATGCAACTAGATGAAACTGACTCGATCCAAGACTCGATCCGAGCGATTACGATATTATCGATACTCGTATTTGGTAAAGCATCATCTCTTTGGTAATGGACTCACTTCTGGAGAATCGACGCTCGAGAATACGCAGCGAGGCGTATGCGTTGCAGGAGTCACGGGTTAATAATCAGCGGTTATTAATACGTTGCCCGTAAGCAACGACGTCATTCGGAACATCATTGGTGATACGCCCTCGCGCGCGTACTTGTTCCACGCGGTCACGTACGGTCGTGCTGAAACTGCTGTCCTTACGACGATGGACGATGCAAGGGGGAAACGTCGAGCAAGAGAACGAGAACGAGAGAAAGAGAACAAACGCGACGCGTAAAAATACCGTCATTGACAGAGGAAAAGAGAAGAAGAGAAGCAGGAAGGAGGAACGAACTTGAAAGCATCTCTCGTTAGAAGACAGCAACGAGCGCAAAAAATGACGGCAGAGCTGAGGAGAGAAGAGGCCGGAACAGAGTCCGGAGAACGACGGTCGCGAGTCGTATTTATAAATGGAGTCCACTTCATTTATAGGATTTATAGGAAAGGGACAGACAACAGACAAGGGAGTTTGACGAGGAGTTTGACGATTAAAAGGAAAAAAGAGAAGCAAGCGAGCAAGACTCGAGGAACGATGAGTGGGGGCAATCGGGGGCGATGGGGGGAAATGCTTCATCCTGACGAATCTTGCCGCTTCGTCTCTCGTCCCTTCGCGATATCTTAATTGACGAAATCTTTCTTCCATTCCAAGGAAAAGCCTTACGGGGAGCGAGTTACGGAAGCGACATTTGGCACGCACCGTGAGTGAGCGTCGCTAATTTTAGTGGAAAATCGAAGCTTTCGTGCGCGTGTCGGCAATCGCGGCGACTGATTTCCCTTGGCATTTGGGATTCTGATTCGATTTCGAGGCACGTAGAAGAAGACGGTCGTAACGGAGCCGTTGGAAGCTGTTGTTGGCCGTTATAGTATAAGAGCCATCGTCGATCCAAATTCGACGTGATTCGGAGATCTCGGGAGGAGCGCGTTCGCTTTCGATGCAAAGATGTCGATGGGATGCACCGATGCGCGCATCGGTCGGTTTCGCAAAGGAGAAACATTCGCGCGGCGTTACACTCGCAACGACGCGCGGTGTGTTGCACGGCGGGACGGACGCCTTTCTATTTGAGAAGAAAGGTCATTCGGATGCTCGTCTGCCCGTTTGCGAGCTGCGCCTTTCTTCCGATGCACTTGGCGCGCTGGGACTTGGATCGTTTCCAAGTCGTTCTCCAAAATGACTGAAAATGAAAAACAACAGCGCCGCGCGCCGATTAACGACAACGGAACCGACGAGAAAAGCGAATCGCTTAAAGCGCTTCGGCTTTGCTTCTTTTGCCGTGCGAGATAGCCGAGCGCGTACGCGACTACTTATACGCGACACCCGAGTGTAATAGTGCTCGGAGTAGTAGTGCTTTAACGAGACTTGCGTAACGTCGCGAAGAATGCGTTGCGCCGCAGGTCGCGCACGATAACGCGACGTGGATTCCCGCTGGGATTTTCGAGGTACAAGGTCGGAAATCTCGGACGCCGCTCGATCGACGTACGGGAGTTTGCTCATTTGGATAACTAGTTTCGATTCACTAGTAGAATCCGTAAGCGCGACGAGCCGCCCGACGAAGTCCCGTCTCTCCGTTTCCTCTTACCTCACCGCGTTAATTAAAACAGCGCGTTAACGAAATTCTGGAGAAAGCAAGCCCGGATGCCCGTCTCTTAATCTCTTCTCGATTAAAGTTGAGCTGAAGCGCGCTGACGTGACGCGGAGAATATACGATATATCGCGTGCGTGCGAAGAAAATGCGATAAATAAATTAGGACTAGGACGAACGGGCGAGGCGTAAAACGTCGCGGAATTCAAAAGCGGCGTCTCCGAAAACCGCTCGTAGATATATTTGCCGATGGTCGCAAAGTGAGTCCGGGACGAGTCTCGGAGACGAGAATAGTAACCGTCTCCCGGTTACTATTCGAGGTAGGACACACTTAGAAATCTAGCGTCTAGGCAAACGGCTACGACTGGGAGATTCCCGCGCAGACAGAGAGAGAGAGAGAGAGAGAGAGAGAGAGAGAGAGAGAGAGAGAGAGAGAGAGAGAGAGAGAGACAAGTGTCGTACATCGGCGACATTACAACACGCGCGTCGTTAAAGTTCTTTTCGTTAGAGATAAGATACGTTAGAGAAAAAATCCCCGTCACGATGACAGATTCGAAGATGACGATTACCGATCGAGTGTGAGTGCTCCTTAATGATCGCAGAGTTCGCGATAACTTTCCTCGCCTCGAGTCAGCTGAACCTTTGCGCGTGAACGCAGGTGTATGTTGGTAGGCGCGATCGAGAATCTACGGTATTACCTCTTCCTGCTTCGTAAGCGAGTAACAGTTCCGCAGAAAAAGTACCGCGTACTTGATCCTTTCGCTCGTTCGCTCCTGCCGGTGCGACGCACGAGTCTTTTCGATTTATTCCTTATGCGAGCGCGAGTCCGTTTCGCGGAACGCTTTTCACGGAATCTGTCGAGAGAAAATGTCGCCCGGAAACCCGAATTTTCGACCGAATTAAATCCAATTAAATCCAATTAATTAGGTCGAATCGCGTCGAAATTCTCTCTCTAGAAGAAGATTCCAGTTTACCGAGTCGCGGTAGAGCGGAGATAGCGGATGAGCGAATCTTCCGATAGAGCCTATCCTATTCGCCTTGGGCGAAAGCGCGAATCGTGAAACGAAACTTGATCATTTTAGCCAAGAAAAATCATGAAAAATCGTCAACAATCGTGTTATTTCGCTTCTGGTTGAGAATCTTCTCGATCGACGCATACGTGAATTGCGTGACCGAAGGAATCGCGTCGCTTACGCAACGCTTACGAGATGCAGCGATCCTCGCGGAGGAGCCGCGCGCGTGTTCTCCAATTCCGGCGAGCCGTGGAAATGACGATCCGCGATCGAATCGCGTTTTTCGTCGTTCGCTTTGCCTCGTTCTTTGGCTTCTTCCATAGACATCGGTATTTGGAGAGAATTGCCACAACGATCCTCAACGTGAAAGAGATTGATACCGAGTGATCTTGAAACGACGACGACATGCTCGTTCGCGTTTCCGCTCGCAAAGATCGGAATTCCCAATCGGATCGGATCGCGGATCGGATTCGCGCTCGCCGCTCGCGGTTTCCCGCTCTTTCCCGAAGAGGAGCGGAAGCGAACCCTCCGACTTGTGCATACAGGTTGCATAATTGTCATTTCGAGTTACGGAACCGCTGCGGAACGAGTACTTACACGTGTTACATAAGCTCGTGACTTGCTACGGCAGAGCCGCCATCGTCGGCGTTTCTTTAAAAAAGAAACGAGATACACTCTTACTTTGCTTTTCCTCGCATCCCTTTTTCTACTCTAGCGTTCAGCGAATCTCCCGCTCTTTCGAGGATCTTTTCAGGGATCAACGGATCCCGTCCAATCCTTTCCGACGCGATTCCTTTCCTTTCCGTCATCGGAATGATTCTTTTCGCTGTTTCTTCGCGTTCGCCATTCCGCTTTTCCTGTACTGTATCTTTTCATGCGAATCACGCATCCGTGTTTACAATCTATCTACGTTGCGATGATGCTTGCGCGCAGTGCTTACGCGCGATAAATAAACTGCAGAAATTGAGAAAGATTCGCGAAAATCCATTTTCGTACGTACGCGTCGAAGGAAACGCGTCAAACGTTTCGGTTTCGATCGATCGTATTAATTTTTCGATACGATTATCTTGGCAAGATCGGAATCACGTCGGCTCGACGTAACTCCTGCACTCTCCAGGTGGACAACCGCGCGCGCCTAATACGAATAATCAAAATCGAAACGGAGATCGGAAAAGAGAGATAGGCGGAAATTACTAGCGGGACGATCATCGTCGCCTCTCGCTGAAACATTGATGCTGACGTTAACGAGTGTCGCGACGCATCGCATCTCGCGTCGTTGCGGAGGTTATGAACGATTCTCCCCATTCTCTTTTCGTTGATATTCAAAGAAATCGCGAATGAGAATCGACTATGCGCGATATCTCTCGCATGCAGTAAACGAGAGGACAAACGGCATTAAAAGAGAGAGAGAGAGAGAGAGAGAGAGAGAGAGAGAGAGAGAGAGRGGRGGGAGMGAGAGAGAGAGAGAGRGGGGGGGAGAGGGGGGGGATCGATGGAGATACTTACCTTTTCTTTCGCTCTGCCCGCGTGTTTTTGCACTGTTTTCGCGATTAACGCGCCCTTGCTCTCAGCCATCGTGTTTCCGACGTGTCGGTTGCGGAGTCTCGAGAAAGAGCGAAGCACTTAAAATCCTCTCAACTTGTCGACGACAGCTCGCGCGACTCTACAGTGACGAAGAGAGGGAGTAGAAGGCAACGGCCCACCGAATCGCGCAACACGCGCAACACTTACACGAGAGCGCGGAGAAGCACTGAGAGAGCAACAGAACACGGACCCGTGCACTACCGCCGCGGTGCATCGGCGCGCTCCTAGCGGGAATGTGCCACACTGATCGATAATGAAGCTCGATGATGGCTCGATCGGTCGAATCGAGATCCGCGACGCGATGTTCACGTGGATAACTGTTCCAACGTGCGTTGACATTTAGCAATAGCAACGAGCTATTGACGAAACGACGAATCGATAAAATGTTAACCAAAGATTTTGTTGACTCGATGTAAAGGGATTCTCGATTATCATATGTGGACTATGTCGAGATTTATTCCGCGGTTCGATTCATCTGTCGAAGCGCGCTTTCCTCTCTCCACGATGTTGAGACAATTTCACGTCTCAACGATTTCATCTTTTAATCACTTTCACGTATCTCGATATCTTCTGGAATTTCTGGAATCAAAGAACGTACTCTTTCAATTCGATATCAGTCCGCGCGTGATTTACGATATTCGCGGGAGATACTCGAGGAAGGCGATGAAAGGGAAGAAGGAACGAAAAGCCAGGTCACTCGATCGGTAGCGCGCAACATATCATTATTCGTTTGTAAATGGTTTTATTAATAAATTATCTTTTCTTATTCTGTGTGATGAGGATTGCTCGAAATAAACAAACGTTATGATAAAAATTCGCTTCAACAACGGAACAAGACAGACGATACATAGATGTAATATATCTGATAATAGAGAAGGATGGTAGATAAATCTTTCTTTTCTCCCCTTAAATGGTCTATCCAAAATCGCAATTGACAAAAGTGTGTGTGTGTGTGTATGTGTGTATTACACACACACACGTCTGTATGCCGTATACATACGTGTGCGTATGTATGTCGCGGGGCGCGCGGAATGTGTTCTCTCTCTCTCTCTTTTCCCCTCCCTCGATTATTTATAATTTAAATTCTTAATTATCTTTATAATAATGCTTCCTTCCCATACGCTTCCGCGCGAGCCGCAATTACAAATTGCAGATTGGAAATTTACATCTTGATTTGGACCTGTACACGTTCGCGTATGCTCTCATTGTACCTAATATAAATTTGCTTTTAGTCTTGGAAAAATTGGATAAGGCCATAACCAAACTGGCGACAAGGAGGCGCCAGGTCCTCGACTCTACCGTAATTACCTTCCTTTTTTTTTCGTATTCTCTTTTTTTTTTCTTTCTTATAAAACTGATTCCCTATCTGTGTCGCACTCTCGCACTCGCCATCATTCCATGCGTTCCATGCATTCTCATCGATCGCGATCGACCGATTGCAATTACATCGTTCGCTCCATCCTGCGAGGATTTTGTCTTGCTTCTCGTCGAATGCATGTCCCCGCCGTGTAAAGGATGCACCATTTTCTCTTTCTCTTTCTCTCTCTCTCTCTCTCTCGTCCTAAGTCTAATTTTGCGTTTCTTCTGATTCTTCTGGTACAATCGAAAAGTGCGAAAGCGCAAGCGTGAATGTCTTCCCGCCCCTTAAAATCATACATCGTACATCGTAATTTAACGTTAATCGTAATATTGATGAATCTCCACCTGTATTTATCGTCTTCGCACACACCGTTACTGATCACGAAATGTATTAGCTCAATGGTAACTTCGGAGACAGAAATTAAAGGTTAATCCCTGGACGCGCGCACACGCGACGTCGATCTTCCTATCGCATCTAATTCGTTCCAAAGACTGAGGCCAGTTGTGATTGATCACATTATCAACATGCTTGTTAACTTTGGCATACACAGGATGTCATAGAATTATCGTATCTCCTTTCAGCCGCGAATTGTCCAACGAATCGCGTCTGATTTCTTCGCACTTTCAATCTATTAACTTCCCAACGGGCAATTTGTTACAGCTTAGAATTACTTCTGCTAATTTCGCCATACAATTTCGAAATATTCACTTTAAATGAACAAAAACCGAGACATTTTCTTACGTTTATTGTTCCTTTTCTCCTCGACATTCAGCGCTTAATACATAAGTAAAAGAAAATACGATAGTTCTGTGATGTCCTATACATGTAATAAAAAAGAAAAAGAAACAAGTTACACAGCTACATACAATTATCTTCAAAAAATGGGAGATCGTAGTAATAATCGAATCGGTTTCTTCAAGTTACACATCGGAGCATGTTTATGCAATACCCGGGTAGTAAATAACAATAATTCTAATAGCCATGCGCTAGGGGCAGCCAATCGCGCGTAGATTGTAGTATATATAGAAGTATCTGGAACTTAAAACTTACTAAAAAAAGAGTTCAAGTTGGAATAATACCATGTCCGCGCTCGTGTGCGATGCTCGATACGTCGATCGAGATGTATCGGAGAATTTCAGATGTATTTCACGTGTCTGAATACAGACGCTTCAACTCTTATTCTCATCTGCTCGTTCGCTCGCTTTCATTCTCATTCTCTCTCTCTTTCTCTCTCATCATCGGAAAATCACGCGATTGAAAACAATAAATATTACGATATTATTTTCTATTCGCTAAATCCGATCACCCTTCCCTGTTGATACCGATCTCAGCGGGGCAAATTCTCGCAAACTAATAAAACGACGCGTTTGTTATCGCTCACGGCAAAGAGTTGTAGACTCTTGGTTCAAGGTGTTTCTCTCGATACCACCTTCGTTAGATATATGTACGCTCGCAAACACGACCGATATACATTACCGTCTTTTTCTTCTCTCTACCTTCTTTAATTTTCTGTCTCAAAAATCACAGAGGCATATAATGCACCTCGATGTATGGTGTAAACCTGTACAAAAGTTGTTCCTCGTTTACTCTATACTTATATTCACGGTACAATAATAATGTATTTAAAATGTAACTTATGTAATCTTAGTACTGATTAACGATGACCGCATTCCAGCGTGACCAGCCTTTGGCCGACTGGAGCTAACAGACAAGATGCTCCTTCAAATGTAAGACTCCACCGCCTTCTGTTTGCTCGTTCCATCTTTTTCTTTCTCTCGCATGCACACACGCATATTAATATTCCTTTCCTCTCTCACCCTCACTCACTCACTCACTCCCTCCTCTCTCTCGCGCTCTCTCTCTCTCTCTCATGCACACTCTCATTCTCATTCTCATTCTCACCCTCACCCTCACCCTCACGCTTTCTCTTGAATTGTTTCATGCAACATCCCCAATTTTCTGTCCACTCTGTGCAACACTGCTAATACTCTATATACTCTATATAAAATATCGTTAGTATAACTAAAACTGTGCTGTGTCTAGCTGGAATGCAGTCCTATCTTTATGCCATTATCATCCATTTCTTCTCCTTTTACATTTCCTTCATTTGCATTCTGCTTCTATCATATAAATCTTTTGTTGTTACAACACAATTTCTCCGCAGTCAATGATTTACTGATAAATTCACATCACTAACTGTAGTCTGTCATTGGTCGGTCAATTAATTTGATTCCCAGCTGTTCACTCGGCGTCGCAATTATTGTTATTATTTATATACGAATTTTACATCCATTCATTCAACACGGAGATTTGCCTTCGATCTTAAGCATTCTAATTTTCTCCTATGTCTTCGTGTTTTCTCTTCTTTCCTCGAACGGGAGACACTTCTGCGGAAGAAACATGAGAAAAGAACATGATGAAACGAGATGAAAACAATCATGCATCGTTAAAATAATTTCGATATCAGACTATGCGACAAACGTGACAATGTTGTATCGATTCGAAAGTTTTGCAAATAAAAATAAACATTGAAAATAACAGAGATTCTTGAGATTTCTCACCTTCTTCCTCTTCTTGCTCATCATCATCGTTGTCCTCGTCATCGTCTTCTTCTTCCTCTTCGCCCTCTATATAATCCTCCTCATCGCTATCATCCTGTGCGTTAAAAAAGAGTATTTTGTAGATTGCACGATTTGTAAATCGACGAGTTTATTATGACCGTTTTATCACCGCTGCTATTGAAAATATTCCTGCGCACCGCGCTGGATGATTCGCATCGTATTTGCGCAATTTAGCTAAGTGAGATAATCGATATAACCGGACTAACCTCGAGATTTTCTTTATAGACGATATCTAAGCCTGGATCATCATCCAGAAATTCTTCGTCTTCTTCATCTGAAACTGAACATTTCGATACTTTATTATCTTTATCCATCGATTTTCTCGACCATGATCTCTTTGTCGTATTATGTCAATTATGATATCGATTTATTTGCATTTAATACAATTTTTCCTAATAAATATCGCGCAACTAACCCTCTTCGCTGTCTTCTTCATTTGCATCTCCGTCACCATCTTCATTTCCGTTGACTTCATCATCTTCTCCTTCGCTCTCGTCGATTTCACAATCATCAGCATCGAATCTAATAGTTGTACAGAGAAAATTAATTGGCCAATTTATTTATGATTAGTAGAAAATGAATTTAAAAAGAAAATGAATTTAAAATTTAAAAATATAATATGGGTGTTATCTCGTACCCATCGAGATATCGTAGACTGGGAATGAGATTGAAAACTTTCTCCCTATAGTTATCCATATTTGTCACTTCATTGTTGAAAAGATCGAGGCTTTTCAGATTCTTGAATTCTTTCTGAAATATAAACGACCTTAATTAACTGCTATCGACATTTCACCAATCGTTTGGCAATAAATTGCTTTTCTCGATACTTGTAACAAGCGAGAACTCGTAATTGTGGGAAACTTACCAATGGCTGTAAAGTATCAAGGTCTTTGATTTTGTTTCCACTGAGGTTCAGATGGGTTAATTTAGGGCTCGAATCAAGCAGATTTAAACCGCCCGAAATTCGATTGTCGCTCAACTCCAGCTGCGCAATAATAAACACAAATTCATATTTGCAGTGAATGAAAAGAGGAAAGGGGGAAAAAACTAGCTTGATAAACTCGCGCGAGGCAAGCGAATGATTATCATCATGATTATCAGTTTGACAAGTCGCATTTTTTAAACAACCTTTGACATCAATAATTTCGACAAAAGGTGTCATTTGTTTACATATTCCGTTACAATGCTCTGTGATAAACAGATATGTATATGTGTGTGTGTGTGTGTGTGTGTGTGTGTGTGTGTGTGTGTGTGTATGTATGTATATTTTACCTTTTTAAGACTGGATAACTTTGGAAAACCTTTCAGACTGGTAAGACCGACATTGATTAAACTCAAGGATTCAAGTGCGCTAAATTCGCTCGTTAAACCCACGATCTGCGTACTCCGACAATTATCGAGAACAAGTTCTTTGATCTGCAACATAGACAAGATAATCATTTGATCATTTATTTATGACGATTGTTTTCATTGACAGGGAACAAGAATAGGCACAAAATTATCGAAAAACAAATGAATCGCATGTCAGAGGTCGCGGAGCCTTTTCCCGAGTCACGGACCTTCTGGGATCTTTAATTAAATTAAGAATCATCAATGTTCTGAGCGAGTTTCGCGAGATATCTAACAGCAAACGAATGCCGATCAATCGAAATCTGTAAGGTGCGCGCATTTTTCACGTACGCGCCCCATTTCTGCCCCGGCAGGGGAAGTCGAATAACGGTCGAAAAAGGCATCCTTCGTGTTAAAAATTCAAACGGACGATAAGCTTTTGTGGGAGATGGGCTATTTTATTGATCGGAGAAAGAGAAAGAGGAGAGAGAGAGAGAGAGAGAGAGAGAGAGMGAGAGAGAGAGGGGGGGGGGAGGTGGTGGGAAGGAGGGAGGAAAGGGTAAGCAGGGCTGGAAAGGAGTCAGAGGGACATGCGGAGGTGGCAAAGTGCGCGCGAGCGGACAAAGATAGAGAAAAGAGGGAGAGGAGCTTGATGAAAGACCGGGGAGGGGGACATAACAGCAAGCGAAGTGCATGCCGCATCTCGTTTAGCAGCGTCGGAAAAGCCGACGAGCGACAAGCAGAGACTGTGGCACGCGACACCGAGTAACGTGGGAGGCTATAGAGGTGGCTACCGTCGATACTTGCCGGAAGTATCGATGCTTCGACGTTATTCCGTTGTGCCAGTTCTTGTATGGAGATTTTATCGCACGGTTGCTTCATTAGATTAATTAACTTTCAAATTATTGATATTGATACAATTTCAATATTTCGATTTCGATTTTTAATATTGTTTTTAATGTACGCCACGTTTCCATGTAAATACAATATATTTACGAATATAACTTAATTATATTCATCATATGCGTCGGTTTTTATCTTTTCATCAATCCTTTTCGATAAATCAATCGACGACATCATTGAGCATCGAGCATCATTACGCCATCATCAGAAAGTTACAAAGGCATTCGCGTTTTTTTTTTTCAAAATAGTTAGGTTTAGGTTTTCATGTTTCGAAATATTTCCAATTTCCACAAACATTCAAGAAACATGCAACGCGAATGAATTGAATAAAACTTTGGTAATCGTAACAATCTACAATCGTAAATCGAAATCTGTACATCCCCAAATAAAAATTTTCTTTTCTTTTTCAAATCTTTGGATTCGTAACACGGGGGCTACCTTTGCGCCACACCCCAACTACGGCTATGTAAACGCCCACGCACGCCAAAGCGGCAAACTCGATGCGACAGCACGGAGAGGCACCTGAGAGAATGATATGAGAGTGAGTGAGTGAATGAGTGAGTGAGTGAGTAGTGAGAGAGAGAGAGAGAGAGAGAGAGAGAGAGAGAGAGAGAGAGAGAGAGAGAGAGAGTGTATGTGCGCACGAGAGAGAGCGCCGATCAACATCCGTTTCCGGGTATTTCATCCGATAACGAAACGTGTCTGAGACGCATTGCGTCTTGTGACAGAAAATGATTCGTTCGCAATGACACGTGTATACGTGTCCATTCGGCAACCGGCTCGAAAGTGGACTCGTCCAAGATGGCGGCGCGACGGTCGACGACGAGTCCCGAAACGTGCGCGGTCATGCAACAACATCAGTTTCGCGTCCGAGCTGATGATGCGCGTGTGCAAATGTGCATACGCGCGCGTACGCGCGATCGACAGGTCGGCGGCGCCGCGATGCGAGGGCTAGTGGTCGAATTTCTTCTGGGACGCGACCGGAAGTGCCCCGGTGCACACCGTGCCGCCATAATGGCGACGTCCAGCTGTCGCGTGCACGCGCGTCTATCATGGCGACATGCGCGTCCGCGCGCTGGTGTCTTTCATTTACATAACGCGGTTGTCGACGCATGCGCGCACGTCCAACTTGCTTCTTGGGCCGATCCGCAGCACGTTTTCGCTAATGAGCCGCCGTGGCGTCGCCCTTGATGCTAAAAAATGCATTAATCGAATAAACATATGTTGCGTTAGCTCGCAGCATACGGAAGGCGTCGCGGCGAGAAAGGTTGAAGAAAAAATGAAACTAGTTTCGTCCGAAGCGATAATGACCCGAGATTTTTTTTCGATATCCCATATCGAACAGTGGCAGCGAAAATGATCTGGGGATCTCGGGTCTTTTCCGACCGGATCGAAATTTTCCCAAGGCTAAAATGGATCTCTCCCGTCAATCGTGCCATCGTGCACGTTTAGATTAGAATTTATTTCGGGGCTCAAATGTACATGGATGATTGCGCCAGCGAATGCTTCGCATATTTTAGCATACATGCCGATGATAATACGTCAACAATCGTTAAGCTTTTAAAATTATTCTCAGGATAATCAAACGTGCGATGCGCTACTAACGGATAGAGAGAAATCGAACGAGGAAAACGTCTAACCCAGTCACCGTTCCGGGATTTGTTGATTGGAAAGGGCACTATCTAATCACGGCTTTTTTATACCGATCGATGTCACGATGCTAAGGATTTTCGAGAACGATCGAGAAATTGTCAACGACACGGCAGTATTAGATACGAATATTGGAGATACAACGCGTTTCGAAAAGAGAGTCACAGTTGCGAGCCTATTATAGTTACGTTTTAGGGAAATTGAATTCATCGTGCGTAAAAGGAAAAAAGAAAGAAAAAATTCGTGCAGAAACTCTAAAATTGAAATTGATATTCGAGATCTGGTTTAATCGAATAGAATAAATTTTATCCGATCCTGCTTTACAGGGTATCGTACACGAGATGGCACGTATATCCTAAAGCAGCTAGAAGCTACGCGAAATTTTTGCTCTGCTAAGAGACTAGAAATTTTATAAATATGCACGTTGCGATATACTCGCATTTTCGTCGACAATTAGCGTCGACGCGGCAATACGATTCGCGGCAAAACTAAGAAGCATGCCACACGCCTCTAGAGTCCAAGACTCCTTAAGGAGAGACTCGCAGCACGTGTTGGCGTTTCGCAAGAAGTTTCGCGAGAATTTTCGCGGAAACAAACACGAATATAACCGGGGCATAGAGGGAGGAAAGGGGAGCGGGGAGGGGGAGGGGGAGGGAGGGCAAAGTAATGGTTCCCATTCAAGTTCGATTCATTCACGCAATGTTACTAGGGTGAACGTGAAGTTTATGCGAAGCAGCTGCTGGAGTAGGATTCTCGAGTAGGATGTTGATGGAATCGTCTCGCTGCGCGATAGATAACCTGAGATTTCATAATCCATATCCGCTATAACTCGTCATTTCTCTCGATCGACGACAACGACACTGCCGATCGAATACATTCTTCGATTCTTTGTACAGTTGTACAGTCGTACGTTTCATCAGGTTGCGAAGGTTAATGGAGAATACGATGCGTATCGATTTGGAAAATTCGCGGAGAATAGATTCGAATTAGATAGAATAGAATTTAGATAAATGTCACGACAGTTTTTGCGTCATTCGATCGGCGATCAGAAAACGTGTGACGACAATTTTATCTGGAAATGAACGATACGATCGGGCCTGGAGTGGCAGGAATTTTCTTGATGCATACGATAGTTCGCAAATGATCCGCTTGGTTTCTACACCGAGATCCGCAATTTACTCGAGTAAAATACCGCTTGTTTATGTGAAATATTCATGGCGGTGCGCAATTTTGCAAATAACGCAAATAATTCCAGAGCCAAAGGATACACGAATTTATCATTGATGATGACACGACACTCTCGTGACGAGAAATTGGAATCGATCAGACCGCAATTGCGGAGTTTGGGTGTTAGCAGCCATGGGCGCTCGACATGAGGCCACACGGATGTTGGTATACGCGATGGATGCGAAAGAGAAATATAGTCCGCATTGAGTTACGCTTGTTTTCATTCGACCATCTATCTCACGTATCTACTTGGAATCAGTAATTGCGTGCAACGTGTACACGTGTAGCATGGAAGAGGAGAACCTGTCGAACGCGCGCACGTCGGGATCGAAACACGTGGACAAAGTTTCTCTCGACTATAGAGTTTATTCCATTACGTGTAGCAAGAGGTGCACGATTTGGAAAGAGGGCAGTATGATCTAAAATGGACGAGATGCGACGCGACGCGACGCAACGAGACGAGACGAGACGAGACGGGACGAGACGGGACGAGAAGGGACGAGACGAAACGAAACGAGACGAGACGAGTCGAGTCGAATCGGGTCGAATCGAGTCGAGTCGAGTCGAGTCGATCGATCGACCAACGATGCCGGTTAGAGATCCTCCATTAACAGAGATATACAAGACTGGTGCATGCGTAGAAAAACGATCACTCCTGAGAGCTGAACGTATCGTCGATAAGAAAGAAGAACGTGAACGGACGAAGGAGCGAACGAGCAAAGGCGCACGTAGAACGCTCGAGATCGAGAAATAACGGCGCGCATGTAGCAACACGGCATTGCCGTAGCAGCGTTTCGGCGGGGAGCGATCGCGCGTCCTCGATCCCGCCTGCATCGCGTTGCACCCGAATTTCTCGCTTCTACGATGCGACGCGACACGATCGCCTCGCGAGATTGCTTTTCGAGAGGCGGATGCTTGATCGCGTCGCGTTTGGCGTCGCTGGCCGCCGAATACACGTTGCGGCGCGCTCGCAACGAAATAAAATCACGCATGGCACGCGTGTAAGCAACTTACACGGGAAAGAAGGAAAACGAACGACGAAGGACTGCTTGGATGCAGATCGAGATTTAATGCGGGCACGTTTCTCACATGACAAGATGGAGAGAGAGAGAGAGAGAGAGAGAGAGAGAGAGAGAGAGAGAGAGAGAGAGAGAGAGAGGACAAGGCTTTTTCCGGCGCCACGCCATGCTCGTTGCTCCTTCGTGGCCATGCATCGCTAGTGCGTACATATGTCGTTGTGCACCCGCTGCTGATCACGAGATCGACAACGAAGCAATCGCGTCGAGATAGCATCTTTGCTATCGAGATGTCGGAGAAGAATCGTAGAGGAAGAATAAGCAAACAAGAGAAAGAGAGAGAGAGAGAGAGAGAGAGAGAGAGAGAGAGAGAGGGAGAGAGAGAGAGAGGGAGAGAGAGAGAGAGGGAGAGGGAGAGAGAGACGGAAGTACATCCAAGCAGCATGTTGCAATTAACGAATGCGCGCGATGTGTTGTGTCGCCGCCAAGGCAGCGCGAGGCAACGCGATGACGGCGATTTTTCTTCTCCTCCTTCTCTTTTCTCTTTCTCGATCTTTCTTTTACGAGCAAACGCTGTCGACTATTTAACTCGGCTGTGCGGTAATCGCGGGCCGCCGCTCAGGCGGTAACGGCGAACGAGAAGAACGGCGACGCGAGACGGCATTACGATCCGCGCGACCGCGCGTCCGTAAAAATGCATGCTGATCCACCCGGTGGCGCGTACGAAACGAACAAGCGCGTGCAGAAAATCGGAGGGAGAGCGAGCGAGAGAGAGCGAGAGCGAGAGCGAGAGAGAGAGAGAGAGAGAGAGAGAGAGAGCGCAAGTTTTTCCACGGAGATACACATCACAGGGGAGACGTACACACAGTAGGAGGGGGGAGGAAACCGAGGTACCGAAGAGATAAAGATTCGAGCAAGCCAACACGTTCAAACGGCGCGACGAAACAAATCTGAAAGCTGCCTTACATCACCGGGATTTCTTCCCCGTTTCTCGAGCTCTATCCGCTTCTCCATGTCGTTTCGGCGTTTCTTGATCGCTCTTCCTTCTCGTTACACTCCGATCCGTCCGTGAATGCGTGCACACCGTCCCCGCCGCCTCGCTACGTCGCAACTACACCACCGACGACGACTACGTGCCAGCAACCTTGCTCTCTCTCTTGGGCCGGGGAATATAATATGACGGACGGACACGGCCGAAGCACGTTCGGTCACCGGACAGTGCGCGGACAGAGATACTATCGCCGCCGTGTACCACCGCTGCGGCTGCTGCTGCTGCTGTAGGTGCTGTAGGTGCTGTAGGTGCTGTAGGTGCTGCTGTTGCTGCTGTTGCTGTTGCTGGTAGTGGTGTTGGTGCTGGTGCTGGTGGTGGTGCTGCTGCTGCTGCTGCTGCSGCTGCTGCTGCTGCTGCTGCTGTCGCTGCCGCTGCCGCTGCTGCTGCTACTGCCGCTGCCGCTGCCGCGCGTCCGTGTGTACGTACGTAAATGCGTGCGTCGCGCGGGCAAACGTGCGTGCGTGAGTGCGTGCGTGCGTTCGCGCGTTCTCGCGTGCCCCACGAGAGCGGACAGAGAGATAGAGACAGAGAGAGGAACGAGAGACAGAACGAGATAGAGAGAGGGACAGAGAGAGAGAGAGGAAGCCAATCCAACACCCGCGGTTCGATTCCGGTCTAGGCCCTTATGCGCACCGCGTCTCTACGTGTCTCTATTCGCTTCGACTCACCGGATTGTATGGCGAGTCTTCCCCTTCCCGTGCACGAGCCATACCGGAGGCGGGAAACCAGACACATGTCTAGCACTACTTTCGAAGCGGCCAATCCGAACGTTCGGCGCAACCTCTGCGAGCGCCAACTACCGTCAGCATGGTGGCAGTGTGCCGAAGCGCGCCATATCTCGCTCGATTTGAATCTCTCTCAAAGTGATGTATCGTCAAACGCGTATTCGACGTTGATTATTTTAGTCAGTAGTCTAATAATCCGAAAGATCAATGGAACGTGATCGCGCGCGTTACCTCGATTCGCGAGTCGAAAAAATCCTCCGACTCTGATCGATCAGAGCATCGACACGAGAAACGAACTTTTTATCTTTTTTATTTTATTTAGCTCGACCAACGGTCAAATTCGACCGGGAGTCAAACCTGTTTGTGATTAAGCAGCTGGAATAATCCAGGTAAACGATCCTTTAATACCAATGTCACTGTGGCTCTTCTATATCATAAATTGTTTATGTTTATATTTCGCGGCCGGTTATGCCAATGTAGACGAGTGGCTCGATCGCGAAACACAAGCAGAAATGTTTCCCGCGATCATTGCATCTCTCGAAGCAGAGATGCATGTCGCGTGCGGAAAGATTCGGGGATTCGTGGAGTTCATTGGCGCGAGACCTCGCGCTCACCGCCATCTCCATCTTCACTTGCGCGTGCTGATCCGCCTCTGCGGACGCGGACTCCGCGAAAACTCGAGATCAATATGCGCTCATTGATTGCACCGTGGCTGCGCTGCTGCGTCGACTTTGTCTTCTCCTCCACGGTGCTTTCGTCGCCACGGCGAATTCGTCGAATACCATATCCATAGACCATGATATGTCGGAAAGATTGATTCCACCGTTAAGTCTATCGTGATTTCTTCGTTTTTTCCTAGATTCTGAGGAGGCATCGCAACATGGAGGTCTGATCACGACGAACGGTAATCTCGGATAAAAAAGAATCTTGAACATTTTTCAAAGAAGAGACCATGTCAAGTTTTAGATAAAAACAGGTTTAGGTATGATCAGTTTAGGTATAAAGTCATGTCACGTTACAAATTTATTAAAACGATTAGAGATTACATGTACAAATCGTGATATTTGATATATTTGATTTTTTTAACCAATATTGAACAAATCTATGGTGGACACGTTCACGGATCGTTCATCGCAACGAAATGTCTATCTGATTCTACGAGATCAAGTTTCCGTTGAACGTTTCTGAAAAAAGACGGCAGTCTTTTTTAGCAACATTTAATGAAACCTACGCTATAGCGTAGATATTCGGTTTACCGAATAATAAATTCTATATTATTGCGCAAGGTTACGCGAGCGAGCGGCTTTATTCATGAAGCGACTGGTATTCATGTATCGTAACGAGGAACTTGTAAAATATTTTCATGCGACAGGTAAGCGTCTTTACATTGCGCGGAGGTATGTACTTTTTAATAGACCGGCTAATAGTGCTCCGCAAAAGCCGTTTCACGAATTCCAATTCCTTCCAATTAGGAGAACATGGAAAACAGATGAAGCGAAATAAGCTGATAGCCTCGTATTTCGGAGTTGCACGCGTTCCTTCGCGGCGAAATCAGTTTGTCTCCCATGACACGCAAGCGTGACATCGGGTCCGATGATCGCGCTCATCGACCGACCTAAGAAATAAGCAAGCATGCGTGTACATATCTATGCGCTAATGAAGTCGCTTCCTAGCCGCGCATGGATTACGCGCGTGTGTGCGTGTCGCACACTCGATTCGTGCGACCAATCGAGTTACATGGCTATAAATAGAAACTACCGTGTTGCTTGCTCTAATCTCTTTCTGCCCTTCTGTACAGTGTCAAGACCGCGTGCATCGCGCAATTGCTTTAGTAATTTATTTTGTTTATTTTGTTCTTGCCTCTTCTTTGCTATTTCATTTCACGGTATTGCCGAAGGAGCGATACCTTATCTAGTCTTGGCTGGTCAGTTGATGCTCGAATGGATCATGAATAATTTCTCATCTAATCTCGAGGGAGGAATGAAGGGAAGATACTTGGATTCTGGAATCATGATATTATGCGATATCGGGAATTCAATTGGAAAATATTAATTGAAGATGGAATTGAAGAAATGATTCGATATATGGGATAACACATGAATGTGTTTGACACTGTAAAACTCCATCGAAAACATTTATTGTGAAAAAATATATATGTGTATATATATATATATATCTATATATATGTGTGTGTATGTGTATATACATATGTATGTATATGTATATATGTACATTTGTATATGATATTTTCAACACTACTACTTATTACGACTTATTACGACAAACAATCCCTTTACATTGAGCAGCGATTGTTTAACTCTAAGAATACTGTAGCTAAATGTACAAAATGGAAATACATGTACGATTGTAAATCACGACATTTGATAGACTATTAAAAATATCTTACGTTATATATCGATAACGCGCAATTTTATATGTATGTATGTGTATATATAATATAGCTATTGCAATATATGAGCCCTTCCATTTCCATCTCTATATCTCATACTCGTATATCTTTATATCGAATAAGTCAGTTTACTCGTGATGCATTAGCTATTAAGCTAAAAAAAATGATGCTACTTAGGAAATATAAAAGAGATGTACATTGTAATGCGATAAATAATTATTTCAGTAAATTCCATATAAATTATTTTCTGTTTTACCAATTTATATTAATTTTTATATGCTACGATGACACACAGTTTTCTTTAAAAAAGTTTATTGCTGCTGCTGCTGCTATTGTTTAAAGTACAGGATATTTTAAGATTGCTTTTTAAACGCGTCACTTTTAAACAGGTGTGATTAAAAAATGGGAATTCGTGAAAGGCCATTATTTACGCATATCATCTCGCACTTGAACTGAATTCTAAATATGTCTTTTCACAATCATAATTAGTCACAATCGTAATTAAGTTTACATTTTGCGTAATTAAATACGATCAAATGTGCTCATGTGTACTCGAAAATATATTACATTAAATACATTAAATTGAAAACAAATGCGTAAACTCAATAGAATTTAATCATTTTTATAAGTTCTTTTGAAAATGAATATATCATAAACATGATAAAAAACAATACTTATTTTAAATTTTTGTTGGACTGTTAAGAGATATTGTCAGCTTCTCTTCATCTACGTAAAATATTTATTAATATATAAAACGAGATTACGATTAAATCTACCGGAAATACTAAATTACGTACAACAAACATACAAGAAATATTTCGGTTTTTGCGAAATATAATATATGCAACGCAGAGCCGCGAGGAAAACTTCATTTGTGCAAAAACGTACATGAGAAAATATACTTAATTATAAACAAACATTCCTATTTATATTTCTATTTATATACATACATTTAAGATTTATTTCTCTCACTGTACAAATTGCAAGATGATACCCAAGATGCAGCACAACTGAATTCGAGATATGACGACAAAATATGTTTTTTACCTGTTTCAATCGATCGTTCAAAGTTTGAGAAAATCTTGAAGAGTATCATCGTATCATCGATATCGAGCTGCCTCATTTCCAAGAGTATCTCAAAGCATCGAGGTGTGATAGAATCGCATCGCGACTAAGAGAGATTTCATTTTCGAATCTAAGCTGTGTATCACTGTCTATTATTCGCGATTTCCGTCGTCGGCAATCTCGTAATCGAATCCGAAAGAAGTCGCTTGCGACTTTTCATGCATTGCGACGTTGCTGCTCGTATCCGTATGTGGCATACGGTGTTTGGGCTCTCGTTGTTGTTATTGCAGTTTTGCTTTTTCGACAATACCATGGCATCCGAGAACGATGTGCCATTCTTTCGCTTCAAACTAGTACAAGTCGTATTGTCCTGTTTCATCGGTGCAACCGACGAGCGCGTTTTGCGCGGTTGATAATCTGGCGTTGCCTGCATCTTCTCCAAAGCGGCTCTCAACGGCAGCAAACCAACAGCGAACGGAATCTCGGTATTAGACGGATACGCGAGCAAATCCGTTGCCTCGATTCTCGGATCATCCAATGTATCCGACAGATCGCCCCACAACGAACGATCTATGTTTTCGTGCGTGTTGGACTTTGCGATCGAAATGGCGGATTGATCCAATATCGCTGATCTATCAGTATTATCGGCCCTAAACTTGCTGTTCGCTTTCGTTTTCGATTCTTCCTTCTCTTTACCGCCAGTCGCGGTACATGATGTTTTGTTATTTCGTTTCACTATCAATCTTGAATTAGTTTTCTTGTTATTATTTTTCCTGGAAGTCGCGGCCGCGATCATACCGTGATCCGATACCTTGCGATCTTCCTTTCCCTTACGTTTCGTCTTTGCGCATGATTCCACTCTGTTGGGAGAAGTACTTTTCTTGAACTGTTTCTCAGTTCCGGTCGCGGAGCTCGCCAAAGACGGGCTGTTGCTTGCAGTCTCGTCATTCTCCTGTTGACTCAATCGCGTGCTTCGTCTTAGGACTGGCTTCGCAGAATCCGCGTTATCTTGTTCCACGTTTGTCTCTCTACATCCAATCACAGTATGCTGATCGCTTATCGTACCACCTACAATCGATTGTATACTCTCCGCGCTCAAGCTTAAGATATATTCCGCGCTCTCCATGTCTAAGGATGTCAACAAAGTGACCGGTACATCATTAGCGGACGGTTCGTCTAATAAATCTATAGAATCCGTGGACGACGGCGTGGTTGGCACCAGATTGCACTGCGTATGTACAAGTTTATTGCGAGCCTCGTCTACGGATTTGCGTCGCTTTGGCGTGTATACTTTGACGCATCTCCCTACTGTGCTAGGAACATCCGTGTTACTCCCGGTACAATCGCTCTTGGCTTGTGGAAGGCAAGATCGCGATAGTTCATTCGTGGCGGTTCGATCACGCTCGTTTACATCACGGGAAAGATCACAGCATTGCTCGTACAAGATAGGTTTTAAATCGGGACTATCACGACACGTTTCGTCTCTATTGCTGATTATGCACCTTGTTTGTACTTGGTTCACTTTATCTACGAGTGCAGATGCGGCACTAATAACGGTAGCACCAGCACCAACATCGGTATTAGTACCAGTATTAGTATCGGTATCGGTATCAGTATCAGTACTGGTACTAGTACTGGTGGTAGTAGTAATAGTAATAGTACTATTAGTAGTGGTAGTGGTAGTAGTAGCAGTAGTAGTAGTAATAGTAGTAGTAATAGTGCTAGCAAGAGTAGTAGCAATAGTAGTATCGCGTTGCGTGCTTATATTTATGGCAGATGGGGAGAGCGTTGAGTCAGACGAGTTCACGATGTTCCCCTTGCTGACATCGGTAGGAACCGACTCCTCGTACAAAGCGTGTTCCGAGTCTTGCTCGCTGCCGTCGATCATGTCTATGCTCTCTGAATATCGATGTTTATTTGAGCTTATATCGTTATTATTGCTGCCGGCGCAAAGCGACGTGTTCTCATCCATGCTTAGTTTGTCGCATCTAACACGGACATAATCATTTTCCACGAGCGAAACAACTTTTAAGCTACAGTCTCTTCTCTGCTGCTTTAGGCATTTTCCAAAGTTTTCCGAAATCTTTTTCGAATTGATGATAGTATCAATGACGGATACCAGTTCTTTAACCTGATGATAAAATAAAAGGCGAGTTAACTTTGTTGAAATAATCGCATCAGAGATATCTCGTAATTATCTCGTAATAAAGTGACGGCGAGATCGTATACCTGAAAAATTTGCGCAGCAGTGTGTAGGGACAACAAATGCTGATGAGATATCGTTGTTTCTCCACAGTACATAAATTCGACCATGGCCTTCAAAATTTCAAAGTCCAAGTCTTTTAAAAGTATAATTGGCTCTTGTCCCAAGTCTTGTTGAAGTATCTCCTATAGTATGACAAAAACAAAACAGGATATCGTAAGAAATACTGAAATAATAAGAATCGATGATCGAGGAATAGATGTAGTAGAAACATTTATATTTTTAAACATTGATGTCAGTATTCGCTCATTAAGTATAGAATACGCTTTCCAAACTGTCGATTATGATTTTATGTAACGATAATTCACGTATATGCATGAATATGCAAAGAGATTGATAGAGAGTATCATGCAGACAAGTCTGTATTTCTACAGTTGTTATACGTCTGGTTATTAAATACAGATCAGAAATGCACTCTCAGAAAATAGTAACACTCGAGTGCACTCGTACTTTACTACCTTTAAATCATATGAATTAGTTATTCAATACCTTTTTCTAAGGAATAGTTGTTCTTCGAAAGCTGTACAAAAGTATGCCCCTCAAACTTGGTTTCTTCAAATGTTTGTAAAGAGCTAACGAAATTCCGATTACAAGGCTTTCTTTAGTTTACATGAATTTTATATTATCCCTGCAAAATTGTTCTGCCATAAGTACGCTATAGAATTTTGTAATATAATTTAAATGTGTTTGTTTCTTCTGTCTTTCTTTTTTTAGATCTCGGTTTTAATACGATAATAAATGAATAATCTGCAAATTTAAAGTAACATTTCTCTCATTAAGACGAATAGGATTATCATATATTTTATGAAAGTAACTCTGTCTTTTCTGTTTAGCAACATCTGGCAGACTTGAAAAATGTGTTAGTGAAAGATATTTTTAAACTTTAATCTGATAACTCTCTACTGATACTTTCCGATACTATCGGGAATTCTTGAGAAAGTCAACGTGGAGTATAGCTTTATGAAAAGATGTATACATTTAAATAATTAAAATGGTAGACAAAAGTCTACTTTTCGTGTAACGTATTTAATCATTGAGTGATGTTCTCTCTTAAAGATTGTTCTTAAGTCTTAAAGACTGAGGATAAGGGCATTGTATATTTAAAATTCAGACAGAGGATAAGCTCACCGCAAAAATAATGTAATTACTTTGCTTTCTAGCATTGAGCAAACAATTGAACGTTATGGATAAGTAACTCTGTGAATGAGATGAAACGGTTTTTAAAAAGGATAAAACATCCTTAGAAATTCATTAACATAATTCATCAACGAAAATTGAATAACGCGCTATATGCAGTAGTATATATTCAGCAGAAAAGAGGAATGCATCAAAGCACAAATAAATTTTGTATACTTTTTGTAATTGGACATAAAAATGATATCTTGAGAATAGACTTGCAATTATCAAATAGAAATCATAAAATTTAGTCGATATTAGACCTCTTTGTGAACAATAAAATAATCTGCGTTTAAGCTGTCTGTATGTTGTAACATTTAAAGAAGAATCTTCAACATTGATGCGCGACAATTGTATGCTATTATTTAAATACAATTTATATACAAAAGATATATATGATCAGGTGAAATTTAGATACATGAATGTAAAATGATATTATCAGTTGCAATATCTTTACATGTTAACTCATAAAATGTAGATTTCTAAAATGCATGTAAAAATGAGATTACCTTTAAAAACGAACTTAACAAACGAAAGATTCAAAGAGTCGCGACGCTCCATCATAATATTTTCAGACATACCTCAAAGTATATACTATTCGAGGCTAAAACCAGCTTGTGAACACGAAGTTTTTGTTCGTCGCAGATCAACGTGACATCGACTAGAGCCTGACGTGCCAACAGACCACTGAATCTCTCCGTAATATATCCCGCATGGCCAGCCCACTGAAGGACGCAATCCTTTGGTATCTCCACCATGGTTACTGCAAAACAAATGCAAAATGATATTTGCCCTGCGGTTCAAAAATTCTAGCTTGGTTTAAGATGCCCATATTTTCAATGGCGCGATAACTCAAGGATACGAAATCAAAGATAGGATATTTACAAGGAGAGAGAGACACACACACACACACACACACACACACACACACACACACATCGCGCGTAAATTCTGATGGAACGTTTGTTCCATCGAACATACCAATACGGAGGTAGCAAGCTGACTTTGATACGACATATGCTGAAATAAGCTAAAGAGAAAAAGGAAAAGAAATGAGTGCAGAGGATCGACAAATATTTTTTCTACGAATTGAACAGATAATCTCCGAGACGAGCTCTCGCAATCCCGACGTTTAGAATTCTCACACGCGCACATGCTACTTTATGCTAAAATTATAAACGTACGATGGACAAAAAAAAAGAAAAGAAAAAGTATGCCTTCACGCCTATTCTGTATCGAGCATTTATGGCTATTTTTGAGGTTTGTACGTCTCATATCGGATCAGGAAAACACAGCTTCTCGACGAGGAGGACGACGTCAATAGCATATGACAAATACAATCACATTAATCATAACTGACCAGTATTATTGATCGAAGATTCGAAATTTTTCTGGCAATATTAACGTTCGTGGGACGATGACGATGAGAATACGCGCAGGAAATCGATGTGCGGAATATATGTCTCCTCTCTTACCCTCAAGTATCAAGATCGTCGTTGATTTCGTATGTTTCCCCATACTTACCGGCACGAACGATACCGTAGTCGATATAAGCATCTGCGATCGAGCAGCAATAGCAACAGCAGCGTCTTTCCCGCGGTCAGACATAGATCGGAGAGATGATGCGCGTTCGTCGTGGCTCCGTCGAGACGAATGCATGCGATCGCTCGTTGACGATCGCCGCCAATAATATCGTGCACTTGCACGTATCCTGTCGAGACTCATGAAACACCGGCGAGATAGTCGATCAGCGAAATCGATGGCCTTACACGACATTGGCCTCACGATTTAACTTGTACGACCTGCACCCCGATGATTCGCGTCTGCCAAAAGCACGATACAAACGAAAACGATAGACGGATAGTGTTGCCAACTGATGTCCGATGAACGGACCTTTACGTCGCGCGCACCGGATACTTTATATCCGATACGCACCGAGTCCTACGTAGCACGTACGATATCCGACGTACAACGGGAGAGTTTATTTCTTAGAAATATCCCTGGCGAGAATCGCTGGAGGACAAACTCCTTCGTCGAACATTGGCGCGTCGGACATCGGTATGGATCCGTCATTACGGACGTTATCGAGTTGCAACCATTTGAAAAAAGTTTTACAGCTTCGCTGTTTGAGTCGTGTATTTCGCAAAAAATTCCACTTGATTCGCCGTCAAGTTGGAAGTATTTATTTATTTGAAAATAAATGCTTCAGTTAATCTACCTCGACGCGACTATTATGTTAAAATAAGAATTTCTTTCCGTGTGCTCTGTTCTCGAGTTACATTGTCTCGAAGATAAATCTGTGGGAGATCGGGCGTTGAGTTGGCAGCTCTTGATCTTCGATCAGTGGAAGTGGAAGTGCAAGTTCACAGCGGAGTTTTCGGGAATTAACGGTAAGATCTGCTGGTAATGAGAGCTGCTCTCAAGCGATCTATTATCGGAAATCGGTAAACTAGTTGACGCTCGAAGAAAGCCAGCCCGTCGTACATGAAAGTCCGCGTCGATCCGTTTAAACTTACATATCTCAAGGAATTTTGAAACGAATTCCAATGTAAAAATTCGATCATTTCGCTGGAATTAAATTAACCTACATGAATCTACATGATCGACATAACCGATTCATTGATTCTCAAACTTTGTACCGAGCGATTGCCATCCGGCAGAATTGATGATGGATCGTGAGACGGAAATATCCGAATGATGCGGTTTTGTTTTTCTAACATGCTATAGTTTATATCGCGATACGTACATTGAAGATAGAGAAAGAGTATTTCTTTGGAGATTTCTTTTGATTTACAGGTCGACTCAACTGCCAGCGATGCGCGTTTTAATAATACAGGATTTATATATATATATATGGTATAAATTCTTATATAAAAACAAATTTTATACACACATTTCTTCTTGAATCTCAAGTCCCTCGTAACCGTAAACTGATTCTCGACATCATATATAAAATAGAATTACCAATTAACAAATATGTGTCGAACGTAATAAGAATGCAACATTATGTTATATTCGTCTTCTTTGTCACGATTTTACATTAAATTCAAACAAAATGTTTTCAAATGATAAATCTAATTGTTTCAATAGCAAACGAATATCGAGTGTCGAGATAATTTTTTAAGAAGATAGCTTATTTATTAAGCCTTATCGGCTTAAATAAATATGTTACGAGCGTATAATGTGGATACTTTCCAAATGGATACTTAGTTTACAAAAATAAAAATAAATACAATATAACATTACATTCAAATGATAACTCTAGATTTCTAGATGTCTATAAAGAGTAGATTTATCTTAACTACGTCGCGTAATGTACTGATTCTCATTCGCAGGCATTCGGACTAAAATACAACTTTGCACTTGAACTGATCAGCTGATCAAATCTAAAAGAAATAATTAGATTAGCGAGACATTATCGTTTAATTATAGAGAACAGAAATGAAGAGAGCTTTTGCGTCGTTTTCGCATGCGTATCGGAATGTTTAAGGAAAATACTGGATTAGTTTATTCACCTGTCAAACTATAATGCCGATTAAACTCTTCGTGTCGAATCGTCTTAATCCGTAGTTATCGGCACGATAGTCGTGGAGGGAGGAGAGGTAGACACGATCGCGTCCAAATCTTCCTTGGACAGATTCTTTTTGAGCCACGCGTCGATCACAGGTACGTTCGCCTCGTTCCATCGGGTCTCTTCCTTGATGATCTCGAGCGACTTTTTGATGATGCTTGTTGCTGATTCAAAGTCATCAGTGTGGTCCAAGTAAAACTTATTTACCATGTCGTAGCCCTCTTTCGTATTGAACGACGATGTGGCGAAGTTGATGATGGCATCCCAGATGTAAGTTTTATTGTTGAATCGCTCCTTTACGGTAGACCAATGCCCGAGTAAAAAGTTAAATAAGGTCGTGTAGCCGGGCGCGCTGCCGGTCAGCATGCTAAGAATCAGATGGATGTCCGCGTCCGTGAAATTCTCATTTTGATCCAATACGGACACTTGCAGTAACCTGATGATTATACACAATCGATATCAGTGGGAACACGGAAACGAATCCTTATTTCGTTTCAGATTTGTTCGAGACATAAACAGAAAGACTTTTGAGATTGAAGCTTCGCGAGGAATATTTATGGACGAGTAAACCGAGTCTATCACGTTAGTGCTTAATTTCTTGTACAAGTATCGTTTGATTCAAACAAGCGTCTCGCGCCAACTGAACGATACAAGTTAGCTTTATCAAAAATAATCAAGGATAAGAATGTTTGGGGACGAAAATTGCGCTCAATTATCCGTTCGATTATTACGAAGAACAGAATTCGCTTAGGAGTTTTGACTAGTTTGTTAATCTACCGACCTCTCGATCCTGTTTGCATCCTTCGGACACCCGGCAAGAGTCTTCAAGAGGTAGGTGCGCTCGTTTTGCTTTCTTGCCAAGCTGGTCTTGGGGAAATTGATGACGCGCTGTAATCCAAACTCCCATTCCTCGTCAGTACCCCATTTGAATACCGGACAGAGAAACTTATTGGCCACCCTGTAAAGTGAGTTTTCCGTCCATTGTTATCAATCAAGTTTCTTTTATTTTCGTTTTGAGACTTTTTTGAAAAAGATTGATTTCGATCAAGCGAGTTAATTAAAGCGAGCAAATTACTGATTGACTACGATATATCTGACTACTGACGGATTTCCTTTGTCCGGCTCCTCGTCGGTCAACCACTTTTTGAATTGATCTCTAGCTTCCTTGACGCAAGGCTCATATCCGCCGCGGCAAAGGAAATTCTTCATGAGACCACGCATGTGAGTCTTCCACGAAGGTTCGTGAAGTTGTGGTGTCTCACCAAGTTCCAGATAAAGGGGCATCACCAAGCTCCGAATGTAAGCCTGAATTTATGTCATTTGTTTCTAACTGAAGCGCTTGAGAAGAGGTAAAACTTTTCTCATATCAGATCACCACGCGTGATATTTTATTCGGTCAAAGCGGCATCTACTTGCCTCGAATTTCGGATAGACGTCCAAACCTTCGATCCGTCGACTGATGTGACGGATCATGGTGAACACCGGCTCCCAAACTACGTGGCTTTTCTCCTGCTTGAGGAAGAGAGTCATGTTCATACCGACGCCGAAGCACAGCTCACCGGCATACGCCAGATTCCACGCGTCGTGTAGGAGCTTCGCTCGCGTTAACGGAGGTATTTTTTCGCGGTCTGGCCCTTGCAGGAATTTCGATAGCATTTTCCAGTTGCAGGGATCATAGTTTACCGGAAACATTCCTATAACGTTCATATTAGTTTCAGAAAGAGAACTGTGTCTCACAAAGTATAACGTTTACCTACCTATTTCCTCGGGATTGACAATGATAAAGTGATTCTCGTCGGTGATATCCGGAATGCTGAAGTTTCTCGGCATGTTTCTCTTCATCAGCCACACGGCTGGCGTGCTATTAGAGAAATCCAACTTATCCTCAGCCTGCATTACGATCGGAATGTCCCACTGATACGGTTTTGCCATGGGTTCTGATGGCAGGTCTCTCAGATAAACTTTCTAAATGTGCAAATGGAACGTTTAAAAGAGACGTGTAATGACATGTAACGACATGTAACGTGATCTATCGTTTCGACAAAATTGATCCCGTTGATATTTCCGCGTGTAATCATGTCTTTCGTTGTCTTTCGTCGATTCGCATACAGATTACTATTGTGTTGAAAAAATAAAGTATAAAAGCTTGATGTATATATATATATATATATGTATACATATAAAATCTAGAAGATTTTAGCTAAATTCACGAGCTAATTACTGTTTACGGTAGAATTACAGATTCCCCTAACCGATTGAAATATTTTCTATAGCGAGAAGACGCGCAGGAGTTACGTAACATGTAACTAAATGTACAAGTTCTTGATTTTATTGTTTCTTTGGAACGGTATGGTGTAACGCGTAATCCTTTCGAGAAATGAAATTTAACGTTCGTTACAATACAATCAGTCGGGATAACGGATTCAGCCTGCGAGTGAATTTATTTACGCGAAAAAGAAGATCGTTTTATAAAATGTCATCGAACATGTTAGATTAATGGTCGTCGGTTTTATTCAACGACACTCGGAACGTCATCACATAGCACATTAGCATTATGAAGCAAATATCTTTACTCTCTACAAAAATATCTTCTTACTCGTCAATGTTCGTTATCGAAGTAAACCGTAACTTCCGTAGCCGGAAGAGCGAACGGCTCGGGAGCGAGTAAACAGTATACGCGCGGTCATCTCTGCAGTTTTATCCGTGCGAAAATCGCGATTGCCATTCTCGCATTGCGCGTCCTTGCGGGAAATAACGCTCCCGTTCAGCCTACCTGACTGAGATAAATTTTTCCATTTTCGTAATCGCGTATGACCGTGACCAACGGCACTCTGTCCCGGTTGATCCACGATGCGGCAATGCCGTTGATGGTCAAACCCTGCGGCAGATTATTCGTATCGGTCGCCGCGTCGTTCAGATAAGTGAATATGTCGTTGGCGAAGAAAGTTCTGCGATTCCTGCGAGAAAGAAGGAAAGAGTGCGACACGTAA
Source organism: Eciton burchellii (assembly GCA_020341155.1). Taxonomy (NCBI): domain Eukaryota; kingdom Metazoa; phylum Arthropoda; class Insecta; order Hymenoptera; family Formicidae; genus Eciton; species Eciton burchellii. The sequence goes on from JAHMML010000104.1 coordinate 176,796, forward strand.
AGGTTCCGGTCCTTAGATTAGGCCTGATCGATCAAGATAGTCGGGAAGCAGCGTGCGGATTGACAAATTGTTTTTGCAAACTCGGCAATTTTCATCGACTCTGTGCAAGGTAATCTCTATACGCGAATATATTAGGGAAAATCTGCTTCCCGCCTAATTAATGGAGGCAATTACTACTCTTTCGACTGCTCATGGAAGAAGTTTCTCACGCTCCTTTGGAACTGCTCGCGACCAAGAGTATAATTAAACATCCGGAAAACCAACTCGGCTGTAAAGGAAATAAACGGTAGGGATTTTGAAGATATTAATATAGTCGATCGATGTTTCATTTAAATTAAATCCACGTAATAATCGTTAATAACCGTTCGTTATCGACTCGTCTCGATTACCTTTCGTCCACGTTGCTTCGTGTCTGATACCAGCCACTCTGGAGAAAGGTGCCGGCTGCGCGAATTCGTAATAGAGAGGGTACAACATCGTCATCGGCCATTTCCCTTCCATCTCGTCCGGATCGAGCTGTCGATCGAGCGATCAAGATGCATCGTATGATTTTTTTTGCTGGAGGATAAAAGATCGAGAAGAAAGCGCGTCGACTTACGTCGAGCGTCGCCATGGATGCCAGAAAGGAATTGAGAGCCTTGTTGACCGGCGCGTCGTTTCGGCGATACGGAGTGATGGACTGACCGATCCATTGATAAAGTAGCTCGTAAGTGGTGGTCCAGTACAGAGAACTGCTGAGCTCGCTTTCCCTGAAAGAAGACTTTTATTTTTCACGCGGGTCTCCGACTCGAAGATGCGAGATACTCTCGATCGCGTACTTGAAAAACATAAGACCCCAATTGTCGGAAGCTTTGGTGGCTCTGTACATGGGGATCGCCATCAGATCCAATTTGGACAGACCGAGGGAGCTATTGAAGTAATCCTGCAAGTAGTCGACGATCTTTACGACCTTGTTGGGAACAGCAGCCAGCGATTGCACGAATTCTTTGCGACCCCAGACGCTCACTCGCAGACGCTTTCCATTAATCTCGTTGACTTCCTTATCAGGTTCGATAGAGTGCAGGTCCGATATCACGAGGGCCAATTGGTTCGTCGACATCCGCGGTGTCTCCTCGAATTCTTCTCGAATTGCGTCCGACGATTCGATGCGCTCCCTTGGAAGGAAAGGAACACCCTATAGGGAGCTATAAAGCTAGTTTTTGATCTCGGGCGATCACGCGAATTGGAATAACTGTTGGAATCTAGCAGACATTTTTCTAGTCGAGTCTCAGGCTGATGCCCGAGGATGACAAATTTCGATTCAATATTTCCCCATACGTACATCGTAGGCGTATTCGTGCGCGCTGTTAACCCTTTAGGATATATCACGGTCAGTTTGAAGGTTGCTTTGTACGGTGGCTCGTTCATGCAGGGAAACATCTTTTCCGCGTTATCCAAATGCAAATAGGTGGCGACGAAGGTGCTGAAACAAAAGGACGGATAAACGTTGTAGCTGCGTCGCGTTTAAGACCGATCATAAATTCTCTTCTCCCTCGAGTCTTGCTCCATATCGATTCCGGCAAAATCAACGTTACATAGCGAGGGAGCTGCCTGCTTTTGCTTCGAGATCTCGAGTTCTTGAAAGTTTGGAGGCGCATGTTATCCCGATCGCTTTGAATTTTACTTTGTAAATCGATTGATTTTGTCATGGTACGAAGTAACTATCGTAACGCTTGTACTGTGCTTGCTTACTGTTTCCGGCTCTCAGAATCCATGTACGCGCTCTTGTACAGTCCGGTAGTCTCGTTGGTCGTGAGATTGCCAGTGTAGGCGATGTCCACCTCGCAGGCGCTCCCGTTGGATAACATTTGCTGCAGATGTATGATGAACCAAGATTTCGTGTATTGCCGTTCGGTTCTCGCAATATTGACGCCCATCGGTGGACCCTTTTTTCTTCGTTGCGAATGCAAAGAGAGATGAGGAAAATTTTCTGGATAGTTTCTGGCGATATTCGCGAGTGTCAATCCAAGCAAATGCTTACGCTTCCTCAGGCGTCAGGTGTACCATCCTAACGTTGACCGTGGAGATCTGAAGATCCTGATGGACGTTGAGGATGATCTTGTCGCTCATGTCGGTCCAAGTGAGATTGATCTTGACGCGACCGTTGAACCGATCCTTGTCGATGAGGGGTGCGATCTCCACGTGGTAACTCACCGGCGTGACGTCGCTCGGTAATCTGTACTGACGCATCTTCGAGTAGTACACGTCGTTCAGATCGATGCTGCGTCTCCATCGGCCCTACGAACGGACGAATATTTTATTCCAACGCGAATCGAATCGCGTTACGTTGATTTAATTCGTCGACACTATACTCGTTCGGCACTGGGGATACCGGATGGTATCGTCGACAATAGGACGACGCCCGCGAGTAACGTTGCCCACGACATGACGGATGGCGTAGCGACTGAACCTAAGTTGGCATTCGGTTTCTTGATTTATCTCTGAAAAAAGGAAGCGACTTTGAGCCGAGCGAAGCAACCGATTCGGTGCAATAATATGCTTTAATTAATATCAATTTTGATTTCCGATTGCGGTGAAATTTGAACGAGAAGTCGCGTAAATCACGAAGGTACATCATCTCTCAAAAGAGACTCGTTTCTGCGCGTCGGGGTAACAAGAGACGTTGCTGAAAGCATCGAGCACCGCCGAGGAGGCTTACGACGCGCAGGATCCCTCGAGGGATGCCCGATAACGACCTGTGATTCCGGGGTACGAGCAAAGGACGTGAACCGAAGAAGCGATAGACGAGCTGATGTCACCGCCGGCTGACCTTGGTTATATTCCGTCGAAGAAGAAACGAGACTACCCCTGGGAGAACCTCGTGGTAGCGTAGTCGTGTGCAAACTGCCGCGCGAGCGCTTCCTCGTGGATCTCGGCATGGCCGGGCAGCGGCCGAAAAGCGACGTAGGAAACGCGCGGAAAAACCGTGCGCGTCCCGTGTGACATGGTACGGGAAGACGCGCGCGCGCGAATTCAGGCCCACTTAGGGCAAATCGGCGGATCGCCGTCCATTATTCAATCTGGCGGCCGTCGTCGCGCAGAAAAGGGGAGCTTAATCGCTACGAGCGTATCCGGACGTGGAGAAGAGGCGACGACGTCAACGGCCAATCTGCGATCGGCGGGGACAAAGTGCGTCCCGGTCGCTCGGGCATCGCCTGATGCCCAGGACCTTGGCGCCATTGTGCTCCCCTTTAGGCTCCGCGTACGGGTACGCGTGTGCGTGCATTGCGTCGCCATCAGCGGCGACACGTGCCGATGGTACCGATCCCGGACCAAGCCCAATATGCACTTGGACCACGACGTGGTTACGTCGCCTCAATTGGACTTGATGAAGTGTTTTGTTCGAGCGAGCTTTCCTCCCGCGGGGTTCTCGCGCGATAACTGGGTCACTTCTAGACCGTTGGACATCATTGAAAATATGCCAATCAATTTCTCATCGCGTTATCCCAGGCATCAGGCCTCTGATGCCTCGGGACTTTGGGGCATATCATATCTGGAGCGTGTTCGAGAACGAACGATCGATCTGCTTATCGATTCTCCGCATATCGCGTGAGATATGAAATACAAAGACTGAAGCTGCCTTCTCCTCCCTCTTTGCGCTCTCGATCGCTCGGGCTCTCCCTCCCGCGTTGATCTCGCGCCAAGGAAAACACCAGGGAGACAAAGTTTCTCGCATCGATCTCCTGATTCTTAATAGAGTCGGAGCAGGAGTTTGGCGAGTCACGAGGTGGCGAGGAACAAAAATCGATACACGCGCGAAAAAGTTGCGATAACGGGCCTAATCGTGATTCATTGCAGAAACGCATAAGGATAAGGAGCGGAACGAACGATTAACCGCGACACGCGAACTGACGAACGAACCAACGAAAGAACGAAAGAATACGGGAGAGGGGATATCCGAGTGCGAGTGCTTCTCGAACAACATCCACGCGTCGCGAGGTAGAACGACTAATTGCAGTCGCACCTGAGTCACCTGTACGCCGTCGTGCTCGCGCGAATTCGTTTCCGCGTTGAGAGTGTGCTCGATCTCTGCCTCTCGTCGCTTCTCATCCTTGCCCTGCCGTTTCTTCCCGAGGGTTCTTCCCCGCGCGCCACTCTTCCTCGCGTACTCTTTTCACGATGCGGCGAGGATCGGTTACCAGTTGGCAGTCCTATGGACAGCGAAACTGTAAGTGATATAACAGCTGTCTGTCCTACGCTCCGACGAAGGAGCGCAACATGAAAATCGCAACCGATACCGGCTGGCGCGCTATTTTTTCATTGATATTAAACACCGTCGACATTCACGTGTGAAACTTTTGCGGGTATGTCCGTGAATCGTTAACACGCGAGTCGTCCGCGAGTTAACGCCTTTATGATTTATAAATCGCGATATCGATCGCGCTCTAATGTCGCGAATACAGAGTCATTGCTCGGGAAGCAGTCCCGGAATTCGAAGAAAATACGAAGAATTTTAAGAAAATGCATTCGCACATTTTCGCACATTTCAGCGTATTTTCGCGCTCGATATCGCTCAAGGAAGTCCTTCAGCGTTGATGGCGCTTTTAATTGTACCACTTCGATGTTATCTCTTTCACGGCGTTGTATTACGCTACGCCAAGGCGCAGTACTTTGCGCGCCTGAAGAATAGAGTACTCTGAATGTCTGAATGCTGATCGTACGAGCGAGATGTAGCTCAAGCACGAGCTTAGTTTTTACTTAGATTTGTTCCTCGAGGAACAGCATCGCCTCCGAATCCGCCTCGTTTCAAAGTGTCTCTCTCGAGTTCACTTCAAGAGCACATGGCGTTCGCGCGAAGTAACGCGGAACATGGTTTTACATTATGTCGCGGAGACTTTTACGAGGAGGCACCGAAGCCTTTCCTCCAGCAAAGAAACTTAGAATGAGGATATTATTAGCTTGCGGACATATAAATCTGCGGACAGTTATAATCCGCGATGTCAGGTAGCGAGAGGAGACTCGGCGTCTTCTCCGTGCTTCACCGCTTTATTCAGCCGAGATGCTTGCGTCTAATTGCTCAAAACTGAAAGGCTTTTTCTCTAACGGTCTCTCGTAATAACGCCGCGATAATGCCGTAACAATGATTCTCCGATATGACTTTTATCGGGGGGGAATGGAATTCGCTGCGAGCTGATATTCGCGCGTTCGGCGGGATGGCCTTTGCTTGCGTAAGTGCTGGCTCGAATCGAACCAATTTGGATCATGAGCGCAGCAGTTCAGCATCTCGAATGCCGAACATCTTTCTCACGATGTTGCGCGAGCGTCTTTTCTACCATCGATGCCTACCATCGCACGCCGGCTAGTAGACACCGAGGCTCCCATGCCTCGATTCGCAGGGTCGCCGCCATTGAAAACATCGTCGAAAATTGACCCGCTAAAATGAACGCGAGGGACATGAGCGTTAATACCGTGCGAACCGCAACGATACGAACGAGCGTTATCGGTAGCGGCGGCGCGGCAACTATTATACGAATGCTGAAGCTGATACGCGGTCGGAGCGAAGCGCACGAGCAGGACCTTGAAGCCGTCTCTTGCCGCGTTTACGAGCGTGCTCCGCGTCCGCTATCACGGATTCCTGCATCACGGGGAACCAATTTCAATGACGTCAACCGCGCGAGCATTCCGCACACTTGTATGCAGCTGTGCATCGCTAACGCGAGATTCCTCGCGGCCTGACAACGACGAACGCATCTAAGCGCTAATTGCCGCTTAAACTTGAAAGAGAGATCTCGTGATTCGAGACTGATTGTAAATTGCTGATTACCGAGCGTAACGATTGTTTCAACCTCCTCCTGAAATTGCAAAGGATTCTTGCTCACCGTTTTTACTTTTTAATTTTCAATCTTTTCCCTGTAACTTTTCGTGTATCTCTCTCTCTCTCTCTCTCTCTCTCTCTCTCTCTCTCTCTCTCTCTCTCTCTCTCTCTCTCTTTCTTGAGAAAAGAGAATTCTCGCGAATCTTTTTCAAGATTCTCTCCTTTTAACCATTTACGTCGAGAGAACGAAGCGCTAGCTGTCCGGAGAAAAATCGTTACCGTTCGGTCGGTGAGATTTACAAACGGTCCGATGATCGTCGGCCGAACGATTAACGATCGACTCGGCGACGTTATCAAAGAAACCGATACACACCGACGTACGAAGCGTATTTGCGAATCCTTTGATCGCTCGTTTCGCATTTTCAGCCGATTGCATGATGCAGACGTATTCCGGTAATACAGCACTGTCTTCTCCCGGCGAGGAGATCATCCATCATCGAAAGGGCGGTTGGTTCTTAACGTACAGGAAGATTCTCTCCTTCGTAGTTTTGACCGTCGTCGCGTTGATCGTCGCCGGTGTCATCGGATGGAACATTGGCACGATGCCGAAGACGAGAGTGAGTGATTTCGTGCTCTCTGCGCACGATGGCGATCACGATATTCTAACATTTTAATCGATCGACCGTTCGTTTCATCGTCTCATCATCTCGATCCGCGAGATAACGACAGCTATCCGTTACTCCTCAAGATCTGCGTTTGTTTTTTGTTAATTAGATATACGATCCCTTAGCCCTTATCGAGGATGATACGGAAGAGGGCGAAGTCATCATGGCCACGATATCACCTCTCGTGCATCCCCTGAGATATCGTCTCGACTTGACGCCGCCAAACGACCTGAACGTGAACGCGACGTCAAAGTGGAAGGGCCGAGTTCTCATCGAGTTCCGAATCGACGGCACTTTGAACAAATTGTCCATCAATGCGAGAAACATCACGGCAATGCGTTACAAGCTGTTTTTTATCGAAGATAATAATGCACGAGCGAAAAGAAGACGCAGGAGATACGCCGACGACGGTAACGGCGATCAGAAGCTCGTCGCGAGCACCGGTAATGTCTCTACGACTATTATTTTTCGTTATTTTACCTCGTCGTACGTTTTCACGAAACGACGTTTACGACGAAGGAGGAAGAATCGTCTTTGCGATCCGTGTCATCTAGATCATAATTTGCATGCGACGAACTGTGGAAGGAACTCGCGAGGCAACGGGTTAACGTACGTATTTAAAACAAAGAAACAGATTTGCGGCAGCGAGACAAGACGATGATCAGCTCGCATCTGTGTCAACAGCAAACAGAAGTGGCGAGTTGCGTAATCGGTCCGCGATCGCGAGATTAAGCGAAGAAGCGTTTATTTTCACTTTGATGCGCGCGTTACGTAATCGTAAACGTAATCGGAGCGTAATCGTCGCAATTTCTTCTCGGTCTCTCGCGATCGAAACCTCTATGAAATGTTTCGCTTAGCTTAGAGAGGAAGAAATCACATGATCGTTTTTAATCGTCTACGACGATCAACGCAGATAATACCACCGCATCGAATCTCACTGCGACTCCTCCGCAACTGGAGAAAGGCACGGAGAACGTTACGGATTATTCCGTGGGAAATGCGACATCCTCGGAGAACGGGACCGAGACTTGGAGAAGCGAGGATTCATCAAGCGCGGCTTCGCCCGCGACAACGGAAGCCACAGCCGTGAACGCGACGACGTCTGGACCAGAGACGTCCACTCTCGCAACTTCCGGCAACGGAAGCGCGACCGAGATGGAGATCGAGCGATACGAGGTAGACGCTAATAACGGATTACACGTGATACATCCGGCCAGCGCGATGAGTCCGGGAACGTACAGCTTGGAAATCGATTACGAGATTCTGCCGGATGGCAAGGCGATTTATTCAGCGAGCTTCAACGAGTCCAGCGAAGGAAAGTGAGTAGGGATATTCCCGCGCTAATCGCGCTAACGGAGAATCGTTAGCCGGAATTGCGCGAGATTTCGCTTCTCGGCTTCTCTGTAATTTCCATGTTCCACGATCCAGGTGGTTAATCGGGACGCGATTGAAACCCATGGGCGCCCCGTATCTCCTACCGATTTTCGACGATGTCAATCTCAAGGCTGTCTTTTCGGCATCCCTGACACATGCGAGAGGAGCCAGAGCCCTCTCGAACATGCCTCTCGACGTCTCCACAAACACGTGCGTAATTCATGCTGCTTACTTGCAGCTGTGTCAACGTGCACTCGGACGTCTATATCAATGTTTTGTGGATCATGTATTCAGAAAATATATTTTCATCATCAGACATCATCAGACATGAAAGACATCGGACAACGTGAAATGGAAAATGTCAATGTCAACGGAACATTGATGTTCCGTTCGCGGATACATTGTTCAGTATTTTCTTCACGAAGATTTGTTTCCTTCCTCTTGCAAACTTTGCAGTCTAGAATTGCAGTCCTCGTCTATCGCGCGTTTAACGCTTTCCTCTTGTCCGTTTGAAGATCGGACGACTGCATGATGGATACGTTCGAGGACACCCCGTTGCTCTCGCCTCACAATCTGGCCTTCGTGATGGGCGAGATCGAGTCATTGGGCAAAGGGAAAACGGGATCCAGCAACGAGACGGCGACGTTTTGGGGTGATCCGAAGAGGCGATCGCGAGGGATGTATCTTATCGACAAGCTCGAGCAGATCGTCGCGCTTCTGAGCGACATGTTCTCGATGCCTTATCCACTACCGAAACTGGACATCGTCGCGTTACCGTCGCGGATCGTCGACGAGACCGGAAGTCCAGGCTTGATAACACTCAGGTACCAATACCCATTCAGTTTCAGACTCTAGATCTCTAGAGAGAGAGAGAGAGAGAGAGAGAGAGAGAGAGAGGGAGGGAACAATTTTTGCTCCCTCGACGTCGACGTCGAACTTTCGATAGCACGTTTTGTAACGCGTTACAACACGACGGAGACATTTGATGTACGAGATTTCGAGAATAAGAGATGCATGGATGCGACGGAGTTATTATTACAATTGCAACTGCAACTGCTTGTTCGATGTCGATATCGATGGACATATCGATACGATTGCTCTACGTTCGAGCTGCTGCGTTACTCATACGTTGCTCCTCGTTGAATCGTTTTCAAGGCAATCGCTCTTCTACGCCGCCGATCGATCTCCCATGGTCACGAAGACGGACGCGTTAAGCGCTTTGATAAGCCTGATAGGGGAACAATGGCTGGGTGGCGTCGTGAACATGAAGAATTGGACGGACGTTTGGCTTCTCGAAGGCTCCATGCTTCACTTGCGACACGCGATAATCAAAAAGGCACACAATTGGCGCGATACATTCGCGATACATCAGTTTCCCGAATCATTCATTTTATAGAATGAATTAATTCCGATCGTTGTAACTCGATCTTTTCTACTTTCTTCCAATCTTTTCTACGTAAATCCGAACCGCTTCGCTGGTAACTAACGCGAGCGTCCAAACGAAGACGGCAGTTTGGGCCGTCGTCGCGCGAAACAAGATCTTGATGAGACTCTATTTTCAGATAGATTCGTTACTAGACTCCAGCCATGCCTTTCTGGCCGACGTGCAATGGGACGCCATGGAGGAGGACGGTTATAGCGTCTCAAAACCGCTGCGATCCAACGTCAATCTCGCTCATCTGGATTTCTCGAATGGTCGTCACAAGAAAGGTAAAAGTCGTCCTGATCGGACTGATTGCTCTCCGCAAACAGGATACTTTCCGAGCACCGGCTGTCTCGTTCTCGCGCGAGTACAAGTAGAGTAAAGAAAGAAAAAGAGAAAAGAAAAGCGAAAGGAAAAATGCGCCTGTGAAAAATAGCCGGCTTGCGGCTTTCAATTCTAATCGAATCAATCTGGAGATAAAATATCCAGACTGCTCGTCCCCGACGACAGAGCGGGATCTAGAGCGACGTTTCAAAAACGTAGTATGTAATTTGACTAAAACTACACTCGGATACTCACTTGACAGATTTGTACTCGACGAGTCGAGTACGAGTCTCGACCCGATTCGAGAGGCAGCTTCCGAGCAACAGCGCATAAGATGATTCTGCATTCTGACTGCTTCTTGTAGGTGCATGCTTGATTCGTATGTTGCATGGCGTGATAAACGATACCGCCTTTAGGAACGGCTACCGGAAATTCATAGCGAGGTGGTGGGTATAACACATTATCGTCGTTTTATTCGTCGACAGACGACCCCTTCGGGTTGTTCATTCATTGATCGAACGGCCGCCGCGTCGACGCTCAAATGATTCGCCCGCCCGCTCGTTCGCGCGACCGCGTGATCCAATCGTCGAAACGATAATTGACGCATTTTACAGCGAGTTGTCCGTCGACTTTATGGTAATGCCGACCATTGAATGTCACGAGTTTTCTGCCGGCTATTATTCCTCGTGCTTCTTTGTCGGGTCGGTTACATAAGCGCGTACGGCGCGCGTCGTATCAGCGATGCGTCTCGTCGGCATGGAGAATCAGCGTATCAACACTCACGGAACGTACGATCGATGCACGCATGGAACGCACGGATCTGTGCACGCGCAGATCTCTGATCACGGTCGCGTGCATCCCTCTCGTCATATCATCCCTATGTCGGCACTCGATCGGTACTCGCAATCGGCTCGTCCCTCGTTTCGACGCAAAGCGACACGTTTCCCATCACGTATCTCGAGTCCTTGAAGCGGATGGCCAACCATCCGTTGGATGGCTCTACTAATGTCTCTCAAATATGCTGCAATGCCTCGTTCAGGAACTATTCGACGGCGACTGTCGAGGATTTCTGGGAAGCGATGGCCAATGAAACCATCGGTTTACCCGCCGACATTGCTTTGTCCGAGGTGATGAATTCTTGGATCACGCATCGTGGATACCCGATTGTAAGCGTCAGGAGGGACTACGACAAAGGCACCGCCGCCGTTGAACAGGTGCGATCGAGAACGTCGAAATGTCCTTTTATTGAGGGAAACGCGCGTGTCCCACTCGTAGCATCGTAACGCCTAATGCTTACCGTGATTATTATTCACGGCAGCAAAGATTCACGTACGAGCAATCGTTAGCCAACACCCAACAGCTCACGTGGTACGTACCGCTTGATTACATCAACGGGACCAGCGACGATTGGTCATCTCCGACGAGGACGTGGTTGCATCCCGAGACGGAGATGGTGCTGAGCAACATCGGCGCTGAGGATTCCTGGATCGTGTTGAACGTGAATAAAACAGGTTGGCCCTTTCGCCGGTTCGAGCAACACGGTTCTCGCTCTCGCGCGTTTGTTCGCGCGGAAAATAACTCTCTCTCTCTCTCTCTCTCTCTCTCTCTCGGCCGACTGATTTGAATTTCCTTCGAGATCGCGAGATCGCGCGAGATTGCGAGACGCGCCCACGAAAGCGCCCACTCTGTCTCGTTATTGTTAATTGCCTTCAAGGTTACTATCGCGTGCATTATGACGAGGAAAATTGGAAGCTCCTGGCAAAAGCTCTCGAGACGAATCACGAAGCGTTCCCGGCAGAAACCAGAGCATCGCTCGTCGACGACGTGCTCGAGCTCGCCGCGGTTGGCCTGACGAGATACGCCACCGCTTTCGACTTTATTAAATATATGCAGATGAAGGAACGACATTACGCTCCTTGGGGTGTTCTGATGCGTCATCTGTTGAAATTGAATGGCCTTCTCTACGAGACGTCGGGTTTCGGAGACTTTCAGGTAACGCTACGCGCCTCGGTTGAAAAGAAACGAGCGCTGATAAAGGAAAGGCATTAACTTTCCGCGCGATGGATTCAAGTGAGTTGTTCACGTTAATGACCGCTTAAGCAGCAGACAATTTGCATAATGACACTCACAAGTTCGTAAAGGGGAAAAACATTTTCTCGTACGTACCTCGATCGAATTTTTTTACAATAGGATAGTAACTCGAGGCGCGTTTGCACTTGGAACGTTTGCAGGAATTTACGTTGAAATTCACTTCGCAACTGTACTCGGACGTGGGATGGAAGGTCGACGAGGGATCGCGATTGACTCTGACCGCTCTTACGATAGCGTGCGCGTTTGAGAACGCGGAATGTCTCGAATGGTCGAGAAGTCATTTCGCCAAGCTGAAGGATCATCCCGATGCGGACGAAGTGTGAGTCCAATGAAAGACGATTTACTGCTTTCTACGATTCTTTCCGTCTCTTTCGTTTTGCCGGAAGACGCGAAACCTCGATCGTTTCAGGGTACCGGCGTACGCGCGCGGAGTATTATACTGCACGATCGCAAGATACGGCGCGCGGAACGAGTGGAATTACTTTGTCGAGCGGGCAAACTCCACGGCGGATCAAGAGGAGAAGAATCGACTTTTGTCGGCATTCGCGTGCTTCCAAACACCCTGGATCCTGCAAACGTAAGTACGATGACAGCGGCGGAGCTCGTCGCAAAAGTCGCGTCTGCGGAAGATGGATTCTCCGGAGAATCGCGCGCGGCTAGGGACATGTAACACGTGTCGATGTGTTCGTCAGATTGCTCAGCGATCTTCTGGAGGGAAAGATGTACAACGAGGAGGAGACGCAGAGGATTCTGAGAAGCTTCCCGCAAAGCCCAGTCGCGGCACAAATCGCCTACAGATTCGTGCGAAATAACTGGCAGACTATCGTGGCGAGGTACGCTTGGCTACATTTCTCTGTCGAAGCTAGCCGCAACAGGCGGATTATTAATTACTCGCCTAATTACTTCTCCATGTAGATTCTCGAAATCTCGTTCGATCTTGAAGGCCTTCGCGCTGGCGACAATGAACGGCCTAATCAGTAACGAGGACCTGGAAGACGTGAGTATAATTTATTACACGTAGCGGCGATAGAGTCTCGCGGCATACGTAATCGAGTGATAAGACAATAAAAGCGGTTCGTGATACGATGGTTTTATGGAGGCTTTGTGCATTTTGCTCTCCGCCCGAGCAGAGATCCTTCTTTCGTCTCGCGGCGCGTTACGCCAGCAGACAATGGCTCGAGAAATGTAAATCTCCCCGGATATAAAATTTTAATTACGATCCTGACGTTTAGCCGAATCTCTAGTTTCAGACCTTCAGCAGCGATAATCTCGAGAGCATAAAGACCGTCGGCTACACCATGGCGATGGTCGAAGCGCACGGGAATTTCGCGATTACCTGGTTGCAGCGATCCTTGCCGAAGGTTCAGGAATGGTTAACGAAAAACAACGCCACGAAGACGTCGACATGAATATTCAGGGAAACCCTGCGGCCGCGACAGAACGAAGGAAGATGCGATTATCGTGCGATTATCGAGTAATCGCCGGTAGGCGCGAGAGAAAGAACACGTCTCGCTGTAATTTTTCTACGACAACAAGTTTTATTTCTCCGTATGCTTTCGTCAAGCATGATTACAAAACCAAGCAACAAGAATCTCGTCCTCATCGTCGTGTGGTCTCGGCACGACGTTCGTTAATGTAATTAGCGGATTAGATTGATAAGTACATATTTAACAAACGATATACATAATAATCGTATCTAACGCTGGTAATTATTATTCCAATATTTATCGCAAACGCTCCGCTCGTGCGCGCCCTCCCCCTCCCCCCTCCCCCCTCGCACGTCGATGGCGCTCTATTGCTCTATATACGGTACGTTCGTTTTATATGTAACACGCTATGTTACCGTTACACGACCATCTATCCGTCCTGTCGTCCTCTATGCTGTTGTCCTTTTTGGCTTCAAGCTCGCCAAACTCGCCTCGAGTATTCGGGATTCGCGAGCTATCGAACACGCGGTTCGAGAGTGATGGAGGCAGCGATTCACCGCCGGATCGGGCTCGGTTCGTCGGTGGTTAACGCGAGGTGTTAAAATCGAGATCCTAGACAGACGAAGTTATACATATATATATATATATATATATATATATATATATATATATATATATATAGCACTTTGACGACGTCCGACCCGTTTCTTAACGCTCATTCAGCGCCAAGTGTTTTGCGTTCCGTTATTTATACGATGTAATTTAATGCTAAATGCAATCTTTCCTACTCGTTTACGTCGAGCATATCTTCGCGCGGACTCTCGAAGTAAGGTCAGGCGAATCAAACGACCGCGTTTGAGACGCTAGAAACGACTCTGCGCGAAAAGTGCCTCGTTTTTCTTAAACGCAGTTGAACGCAGAAATCAATCGCGTTTCAACCGCATGATCGATGTGAGCGCATTCGGCGTTAATTAAATGCACACTTGTCACCGCAAGCGTTCTTTCGATACTTGACAATCGTTTGGAAAGTATCTGCGTTCTCGGATAATCATTCTATGAATAAAGATTGCGGGAAAGCAAGTTATTTCCTCGATCTCTGATCGAAGAGATTATTTGTTAAATGAGACAATTTTCTTGTTTCCCTTTTTTTCTCTTTTCTTTAAATGAATGCCCATGAATCGAGATAGCGCAATAAGCGATACGATATCTCTCGACATTTTCACTCGAAGGATGCTTTCACTCGGGAGATCTTTGAAATAGCGAAGCATGTACTTCCGTTTGTTAATTTCGTCGGATTCAAAGCGTGTCTCGTTTTCGCAAATAGTTTCGCCTTTCAGTTTATCGCTCGGAAAAATGAACTCTGATTGTTATTGTCTTCGTATGACTCAGCAAATTTTATGTTTCTATCGGCATTTGCGTTTGTACGTGACTGCATTGTCTACACTCCGAATCTACAATCGCACACATCGAGATGACAAAAAATATAAGTCGCAACAACAGAATTTCGTCGAAAAACTTGCTGCCTTTTTAATTCCCCATTTTCTTTTGCCCAACCGCATTGCGACAAAGAGATCCTATCCTGGTTCGCAATGCTCTTCTTTTGCATTGGCCATTGAATCTTTTTTTATTATTTTCGTCTACATGTCTCGCTCGATGCATTTAATGCGATAAGGTTGCGTAACGCGCAATGTACTTTGTACGTCGATGTTCGGACAGTCTCACCTTTTTTTCTTATCGTGTTAGTTAATTAACGACGTTTCGGTATCCGTAGAAAAAGATAAAAGTAGTGCAAATAACCGAAAGAAACATATTTCCAACGTCACATGAAAGCTTGAAACGAACGATAAAGTTATATTTTAGCGACATAAGCGAATCAATCAACATACGTTTATGATAAAAGATCGAGATAATTCGGAGAACGCCAAAACGCCGCGCGTATTACAAACGTATTACGATGTCGGTATGTCGAAGAACCCCATTTGTCGGGATTTGTCGGAAGGGTAATTGTTTGAAAATTGTAAAAAAGGGCCCGATCATTATAGTCTTTGGACTTATCGCTACGTCTCGTTATTTACATGGTATATACATGGTTTTTCAATTTGTAACTGCTAAATCGACTATCATCCAAACGCATATACGCCATTCGCAGACACTCGCTTCATTCTTCTCTTCGCATTCTCTCTACACTCGCAACCTAAGGTCATCTCTAGATTCATCGAATATTTCGATCGCGCCGACGCGAATACATCCGCTCCATCCGTTTCCCTCGTTTAGAAACGAGAGCACAATGCCGCGCAGAAAGTATCGGACGAATATTAATACGCTTAATTTCGTGCTATATCAATATATCGGACAACATATCGGAAGGAGTCCTCTCTACGAGTTTGCTCATTATTTGAAATGTCAGCGATGGAGAAACGCGAGCGTGATCGAAACTATTTATAAGCAAACTGAATCACAACGTAATCATTTCCGATGACAAGTCGATCCAAGTCGCTATTTCTATCGATAAGTATGAGATAAGTAAACCGAAGTTATGAAAAGACCAAGGTTCTTCCATCACAACAGTCAGGTGCTTTCATCGGTAGGTCGTCGTCGACGCGAATGCCACTGGTCGCAGTGCTACCTCGAGTAAATACGAAATACATAGCTCTATCATAGAAAATGTGTGCGTTGTTTTCCTAACGATCTAGTGCGGAATAGATTTACTTTGTTCTCTCTCTAGAAGAATAATCCCTCGAGCCTACGATTCTAGGGTGTCCCCTTATTTCTGCGGAATCTAAACGCTCTCCACTGGACGATTCTCAATCAGGTAGCGATCAGCTGTAGCCTGTCGTGATGCCTATCGACTATTGCTCGACGTGGATCCCCGATGAGTCTACGAAAATAAGTTAAGGAAACTTATTCGAATCCCGACGAAAGGAATCTCTCGTCGTGAGATTCCGTCCTTTCGTCTATCGATCGATCAGCGACCGAGAGAGAGAGAAAGAGAGAGGGAGAGGGAGAGGGGAGAGAGAGAGAGAGAGAGAGAGAGAGAGAGAGAGAGAGAGAGAGAGAGAGAGAGAGAGAGAGAGACGATCGTATAGCGAAATCGCTCTCCGCGAGGAGCGACCGCGATGGCCATCTCTCATCGAGTGACGGCACAAAAACGCTCCTAAAGTACCGACGTTGCGTTTTAATGGCAGTAGTAATGGGGAATCGTTATTCCTCGCCTATGGTAGTGGTAATGTATATTTACAATTTAACATACACCGCGGCGTTGTACGCGCGGAAATGCGCGAGTATCATTACTCGTTATGGCTAAGAGTCCTAAGAACGTCGGAGAATCGGAAGAACGTCGGCTATCGATCGGCCAAGAAAACGAAACGAGCAGGCGATCCTTTCATAAATGAGCATATATTCGATTCCTTCGTTTTCTCTTTTTATTATCGTATTAACGTACAAATGTCGTTATGAGATTGGACATTATCGAGACCGGTAAGTGGTTTCTTTCAACTCCGAGTAAACTCTGACGAAGATTTTAAAGTTGATCCACGTAAATTAACGCGCGTAGCGAGTTATCGGTTTCGCATCGAGTAACAAAGGTCCTGAATTTTCCGGAAAGCTTTGGCGGATCGACCACTTGAACTTCTCGAAACTTGTCTCCTTCTTCACGAGCGTCCGACATTCTCCGACGTTTAGTTTAACATTCCCGCGAATAACGGTCCATACGCTCGACTCGCGACTAATAAACGTTCGACCGCAATGACAGATGTCATACACGGCGCGTAATTGCCTATAAAAGAGAACGAAAAGTTAATATCACGAATGATGACTCGACTCACAATAACAACGACCACGAACTACGGCATTGAACAACGGCATCCACGATTGTTCAATTCCCTACAACTATTAGCTTTAGAATTCGTATGCTTTACTTGTTCTTACGGTGCTATCGGTGTTACTCTTTATTGTAATATCTCGTGTTTCCATTTCTCGTTACAAAATACAATATTCTTATTGGGACGAGGTAACGCGAGGCGTGTCGGTGACGCGAATCCTCTCGCGATGTGCTTTCTCTTTCGGAAACCTTGAAGGGAAAGTCACGAGAAACGTGACAAACTATAAATTGTGTACATGTATATACATTACGCATTACAAGTCGTTCAATCAATTTGTGATCAAATGATAAATTTGAAATTCTTGAAGAGATATTTACACGGCTTGACACACAGGTTGACAGAAATGACGGAAGAGACTCGAATGACGAAAAGTATTTGCTAAGAGATTGAGAAAAGAAGGGGGAGAGAGAGAGAGAGAGAGAGAGAGAGAGAGAGAGAGAGAGAGAGGGAAGGAGATGCGCGGTTAGTGTATGAAATGTAATATTCGGTATCAAATGAAATCAGTATCTCGAATAATTTGTGTTATACCGACGCTCCGTCGACTCGTCCGTTTGCTCTTAAATATACATATGCTCGTATAAACGGGTATGTCCCTAAAGTTATCAATCGATTATACAACTCGGGTAATATTACATCCTAGATTCGTGTACGAGCAGAGCTAGCTACGCGGTGATCACCTAATTAGCTCGCGTAACGCGAGCAGTTTCTATGCTACGATACAATATACAAAATGCACGTTCGCGAAACGCGAGGCTCGCTCGCGAGCCAAAGTATCGTCGGTCACAGTGCGGTGATATCGTGGATATTCGGTTAAATCGTTATTCAAGGCGCGTCTCAAGTTGCCATGTCGCGACGATGAAATATGAAACTACCGAGGCATTGTGTTCGCTATAAAAGATCTTCTACGAAAATAAGAGATTCTCCTCCTCCTCTTCCCCGAAGAGGAGCCATCGGACACGTGCGTCAATTTTCCGCGTGCGCGTCAAATCCCGCCACGATGCAATCGCACTGTGGCGCATTGCAGCGATAAATGATGGAATTTTGTATTAAAAGCCAGGCCGCATCCCCCATCTTGGGGATTAGTTTTCTTTCGACGCGTCTCGTTCGTCAGATTATGCGTAATGCGGAACGCGGATGAGAAGAAGAGAAAAGATGAAGCGATGCGAGCCCGTCAGTCCTGACTCGCATCGACACTTTCGGCGTTGAATCGCGAACGATACTCGACTACGAGCGCGTTTAAGCGAACGACTGGCGGAAATCGGAGACTCGACCGTCGATATCTCGTTTTCTAGCGAGATTCTCGCGCTAAAATTACTACATTCGTCAGCCCGATGTGTGTTTAAACCCGATTAAGTAGTGGCAGCTTCGATTTATTACGATTTATTTGAGCAGACTATATAGGTATGCACGTGGATCTCCTTGCGTCGATCGACGCGCTTTACGCGCGTCTTTACCGGGGAGATACCGAGTGTAATTCATTGGAAGCGACGACGACGCGATAACGACCCGCCCGTCATTTCTAATCGACGAGAACTGCTGTTTGGAACTTTCATTCCTTCGCGAAGACGAGGCTCCGTCACTCTATCTCTAGCTTTTCCGCTCTTTTTCTTCCATTTTCCTCGGGAGGAAACGCTCATTGCCTGCTCGTTGTCGCCGTCGCCCTCGCTGTGGTATTCGGAATCGCCGAAATCACATTTCCGCTAACGCTTCACAAGATCGGAGCCCTTTTGCCGTAATTTCATCGTTGAGGGAGATGGAGTTGCAGACTCTCCCAAGACTAGGACAGGGAGTCCGGCTTTCCGGTCCTTAGTCTTTCTCTACGGTGCAGGGCTCGGGCATGGACTACTGGGGCGGACACTTCACCACCGTCGTGGTCGCGAATTCGCTGAACTTTTTGTCGATCGGCATCCGGTCGTCGTAGAGAGTAGGTGCTTGTAGAATGATACCCGCTGTGCCCACCAACACCGCCAGAGTGAAGATCCAGAGGAACAGCCGGTCCAGCACCATCGCCACGTACTTCCAGTCTTCTTTCACCTGAACGTAGAAGACGTAGAATGGTATAACTTTGTTTTATGTAAAGGAACTGCTGCCTGATAGCTCATTGATCTCGCCACCGATTTAGCCAAAGATGGCTAACGCGATACATGCTGGTCTATTCGATTCTTTGCTATCTCGTGGTCGGATAACTGAAGATAAAAGAGCCCGATGGATTTACCTTGGTTGAATCCTCCAACATTTTAGTGTGCTCGGCGATGAAACGCACGCAGATGCAGGATCTGTGCACTTCCGGAGGGCAGCGGGAATGCGAGAAGACGGGCGGGCTTCGAAGCACGGGACTCTTGACTTCCTCTATGCCTGCGTCCCCGGAAATCGAGAGATTCTCGCATTCGCTGCGCAGGGGCAAGGGTGTTAAAGGCGGGCCGTGAATCAGGCAGCTACCACCGAACCTCGCACCGTCTGTGAGGCTGAAACGAATGTGCGACGTTGAACCGTTGAACCATTCTCGGGCTTTTGTATTCATCGCGCTACGTAGATATCAAGACCGAGCTGATTATTCGTGACTAAGTCCGATCGAAAAATTTACGTCTCATAAGCTGGTTTTATGAAAATGTTGTAAGAATTGTTGTAGTGAGCGAAAGATCATTCGAAATTCTCGATTGCGGCTGTAATGACCGTGACAAAACGTGAATTCACGATCAATTTTGCGATACGCTTGCAGGGAGAGCTTGCTTGCAAAGCGCTAATTGCGAAACGTTTTATAAACACCTGGAAGGCGAGAGATCCTCCTTTGACGGAGGATGACTGTGGAATCTTTTGGGCGTAAGATGCTCCTCGCTGTCTTCCTGAGCCGAGGGATGATAAGGATAATAACAAGTTTTCTCCTTCCCCCTAACCGTCCTCATTAGCACCCTGCCGGAAGTATACCTACGGACAATCGGGTGCAATATTTTAATGCTGTCGCCTCTCGGGGAACGATGAGTAACCATCTAAAGGCGTCAGCCATTGTCGAGACTTCGAGATGCGAGCTGGGCGAGAAATTCGCCCAGTGCGTCATGCAGTACTGCTACAATGGCACACGTCTTTGCGAAAATTTTCGATTCTTCTTGCTGAGGCAAGAGGCAAGAGGCAAATATGCGCTTTCCTTTTCGTAAGGTCTGCTTTGGCGCAGAGTTAAGAACAATTTCGTATTTCGAGGCATGCATTATTCAAGGCGAGATGTAACACGTAAATTATAATTCAATAGCAACCTGTTGGCCTCAAATTTATATTGGGGCCTCCTCATGACCAAGAGCCGCGGGAGGATGTGTATGAAAACCCTCTTCACCCAAGGTGCCATTTTGTGCGTCTGCGGTGAACGGAAGTGAACGTTGAGGACGACCACGGTAACGCATATACTGAAAAAGTAAAGGAGATAAATTATTCATGTGACGACATGAATAACGCATTAAATAAATATCGGCAGGCTAATTTTGTAAACTTTGCATGGCGAATAAGCGATTAGAAACCAAGTGGGGCATTATTATTCGCAGCATCAACGAGATCTCTAATTAAATTTTTAATAAACATCGTTCCATTACGGTGGAGATTTTAATCCAAACCGGAGAGAGGATCTCTTATGCATGATTTTATGCAATACAGACGCGACACGGTCGTATCATCGTAATTACAATCGCGCGAGAGCTTCCAAGACTGGACGAAGTGAATAGTTTCGTTGTTCTAACAGACGCTGGTTGTCACTGAGAATAAATATCGCGAAAGATATCTCTGAACGGAAGTAACTTCCGATCGTATCAGATAGTCGACTGATAAAACTACTGTAGTCGCGTAGACACGAATCTCGTTCGATGGCAGATCGCGAAATCGCGGCAGCGATCGGCCAACATCGGTGAATCGGTAGATGTAAAAATCGAGAGATTATTGTGATACCTCGACGAACCATAAATTGCTGTAATACAGCCAGCGCTTATCATGGCCGCAGAAGAAAATGCAAATTTTATGGCCATTTGCCATTCGCGCCGCAGATCCGTTCGACGATGAGATCCCAGCTGGGCGAGGGGCATAGGCCATGATTTAAATTGGTTCCTTTGACACGAACTGGCAAGCGCTCGATCGGCGCAACCACGTGGATTCTGTGAATCCTCACATCCGCGCGCTTTTTATCATTCCAACGAGCTGACGCGTTAGTCATCCCCGGCCATAACGTTCGCGTATTAGGGATCCGAGCTCCCAAATTGGGAGCCCTCCCTGAAACGTGTAATCTCGAACGACGTGAGACGTGAAGATATTTTCGCTGAGACATCTTGCAACCGTTTTGCCAATTTCCAGCGGGTTTACGCTACTATGTGAGCTCTTTCGTTTGGGCGTTTCTCTTTAAACGCGAGAGACGAAAGGTTTGCAAATCGCGCAATCGGAATCGCCACTCGATCGAGTCGGCAAGATCCCGTTCAGCGTTGCGGGATACCACGAGGGAAAATTCATAGCGACGTCAATACGAGAACCGTTTCCTTGAGATTCCTTCCTTGAAGGAGCGGAGGAATTTGACTATGTGACTAGATGTCAGGCATTTTTCTCGGCTTATAAATTCTCTTGCAAACTCGCCGTTCAATTAGTTATCCCCGGACATCTGACTACATACTTGCTTTTACAACTTTGTCATTGAAATCTGGAGATCATAATAAATAACCCGCTTAAAATTAACATTCGCGTGCGTTCGTGTTAAAGTTTAAGCTCCCTTAAAACGGTATTGCTGAAAATTTTAAGCTGCTAAGGAAGTACCAGTACCGTTTTATTCATGAAATTCCGTGCGTCCAATTTGTCTTCAAAGTCATGGATGTTTCGACATTCCGTCTAGGAGCGACGATCTTTTCCAATTTGTCGTCGAGTGTCTGCAATGACGAGGAAGCGCGCGGCAGCGCCAAGGAGTTCTTGGGATAGATCTTGGGATTTGTTCCCCCCCGCGGGAAGCTGGAACTCGTTCATGGCGAGCGGTGATGCTGATCAACCGATGAATGTCGCACTCCCTGCAACCTTGCATTGTCCGAAACCGTTGGAAGCGTGCACTTGTGCGTTTACACCTGCATGAACAATGAGCGAGTTCAATCCAAGTGGATTTTGCTGACCATCTCGTCAGCTCGAGGAGGATGCCTTTGACGTGCTTCTCTGATCCATCAAGTAGATCGTGTCATCGATTCGTGACTCGAGGCACGAGGCTGTATCGTGTCGAGAAGACACGTTCAACGTTCTCTGCATTTATAATGGCTGACACTTGAGATGCCCTTTCAAGCCGGGAAGTTTGAAAGGTTCGCGTCCATCTCGCGATATCTGCATAATTTTCGAGCTTCTTTTCAAGACTTAGCTCTTATCGTTATTCGCGTATTTTATCCTCTCTTTAGGAAAGGATGTATAATCGCTCATGCGCTCTTTTTTCCGAGGAAGATGATGTTTTGTAGACGAACAATGAGTTACGAGAAATGCTCTTGCATCTCGTGTTCCGAAGCATAGAGATTCAGACGAGTACGTTGGTCGCAAATTTCAGAAATTTCCTTTTCCGATATACGCTCGTAAAGCGGAAAGGCATTTTTAAACAGAAAATCGAATACGAAATGTCTTCTCGAGGATGACGAAGTCACATTGTGCCACGCTTAACCGACTACCTTTTCTTTCCTCTTTCCCTTTCTTCTTCTTCCATTCGAGGCGAGGTCCATTCGACTTAGAGGTAAGCAATCTTCATCTACGCGCTCGCCATGGTCCGCGTAATCCAGAGAAATATTGCAAATTCGAGACCTAGCGGGGGGAGTAAAAAGCCTTTCGCTGTTCCAAGAAGCTCGCGGACGTGGAATGAATCGTGAAATCGCAGGACGCTCGCCTACTGATTCACCGAGGGAAAGACCGTTAAGTCTCGGATGCGCATAGTCTATCGCACGCGCGAGCATTTGCCGATGTACATATATAAAAGGAAGAAACATGTTCTATTCGCATGTTCAGAACAGGCATTGAGCAAAGCATTTCCCGTGTACGACCCCGCCAATCTACATATTCCGCGTTTCGATCAAGGTGGACCAGCACCGACTCACCCCAGCAGGCAGAAAGAAGCACGTTTTAAAGAAGATGCTTCATTTTTCAGCACGTTATCCTTGAAAATTCCAGTGACCATTTATGGAGCACGCATGAGGATGCTTCTAGTACGCGCGTGATTCTCTTTTGATGGGAGACGAGCGTGTTGAAGAAAAAGCGCTTTCGATCTTTGCTGTGAATCGGCCATGTCACGCCGGGAAAGCGATGCTGTACAAATTTCCAAATCGCTTCATCATCGTCGGCCATCAGTCATGAGGAGAAGAATGCGAGACGGAAGCAAGGGTCTGGCCTTATGAAAAATATAGCGGAAGAAGAAAAGGAAAGCTCGTAAAGGGATGCTCTTGGGGGATGGATCGTGGAGGAAAAAGCGTGCCAAGTGGAGCGATTAGGAATCGCGGATCGGAGCAAGCAGGTGCGTCTGAAACGCGTGTTCAACGCGTGTCACAGTTATTTGTGGCCAACGTGGGAACTGGCGCACTTTGTTTGCGATGAAAAGATGATATGACGTGTGGAAGCAACGAGACTGTAATCGCGAAATCGCAATGAGCTTCGAATCGGATGCGAAAGTTGACGCAAATCATGCTTGGATGCATTAGAACGATGTATGTTTTCGTCCCTCTCTCTCTCTCTCTCTCTCTCTCTCTCTCTCTCTCTTTCTGGTTTCCTCTTCCGATACGGAATATCTCCCTGAGACTTCCCGCTAGGCCATCCGCGGCGTGTTTGACCCACTTTGTGACTTCACGTGCGACCGGCACGTACCGTTTTGTGACCGTTCATTTTCGGGACAGTGACCGCATGAATCCTAATCACGTTCGGAAAAGCCGTTCGCGTATCTCGCGCACGTAGATCGGCAAGTGACCGGAAGAGAGGAAATCTACCGGCCCGACCGACCGGTCCAGCCGGCAAGTTTTCGCGTCCCGCGATCGTGAGACGCTTCTCAACAAAGTTTGCGAGCACAAATGGAAGAGGAGAAGGAGAAGGAGAAGGTAGATAAGCGCCGCGCGCTTTGTTTTTTTCCTTTTTATTTTCTTCTTGCCCCCTTCGTGTCTCACCCAAAGATATGAAGGGAGCGACCAAAGTTGGCGGTTGGGAGCGCCTGGAAAATTCTGCGTTCCGCGAGTTTCCTATTGCTCCTTACGTTGATGCAGGCAAGTCGATGTCTCGAAACTTTTCGCGATAACGATGCGCGTAGTTTTATAGCCTTCGTGTTGCTATCAATTTTTCAGCAGAGCGCGATCGCACTGGCAAAGTGATTCCAAGAGAGTTTCATATGTCGGGACTCTGTAGGCATTTTGCGGCTGCATCAGCAAGCGTCAGCAAAATTTGCAGATGTACACGACGCTTATGAAAATTCGTTTACGGAGAAACGCCAACTTTTCCACGGTCCTGGAATTCTCATTTATATTAAACGATTTAGATTAAACTAAAGTTAGCGCAAGCGCGGTTTCTTATTAGTGGCACGCGGCGCATCTATGTAAAAGTTTAATTAAAGTTTCGTCACGGCTATAGGAAGACACTTCCGTTTGTCGGATGATTACATCGCGAAAGCATCGCGCAAGCGTAGCTAAACTGCGGCGGTTCCCGTGTAGAACCTCAACATTGACATCGTACTCGTTAACGTGGTTGTTATCTGAGGACGAATATTGAATCCGCGAATACAACGTAAATTCCTTTGCGTTAATGCACGATTCCGAGAGTCTTTAGGTGGAATTATTTATCGACCGCCGCAGTTTGGCTGACATTATCGGAAATTGCAATGCGTTCCGGGAATCAGTTACATCGTCTTTTTCTACGATCAGGAGCACGAGAGAAAGAGAGAAAGAAAGAGAGAACGCGAAAGGCGAAACCGCGATCTCTCATTGAAATTAATCGAGACGACCTTTGAAAGATCGAGGCACGATAAGAATCATTTGGATATATCGCAAGCGATTAAAATCGCTCAAAGTAATTACTTTGATACGAATATCCGCGTTTGGTACGCGTTCGCAACCAGCGAAAAGCCGAACAAGGAGACAATGGGGCGCGATTCATGAAAACTCCCGATCTTCTTCGCTGTTTAACGCCGATCGGCGGACCCCGCGGCCGGGATTCAAGTTCGGAACTTGTTTAAACTTTGGACGCGGCTCCATCGCTAACGCGCTAGCGCTCACGCAAACTTTTTTCCTCATTTTTCTTTCTCTTTCGCCGCGTTGTCCAGTCGAGCGATGTCGGACGCCGCACGGTCGGCTTCCTTTCGTCCCCCATGCGACCGTTTCTTCTTTGCGTTCCTTTTCGCGTCGATGGCTGCCAGTCTCCGAGGCGTTCCGAGCGAACTTGTCTCGAATATTTTTCCGGATTCTCATCGTATCGAACGCCGCCGGGACAATAACGTTTTCCAAGACGGCCGCGGGCGAGGTAATAAATCTCGCACGGTCACTATTGAATATTTAATAACGCGTCTCCGCGTCATATCGAGGGAGATCCCGCGATCTCACTTGACGCGATTCAGCATTTCCGTGGAAAGATCGATGCGTTGCCTAAGCATCGATACATCAGTCGACGCGCCCGAAATCGCCGCATTAAGAGCTGCGATTCTG
Organism: Eciton burchellii; assembly: GCA_020341155.1. NCBI lineage: Eukaryota > Metazoa > Arthropoda > Insecta > Hymenoptera > Formicidae > Eciton > Eciton burchellii. The sequence continues at coordinate 202,426 of JAHMML010000104.1, forward strand.
TGTAAAATCGCTGTTAATTCCACGTGTGCACGTACGCGCATGTGCATGCACGATCGGAGTATTTATCGTCATCCGTCCGCATTTATCATAAATCTTTTCATCCTCGCCGGTATCGGTCTCGAGGAGAGCCGCTTTTATTCACTCAATCACTGTAGCTGGCAGTCGAGAAGAACGATGACCATTCGGAGAAAAATCTTCCATCTTCCGTCTTCGTCTTTTTGCTCCGTCAATCCGTATTTTGAGTTTAATCCGCTACGAATCGGCCGCCCACCGGATCGGACAGATCGGTAAGAGATTCCGCATGCAGATCTGCGCCGTGGATCACGCCGGTATGAATAATTCCTTCAGAATTGGGGAAAGAGCGCTCGGGAAGAATCACTCGTCTCGGTAAAAGATACCATCGACAATCTTTCTGTACTTCGTGCACTGTGTTTTAGCATAAACATCGCGGCAAATATCATTCGATGCTTTGCTGGATCTCTTTGATCGGCGTTGCTTTTGGGAAAGCGGCGAATCGACGTTTACGTCTCGTTCATCGCATTTTGACACAAAGATGCTGTCGCGCGCGAGACAAACTTTTAATAGAGGAGCTGACACGAGCCGGAGCGTCGTCAGCGGAGCTTACAAGCGCGACAAGTCGGAGAGAGCGGCACTCAAGGCGATGAAATTTACTTAGCAAGAGTAACGACATCACTGTCCACTCGGAAAAGGCACTCGACTCGAACCGGGATTCGGAAGCGGAGAGCCAGCTATCGGATAGAATAGCGAGATAGAATAGAAGGAAATTTCAACTTTGGGCTTCGGTCACTCGCCGGCAACTAGGCGGCGGCGAGCGAATTCGTCGCGCGAAATAAATCTCGATAGATCTCGGTTAATACTTTCGCCTTTAGAAATTTTCGCGCTTTATTCCAGCGCTCGTTAGAGATCGTCGTAAATCGCGTTATCGCGCTGCACGGTCGCGAGGAGAGCGAATCGCGCCCGTCGTCTTCGGGCGTCGTCTCGAGCCCACCCGTTGAACTATCGAATAATCGATCGACATATCGATTCACCGGGGAACAATCGCGATAACTGCGCTGTGGACGGACAATGTCGGCGCGTTTAACAACGCGATGTATTTTCCGCGGTGACCATAAAACACCGACAGGAGCTGCGCGATTTTATTCCAGAGTTCTATTTACAAGCTGCCATTTACATCGCACTCGCGAAACGCTGTGTGTTTATGGGCTCTGCGTGCATGTATCGCCTCGCCATTCATTAGCAAGTTTTATTGGTACTTTAATGTAGCGTTTCGCAAACGATATTTTGCGAATTGTCTCGCCAACGAAATTCACAAAGTTTAAAGCTACGCTTATCGCACGCGAAATCGTTTCCAATCATCATTATCTTTGCATTATCCCAAAATTGATCGGAGAATATTTCCATTTCACGGAGAATATTATTAAAGGATGAACGATTGGTAACCGTGACCTTTTGTCCGATTAAATATGCTCTTCGAGGGAAAATTGATAATATTATTAACATTGTGTACATACATCACACGTGAGGATGAGAAATGATCGCATGCACAACACAGGCAACGATTTGCGAAAGAAAAAACCGAATCATCGTTAACGAGCGTTAACGTTATCCAAATCGAATGAAACGGGAGACGAAATTCAATTACTTTGCCGGATTAATGGCATCATTGCCCGCTGGAGTGAGGCGAAGCGAACGAATAACTCGCGCGAGTCATCGACCTATTAATATTAGCGCGAATTTCCTGGCGAATCAGCGAGACCTCGTCGCCTGAATCGCGAGCTACATGGCAATTATCTTGCATCTACTTGCAACAAATTTTTTTCACTGTCCTCCTTAGACTTTTTCTAATGAAATATGCTCGTCCTCGAAGCGACGAAGTAGCGTTGAGAGATACAATTTCATCGCACGAGAGATACAGAAAGCGTAGACGGAATTTATCGGAATGCTCGCACCTGTTTTCAGACGTTTCTTTGCTCTTTCAAACGCCGCGTCAACGATCTAAATTTACATTCGGATTCTCTCGAAGCTTCGATTTCTCAGAAGGTTATAAAATTATTCGCATCAATTAACGAATAAGATACGATCCGAGGATACGAGTTTCTCGCTCGATGTATCGCTCGCTCTTGATCTCACCTGGTGGAAAATTTTCCAAAATAACTCCAATCGTTACAACTCCAACTCGCGCACTCGCGTGCGAGGTTTAAAGCAAACGCGAAGCGTTCTCGCAATGAATAAAGAAAAGCGAAGCAGTTTCGCGCTTTTATCGTCATCTAATATGAAGCGGTGCAGTCGCCAATCGTGACACGTCTCAGCAAAGTACGATATCGTGTACAGAGCAGTTGCGCGTTTCGAAAAAGTCGAGGAACCTCTCGCGCTGATACGATGACGCTTCCACGGGCGATGGGGAGAGGGATCATCCCTTACGAGTTTCGCTTATCGCGGAAAGGATTGCCGTGTCCCTCTGCATGCCAGGCTGCGAGAGGGGCGTGGAGGGATAGTAGCAGTCAACCGCAATCCGAGATAAACCTCGATAGCGAATGCACGTAAGGATTTGTAACCACCTATAGCTGTGCCCGATGTGGATTTTCGGCGCTATCGCTATCCAACTGCGAGCGAGCTCCAAAGAACTCGATAGCGGAACGAAAGTCCTTTCTGAAAGTGAAATCCGCCAGCGATCCTAAGAGCGAGAGCTTAGGCGTTGTTACTGGGTCAAATAGGCTAATCGAGAAAGTGCGATTAAGCGCTCAGATGATACGGATGATTGTGGAGTAATCGATTGGATATTATGGACGCAACGAGTAGAAATCCAAGAACTCGTTTTTTAATGCCCAATATAAAATATGTACAAATTCATTTCTTGCTTTTGATTTCAAGTATCGATGATTTTATCGATTCAAAAATTTTGTCGAGTTTCGCTACCATGATAAGTGGCTCAGAATCATCGAAATGGATAAAGATTCTATTGATTAGAATCTTTCTCGTAGCTTTATAAATAAATTTTCAACTTTGTGCAAAGAAGCAGGAGATTTGTACGCTTAAAAAGTCTCACGATGCACTTACATTTTCACAATCTTCGACTCGTAAGATCGGCAAATGTCCTGTCCCATTTGGTATAATGAGCGTCAGAATGGAACATGGTTGAGTTCTACAAGTACGTAATGATTCCAAAAGTGGAACGCGAATAAAAAGCGCCTCGGACCATAAATCCGTAACGTATTGAAAAAGGAAGCGTTTCCGCCATTTCCAACGGTGGAGTTTTTATTTTCCAAGCAGCCTCATTGGAAATTGTTCGTTCATTCGCCTGGCTGGCAATTTAGATCGAGAGTGGTTCGCGCTGGTAATATTTTTCTGCCTGACGAGGACGAGGAAGAAACGAAAGTGATGCTCAACCGAAAAGACAGACAGAGAGAGAGAGAGAGAGAGAGAGAGAGAGAGAGAGAGGAGGAGAGAGTTTGATTCCTTTCTCGCGATATTTTTCATTTATCCGCTTATCGGAAGATGAATTTGCGAGAGGATACGAGGTACCTGAAAATTAAATCCTTTTCATCGTCTCAATTTGTCTAGATCGTTTCGAGCTAATTTTTTAAATCGTGCAGAAAATTACGAGCAACCGTAAATTCGTTCACAGCTTTAAGTTTATCGATACCTTCCGCTAAATTCGTGTCAAGCATCAAATCATTTTAAGTTTCCCCCACATGAAAATTCGGGTATCTCGATTAGTTTACATGTGAAGAAATTCAAAACGTCACTCGTACGCGCAGCGCCTTAAGCAGCAGACTCGTGAAGCGTTTTAATTTTTGCTCTAAGCGGAAGACGAATAATTTGACGTCTTGATATCGACAGAACTGCCAGTTTCCATCAAAGGGTCCATCGGTGGTCTCGACACGGCCCGTAGTGCTCCACACTTTTGTATGCGGAAGCTGCAGCTTTGAGATTCGGCACGCTGATGCAACTTGCGCGCATCGCGCATCCACTGTGCAGGGGATTTTGATGGATATTCGGTAGAGCAAACGAAGCGCTCCTGGCATCGATGCGTGTCACCAGGAATTTGTGCCAATCTTTCTTTCCGAATCCGGCGTTGACTTGAGGTTGGTCGTTAGAGAGATCGACCCGCCAACGAGCTCCGATTAATGCAAACTCATACGCGTGATGGGAAATGCATCCTTCGATCAAGACCTTGCAGATCGAGCTTGCAGATTCGTATACGTTCGAGAGAGAGAGAGAGAGAGAGAGAGAGAGAGAGAGAGAGAGAGAGAGAGGATCTCTCGAAATTTCATGCGATTTCATGCATCATCCTTTCCCACGGAAAACTTCATCACTTGGAGTTATTATATGAATTCTTCAATGTCTCCGCTTCGTTTATGCGATAGGTGACAGCGCGCGCTCGAGAAATTCGCTAGCTCGAGCGACGACGTCGTCTTATGCCAATCTGCCGTAAGAAATAACGGCGAGGCACATAATGAGATGCAGAATGTAGGAAAGTCTCGGCGCGCGTGCAAGACGGCTAGGCGAGATCGTAAAGCACAACTTTACGAGCACTTTTAAAACTCGGATCGGATAATTACTTGCTGCGGGATCGCGGTTATTTTCCAAGTGACGATGCGATCTCGCATCTTTTTTTTCCCTCGATTCTTTATATCTCCTCGCTTTATAGGCCGCCCGTGAATCAGATTGTTTGGACGCGACAATTCTTGAACTCTCTCATCAAGTAGCGCATTTCGCGGAGTAAGCGAAGACGAGTTATCGCGCGAGGGATTTCTTCTTGTCGGCGAAGCCACTTAACGGCAAGATTAGCTTCGGTGGAGAGAAACGTAAAGTCGCAAAGATCGAATTCGCGAATTCGGCACGCGTTCTCCGCGTTTTCATTGCGTGGACATTGGGAGCGGAGTAAAGAGAGCGAAGAAGTTCGGGAATTCAAGCACAGGTTCATCTTTGTTCAAAGATTTGTCGGGCGAGTAACGATATTCTTGGAGGAAGCTCAGCTTCGCCGAGCTTGCGTTCTTGTTTTCATCTTCAGCGCAGATGCGTGACGACGCGTTTAGGCAGGAGCCGGTATCGCGATTCCGGATCGTGCCGTGCTCAAATTGAATTTTGCTCCCGGAATAGCCGTGGTTCGCGCGGCCCGCAAACGGAAGTCTGCTTGCGCCGCTTCCGCGTCGCGTCTACCGGCTGGAATTTCCAATTTAGCCGTTCGGGATAAGGAGACCATGCCATATTTAGAGCGGACCTGGCATGAAATCTGGAACGCCTCGGCAGCACATCCTTATATTCTGTTTCTTGGGACAACAGCACCGATTTTCGGCTCGCACGAGAATCCGTCGTGAAGGATGGATTGGAATTATCGGCGCTTGAATCGCGAAGGATATTCTCGACGGGGATCGCTCTATCACCAATTTAGTTATCCAATCACCAAGATTGATTACGAACGTTCGTTGGGCGTAGCTGTTGATGTATCAACAACGGACGAGATTCAAGCTCGTCAGTCGATATCATGAGGAAACATTTCAATTTCATGTTCAATTCGCGGATAATTCCGTCCATACGACCGCTTAACTTTGCGATGACGAATATATCGCGGCAGCTCGCGATATGTTCGCCAAGTGACGATCACCGGAAGGGAAGGTCCGTACGAGTCTTTCTACTCTTCCATCAAAACTTGACTCGCTTGATTCCGCAACTGCGGAAGTGTAGATATTGCGGGAAACCTCTTTTATATGAGATGCAAACAATAGCAAAGCTTTATTCTTCCTGCGCTTCGTATGCTTCCTCTATCTTCTTCTATCTTCTTCTATCGAGTTGCATCCCGCGGTGTGCAGTTTGTACAAGATTTACGGGAGTGTTTACGTTTGTTTATTATCGCCACGAGAAGCCAACGCAAGTCGATCTCGTCGTGAATCCTAGACGATCCCGACACGTATCGTGGAATTGATCGAATCTGCTAAAAATAAAGTGGGTAAAATCTTTACAACTTACGAGGGACTTTCGATCGATATCGGCGATAATTTCCCGCAGCGCGTAGAATCGATTCAAAGAGAGAGCGCGCGGAGTAGATTCTCGTCTCCCAGTTCTACGATTTAATCGAAAAAGATTTCTCGAGCGCGTTAAGCAGCGGAGAACATCTCGACCATCGGAATTTCTTCGTGGTGAAACGACGTCGACGTTCGTACGTCGACTGCGAGAGTTGCCGGTTGTTAATAACGAGCGAGTAAACCAACGGAAGCGTTGCACTTTACGACACTTTGCTGTCGGCCCTAAAATCCTGCTTCGTTGCCTGGACGTGGCGGGCCCTTCGGGGCTTTGGATCGGATCCAGAACGATCAGCGATTCTACCGTCGCTCCTTCTTTCCGCTCCATAAAGCGAATGTCGCGCTTTGCCGCTTTTGCGAGGCCGCGTCTTCGTACCGCAAAGGCGACCGCTGGATTCTCCGTTATTATCGTCGCTCCATCCTGATTTCCTTTGTTTTCCTAAAACTGTTCTCCCCCGTCGCCGCCGAGAGACACGCCTGGATAACGGCGCGAAAGTTTCCAACTTCGCTTCCGACGATTCGCGTGTCCGATTAATCCGAATCAACGTCGACAATTTACAATGGTCTTGATAGAACGGTAGAGACGCTATAATCCCTTATATAATATATAAGGGGTTTTCAAATTTAGGGGAAAAGAGAAGTAAGATATAAATGGAAACATTGCGCTGGCATCGTTGTACGCAGCGCGGCTACAGTTTTTCTTTAATTCGAATTTCCCTTTGATCCAGTCGCCGCGAAGAAACAGGGCCGAGAACACGTCGCGTATTACGGCGCGGCATAAAAATGCCGGGCTGGATAGACCGGCTCGTTAGTTAAATGTCGCCGGCACCGAGTCGGCGAATGCTGCCATTAATATTGAAACGAGGTCCCTTTGAAAAGAGAATGCACGCGCGCGCGAGCGTTACCCAGTAGGGGCACTTTTCAAAGGATACGCCCGAACAGATACGCCCTTCCGAAATTGATGGCGCTGAAATGACCGGTCGATGACCGCTATGTAGAATGTTCCAAGATGTCAAAGCAAATGAAAAAGTGGCGAAACTGCAGATCCCGCTTAATCCGTGAAATTTAAACGCTCGGAGATCACACTAGCGGAGTTACTGATCTTGTCATCTCGTCATCGAGATCGCGCTGCCAATGAAGTTCGTTCATGGTGCGTATTTTTCGGAACTAGACGGAATCCGATTTTAATAAATCGATGAATCCAATTTGAATCGTGTGCAATCGAAAATCGCCATCAATGAAGACAAACACCGAGTCGACTTATCAGCTGGCGACAAGTTCTGGAATTAGTTCCACGTTTATTCAGCCTGCAGGCGGTTAGAGGGTGACTTTAGGCGCGGAGTTTCGCGGGCGCTTCTCGACCGGACGCGGGATTTGTTGATTCGAAAAAAAAAGAAAACTTTAGAATAAATCGGCAATGTGTGGAACGATGCGTTTCGACAAGTCTCGCCCTTCCTCGAGATTCGGAATTCGTCTTTTCGCTCATTCGGCAAATACGCATGAATCGGCCTTTGTCGCCGGCGCGGCGACATACGTGTAATCGGAACATGTTATCGCGGATGAATGATGTCGCGTCTATTGTTGCTACGGTCTTAAATAACAAGTGTCTGTATGGCAACGCGATCGATTCGCCTAAACAATCCGCGACGAGAGGTAGCTCGTGTTTCGTTTTCGCGATAACCTAGATTCGGAAACAAAAAGCTGCCATTTGTGTGCACGGTATCGCGATGTCGGATCTTCATCGGACGGATTTCGGGCGCTCCTTTCTGGATAACGTGGCGGGAAATGAAGAAATATACCGGGAAAATTGTGCTCGCGAGCCACACGATGCGATTTACGTTTGCTTTAAATACCGGCAGTCCGTTTCAACTTGTGCAGTTTTCTCGGCAGATGCCTCTTAAAGAGACGTCAATTATTATTAATACCATTCTTTTAACGGATTTTAACGGACTTTTAATGGATTTAATGGAGAAAAAAGCGTACAGTTGGCTATGCACGATGTTTTACATTTAAGGCGATCGTTCCACCGTTGATTGATCGAAACTCTCCTTATGATACGTTGAATTACATATTTATCATACATGCGTATCGCACCCGGCAATATCACTGGCTATTAATACGCTATTGTTCGCTCGGTTTTATTCCGCTGATAAATCGCTGATAAATAATAAATAGATAAATGAATGTTCGCGCAACGAACGTTTAAATAATTCCTAATGAAGGAAGAGAAAGAGAAAGGGAAAGAGAGAGACGTGATTTCCATTAGTAATTGGTAAACATGCGACGTTCACGCTGCAAATATGCTATTCGCCGAGTCTCACGCTTGATATTAATTAATTATCTCATTGGCCGATGGCTATTATCGCGAACGTTACACGTGAAATGTCCAGAGCAACAGACATCGCGCATCCTGAAAAATCTAATTATATCTCGATCGAATTTCGCCAGCTTCAGCTTTGAACAAGCGTAATGCCTACGTGACGGAGTATGCTTTATTCCGTTAATATGGTTAATCCGATTTTTTGCGATCAGACACTGTTATGCATCGATTCCAAAGTGTGTATGTCTCGTTCGAAAATTGCGACAAGATCGCTTTCGATTATAACTGGACGTGTTGGTCAATAACGCTCGCCGAAGCGAAATACCGTCCAGTCGGTATTTCGGAACGTTATTCTCGAAAATTGAAAGTTTAACTTATCAATCCCGAAATGGACGTTTGCAGTTTATGTACGTTTATGTGATAATTTTGCTTGGATAAAGCTTTTAGCGAACTTGGACGTACTTTTAGCATTTCGTACGCTTTTCTCTAGAGAAAAGCCGAAAGTTCAAAGTTCAAATTGCTTGAGAGAGCAAGTCGAAGGAGATTATTAGCGGTAAATTGGCAAGGAGTGTCATCAGCATAATTAGGTATCCGAAACGAAAGAATGAAACGGAAAGTTATGGAGGAAAGTTACCGACGATTCATCTTCGATTTTTCCCATTCCCATTTTTAGCCATGCGAGAATTGCTATTCAAACGACGTTCCGATTTCATGGGTTAGCGATTTAGAGAAATTTGTCTTCAACTTTAATCTAGGATTTCTCATAAACGAACCTGCGAAACATTTTCTCCAACAATTTGCCTCTTCGTTTCCCTATCGGCAAGGATACTTCATTCGGAAAAAATCTCTCACTTCCGTACGAGAAACGCATTAACGAAGATTGTGCCTCCGTCATCAGAAATGAGTGTTTGCGATAGGCTTCGGAGGTCGAAAGTAAATTGAGGGTGCTTATTCGCTGTCTGCCCCATCGCGACCATTTCCGGGTAATTCGAGATCTTAAGATACGCGCCGAGCGAACGCGCAAGTGGTAGAGCGGGAAGTGAAAATAAGAAACTAATGGAGACGGAAATGAAGAAAAGAACCGAATCTTATAGGATTTACGTAACGCAATAGCGAGCGAGTGTTACCTCTGCGAAGTGGGTCATTGGAGTTTATACGGCAAAAGCCGAAACGATCTGTAAATTATTCGAGACTGCTCCCGGGTACTCGTTTGGACGTATAATCCTCGTAGGTAATTCATCTCTCTCTCTAGATCAAGCGCGATCGCTCCATCGCGAGGGAACATCTTCAAAGAGTGCGCGCGGTATCGCGGATGCTCCGCGCGGAGGCGAAACTGAGAAGACGTTATGGAGCGCAAACAACGTTCGCGCAATTGTTACGGAAATTAGCGTTCATTTTCAGAATGAGCGCGATCCCGATTATCCGTGCCATTGCTATTATTTTTCCGCTTCTCTCTGGAAACTTCAGAGTATCATCGCCTCTTTACGATCGCCCGTGGCTGCGCAATTAATTGCCGCGGACGCGAGTCGCGCGTAAATGTTCGCCAGTTGATCGATAACGGTGCGTGCAACGCACGAGTAAGATAATACGCGCGGGACGACACGCCGATAGTTTATTCAAGATACTTTCCGCGATAATGAAGAATTTATTAGAAATCTTTTTCTTCGCGTCGCGCTTCGTCTCGTCGCGCAGTCTCTCAAGCGCATTCTCTCGCCTTGGCTCGGCATGTCGCGCGAAAGTAATTTTCCGCCGAAGCTCTTCGACTCTTGTCACAGAAAATGCACGTCAAAGCACTCACCTTATCGAGACGAGTATCATGGCGAATATCAGGTACTTTCCAAGCAGCGGCACAACCAACGACGTCGGAGGGATGATCTCGACGACCAGTAGGAAGAATACGTGGAGACTGATGAGAATCGAGATGGAAAGCGTTACCTGAAATCACGGGGTATCTCTGTAGAATTTCCTACGGAAATACGGAACGAGGATACTTTGCTGTCGTCCTTGTGCGTGCTTATCTAATCGATTGCATCGTGATCAAACGTGACAACACTTGGAATTTTTATACACTTGCGCAGTTTGTACAGCGACGTTATCACTGCTTTTATCTTCCCATATTTTAACGTAACAAGAGAGAGATAGATTCTTGCAGTTTATCGTACAACCAGTTGAAAATGATTATTCCGTTACGCCCGTCATGTTTCAGCAGAAAAGTAAGGAGGCAAAGGATCAGATAGTCGGAAGACACATGTAGCCTTTTCCTCAAAACGCGTCCCTTGACACACGACAAATTCAAGCTTGCTCGAAGGGGGCTGGTAAAAGGTCGCGGATGCTCAGGCAGAAAACTCGTATTTATGATCCGTGTAAAGAATGTATAAAGCAGCAGGAGCTGGTAGGATGAATGAACCGGTCCCGTGAGGTGAAAGTTACCGACAGAATTTATACGTGTCCGCGAGTCATTTGTTTTAATAAAACTCGTAAATGGACAAGTACAGCCAGACACGTAGCCAGTCACATTTGAGAATCGCATCGTTGTTTTATCAAGCGCAACAGACACGACAGAAGGATATTACAACATAGGAGACACAATGAAATGAAATATTTTCATTCAAACGTTGAAACGCCCAAGCGAAGATCCAATTATGAGCCTTCCCCAGAGAGGGAGGACGATTTTTTCACATCTATTGTAATTTAATTATTAATTGTTATTAATCAACAGACAAAATGTACAGATTGATTCGAATCCAAACGGAAAGGTAGCTATTCAAGCCCGATTGTGGCTTTTTCTTTCTTTTAATTAAAAACTTTTGTTAATGACATGGGTTTTGTGAGGAGGTCTCATTATTCAAATGAGATAGAAAAGTTGCATGTATCATGTATCCTTTGACTGCATATTCCGCGAATTTTCAGCCAACGATCGCTTGTCAATAATATCTATTACGGAATACTTGCGCGACCGCTACAGCGAAATAATTTCAATAACTGCTCTCCGCGGGGAAACATTTGCAATTACGGGTGTGTAGTGTGTAATTATCGACCTCGTCTATTTCCTTTTTTAATTGGGCGCGACGGATTTCAGTCGTGCTTTGCGGCGTTTCGCTATTGATTTACAACGCGGCCCATCGTTACGTCGAAATTGTCCGTCGAAAAATGATTTTCAATTTCATTATCTCGTTATTTCGATCGTAATACATTTTGACACATTTTATGCAACGAATTCCAATCGAACGTTCGAACTTTTCCAAAATTCCCACGTTACGTATAACTTCATTTATTTTTAACATAAAAGTTGCGGCGTCGCCATCTGCGTCTTATTCGCTCTTATACTTTTGACGAGTATTACTTTCTCATTTCGAACAATGTAATCACGTAAATAATCAATCATGTAAATAAGATTTGTCGGTCGCGATCGAGATCATTTTATTATGAGAATCTCGACGAGTTGAACGAAACGTTACGCGCATTCTCCCTCTAAGAGCAAGAGCGAAAGATAAAAAGCAGTTTATGTTTTCCAGCGAGTACGAATATACAATACGCCATCATCGACGATAGCTCTAATCGAAAAAATCGAAGGGTGGTTCTTGCTTGAATTAAACGTAACGCGAGGAAGCGAGCAGGTGAGCGGTCCGGCGAGCGAATGAGCACGCTTCATTTTTACTGTGGTTTCGCCGCAGTAAAACGATGTTTCGCGGCGATTAATTTAAAGGATCGATCGCTCGAACGCGATAGCGACTATCGGGTCGCCCGTGTCGTCGTCGATGGCACTCATCGATGCATTCGGATCGATAGCGCGCTCGGTTACTTTCCATCCGAGCGAGCCTTTAATTATTGTCGCCCACTCCTCGCGATTGCATACGTATCCTGTTGTTATTCCTGCTGCACGTTCGAGCGCGAATCGACCTTGCGTATGATGCGATAATTATCTCGCCGCGAGAACAGGATTCTCGGAAACAATTCGCCGCGCAAAATAAAGCGCGTCTCGCGCGATTTCACGTCGTCGATATCACGCCGTTTTCGAAATTTCCGTTTCCGAATTTCGTTGATCACTGTTCACGATTTAGGGCTCGTAAAGAGTGCCCTGTGACGTTACTTCGAATTCGCCCTTTGCGGTAACATCCGTGTAACAACGGGGTCCCCCTGCCGAAGCGGTAATTTGGATATTCCCCGCTTGAAACTTGATTCGCTATCGCCGCTTTATCTTTCGCATTCATATCTCGTGCACACGTATCGCCATTGTCTCGCGTAATCACCGCGAGTGTCGTTAACGTGACTGCGAGATCAGAATCTCCTGCATTACGTGACATTAGAGTTAAATTCAAATGGCGAGCGAGTACCGCGGGAATTCGAGTTGAGAGTTCCCTTGATATCTTAAACTCAAGCCGAATGTGATGCTCGATGGTCAAAGAGACCTCGTTTCGGACATTTCATCTCGCGGTGAGTACTCGAAATGACCGTTCATCGAAAGAGTTAGTGGCGGGAGTCGTCGCTGAAATGCTAAAGTATATTCAATTTCTCGATTTGCTAACGCCGGACTCGCTTTCACGTGTCCCGCGGTGCTTCCGGTAAGCAAATCCGCACTGCAAATTGTCGCGGGAGGATAAAGAAATCGATATTTGCGGCATATAATTTGCCCGTATGATCGCCGATTGGATTTTCCACCAAGAAAATTTCGCGCAGTGATTTCGAGCGTTCCACGATATATTACGATATATATATGCTCCCACTAGCTATTTACTTCGACTGTTTACTTCGGCAACCAAGTCACTAGGTACTGTCTTGAAGAAACAGGAAGAATGAAACAGCAGCAGGTAGCTCGTCGAGGGACGTATAAAAAATCTATCTACGCGTTACCACGTTATGTTTACATTTTCTGTTCATGCCGGGGAGCAAAGTCGCGCGCGGGGGTCGGAAAATCGAGAGGTTGAATCCTGAAGGGAGAAACGCGATTCGACGCCGCGACTCGAAACAAAAACTCGTCAGTTTATTTTCGGCCGATGGAGCGACCCTGCAACGGCGCCCGAGCTCTCCGGCTGTTTGCGTAATTAACGCGTGGGTGAAATTTCGGGCCGCTGCGAGATTGGCTGGCTCGTGTGCGCAAACTGTCGAATTACGTTTCCCTAGGAAGACGGGGGAGCAGGGCGGAACGCCATAAGGCGAATATGATTACATTGTCCGCGCGATCCCTTGCCTCGCCGTATGACATAATAATATCCCGAGGTATCCGTCATCCATTCTCCTGGTTGGAGATCTCCTGGATGGATCCTCCTCCCGCACCGCGCCGATTAAATGACAATAATGACGTTCGAGCAACGTCTTTGTGCCGTGCTCCAAGTTGCAAAGTGGAAATCGATCCCGGACTGCCCGATAGTCCATCTCTCGGCGCGCTTATCTCGCGATTGCGCTGTGCTCCAGCCAGGATGATCATGTTGGGAATAAGAATAAGCAAGCGGTGATTCTGATCGAGATCAAGATCCAAGATATAGAGTTTCGTGCGATTCGCGGTTCACAAAATCATGCTTCGCTTTATTGGACTGGAATTGCTTTTTCTTCGCCCAATTATTTTCTCAGGCGGCAAGATTCCAGGTCTCTCTCCTTCCTTGGCATCGTGAGAAAGCGCCACGGTGAAACCGAATCGTGCAAGTCCGCGAATAATAGACGAGAAATATCGGATCGGAGGTAAACGACGCGATGCGCGGAGTCACGTGGCACCGTTACCGGTCGTGAAAGCTGGGAAAGGACGGGAAATGCGCGCGGTATGCAATTTCGGTAGACGCAGTCGGTGCTGCGGGTCAATCACCGAACCGCGATATTGCTTATCGATTCTCTCCGCTTGATTGACGCGTCTAGATGCTGCGGTGGACGCGTGCTCGCGGCATCATTCTTTCTCCCCGCGGGTCTGCAAGCAGGATTTATTCCTCTTCCTTTCCCGAGCGAGCACCTTGCCTTTCCATCATTGCCGTAAACGCAAACACATGTGGCTGAATTTTTTATCGTTCCGTTATTACGGCAGGTGATGGTTTCACGGCGCGGTTGTTCGCGGTTTTTCTTATTCCCGCGGGCTGCTTTAGATCCGACTTTATCTCGATAAGCGTGCACTTTATTACGCGCGACCGTTCGCGCGATGCTTTTTGCTTCCGTTTCTCCGATACGAGTCGCGAGGAGGATTCCGAAGCGCGACTGGCGCGAACGGCGCGAATAGTGCCTCTCGACTCGACAACCATCCAAACGAGAGATACGGAAAGTCGTTCGCAAATTCCTCGTGCCATTTTCCCATGGGATGCTCGCATTCCCGGCTCATGCGGCGCGTCCTCAAAAATGCCGCTAAAAATTGCACGATAGTTTAGACACAGTTTAGAAACACGAGCGCGTGAAACGTACTCGCTCCGACGATCGCGGACCATGTCGCGAAACCGCGCGAATTCGCGAAATCTCGTCGAGATCCTTTCACGTTACGAGCGATTGTCCATGCCGCGCATCGATATTTGTTATCCTCATTGATCGATAGCTTCAATCGAGATACCGCACGCGATGTCGGAGTATTGCGTTGAAGAAAGAGCGGTGAATCCCGCGGTATCTCGCGATATTTCGTCATAGAACATTCACAAAAGTATACGGAATGTATCTCATGCTTATATATTTCTGCTCGAAAACGCCGGATGCGGATGCATAATGGATTGGCGTTTCCCTCTCGCGCCGGTCTGCCGGTTCCCCGGCAACGGATCGATAAATGGTTAAAGATGGAATGAATGATTTATCTCGTGCTTTCCGTCGTCCCTCCGTCGAATCACACCTACGGCGAAACGCTAAATGGGATATGCGACTATATTTTCCCCTTCCCCCTTAGCATTAACGAATGCCCCAACCGTGAATACAACCGTGAGTACAAGTATAAACACATATGCAACATAAATCTTTCTCTCTGTGATCGCGAAATGGAATAAATGGAACAAAAAGCGCGATTTATCCGACAAACTTCAACCGAGCGCAGATTCCTGACGCCGAAAGCGAAGAGAGTATCGGAGAGTTAGCTCTCGGATACTCGCTAGCTAGCGGAGAGGCAGTTTTGGAAAATGTCGAGCTTACTCGCCGACTCAATCGCGACAGATGAATAAAAGTTCGATAAAGAATCAACGAGGGTCATACGAGCGTATACATCGCTCACAGACGTTCTATCCACTAGCCTCCCCGGAATGTGATCGAGTCGTTCTTTCGTAATGACGAATGCTAATTGCGGAGGCGGTCGATAATCGTCAAGCTGCGCACAAGCACGACTAATAGCCGTGCTTTTTCAGTGCGAGGAAATAGAGAGAGAGAGAGAGAGAGAGAAAGGCCGGCACAAGAGGCGAGAGAAACGAGCTCGAGTGTGCGGTCGAGCCGGCAGCGGCGGAAACAAAGAAGCCGACCGACCGCTTCTGATGAGAGACAGGTAGAAAAAACATTTTACAATGCCAGGCGACGAGTAATTTCAGTGGCAAGTCGTGGATAGAATTAATGGGCAAGGGCAAAATGAAGGGCATCGACTCCTGGACGAACGTCGAGCTATTCGTTCGCAAAGTGACACGTTCGACGACACATTAACGCAACAACGCGGAATACCTTGATGTGTTTTCGATAATGCGCTCGCTAAGCAGCGATAGCGCGACGAGAGCGTGTTCCCTTCTTCGCCGAGCGAGAACACGAAGAGAACACGTAGTCTAAAATAGAGGAGGTCGGGGTGAAAATGAAAAATCGTTGGAGCCAATCGAAGGTAATCATCGGCTTTACGGAGAAAATAACGAGGCTGCCAACAGCAGACACGCGCTAGAGAGCTAAGCTTCGTCACATATTTCATGCAGGTCGGCTTCGCGGTCGCTTCCGCGAGAATGAAGGGAAAGTTTTCTTCCCTTTCCGTTTTCTTTCTCTCTTCGATGTGTATCCATCCGCGAGTTCCGTGTTCAGGAAACTATCAGCAAACGTAAATTCCACGCGGTTTAAGCGGTTTAATAACGTGACTTTTTGCAAAGTTGTTTGCAAAATCACAAGAGCTGGAAACTTTTGCATTTAGGACGAGATTGAAATTTATGAGAACTATGAGAAAGGATTAGGAAGAAAACGAGAAAATAATGAAAATTGAGAAGAAGAAGAAAAGGGAAAAAAGGGAAAGAAGCGCTTTTACGAAGAAGCTAAGCATAAAACGAGAATGGTTGAACGTTTCTCTCGGAGGTCCCAAAGAATGAATCCCCAGGTTTATCATGGTACGCTTCAGACTTTGCGATCCAAGGGGAAAGGGGAAGAAAAAAGAGAATGCATCAACGAAAAGTGGTATCTGCGTGCACTTACCTTCTCGCCGCTATCGCTGGGCAGGTAGAACGTAAGGACCGTGAGAAACGATATTCCCATGCAGGGGATGATGATGTTGACCGTGTAAAAAAGAGTCTTCCTCCTCATCGTGATGTTGAACGTGATGTCCAAGTAGGGCTCGTCGCAGCAGGTGTAAAACTTTTCGTTTCTGCGAAAGAAGCCGCGATTAATTGCCGGATCGATCGGCGAACAGCGGGAGGGTCGCGACAATGTGCGTGAAGTTGACGGAAGAAAAAGGAGAGATTGGCAGCGGGACGTAAAAATTCCGACGGCGATCAAGACGGCGAGGCGTTTGTATTCGACAATAAGTACGTTTTAAGTAAGTAAGGTCGGCCGCGAGCGAGAGTTATGAGGAAAGTTTCGCGGGGTCGTATAACTCCCCCGAAGATCCCTCAAAGTCGCGGTAACTCGGCTCGGTTCTCGTTCCCTTCCTTGTCCTCACGTGAGGCCTCCCTTTTCGCGCCGATGACCTGAAACTCAGGGATCAGCGGGGCCCTGTCTCGTGAATAAATTTGAATTACTCGCGATTCCCGAGACGCTTCCGCAGACGTTGAAGAATTCTGATGTAAGAGAATCGAGACTCGCTCGCTGCTAACGACGCTCCTTTGCGCGCATCAACGCGTCGTAATCGCCACGAGATTAAATTCCCGCTCGCGAGCGATTCTCCTTGGCAGCCTGACAAACCGCGGGGATTTCCAGATTGAATTGGCTGTGCAACTTTTGCTAGCGGTAATATTGCAACAGATGCAACAACACCGACGTATCGGAACGTGTCGGAACGATAAAGCAGCGATACTCGCGAGTAAATGTCTCCAAGTGGCACGTCGTTTGAGCGTCTGCGAAAACATCCGTCCCGGCAGCTTTCGGAATCTGCCGTTCGTCCCTGCATCGCAATATGCCGAGAATATCGAGAATCGAATCGATGCCCAGTAGCAGAGCCCCTCGTTCATGCCGGATGGGCATATCGAATGCGAAGAAGCATTCCATGAAAAGAGAGAGGAGCTTCCGCTACGCGACTCGGGATCCCGTTGACTTCGTTATATGCGTGGATCTCGCGGATTTCAATCGAGATTTAGCCCGCATAAGATTGACTTTAGTCGATTTTAATCGCGTCTCGCTATCCAAATTTTCATTGACGAGATATCGAGATGTATACCGTAATGAGAGACGGAAAGGAATTGCTTTATCGATACGACTCGCAGTTACGTGCGCGAGGTCAACATTTATTTGATACCCTTGCAGCGATAAACGTTGATTCCCTGCCGCAAAGAGAAATGAAATTAACGTCGGGTTTTGTCGGCAGGCGGCAGCACGTCCGTCTCCACGCTCACTCGTGCTCGAGACGTGCAGCGAGGTGGACGTTGCGGATGATCCGCGGACATTCGTACATAGAAATATTTTTCTTTTAAATTGCCGTGTCATGGATATTTCGTAATTGAACTCTTGTACATCGTAAATATATATGTTATATTTAAAAATGATATAACTTTGTTGTTATAGATTTAAAATTTTTAAACAATTAGATTAGATGATGGGTTAATAAATTGTCATTATATGCATATTATATTGGACTAAATGGAAAATGTAAAATACATGATACAATACATATATCTATTATTTATATTTTCAAACTAAAATTTCTGCAAAACTCGCGTACGATTGATCACAACAATCCGCGCATCTCGCGGAATTAAGTCAAACGACTCAAGCACTCACCGAACTGCAGGCACTTCTAGAATATCCCATTCTACCGACATGTAGAATTCGGACAGGTCGACCCCTACGTCCACCACGTTGCTGCCGGATTTCTCGTCCATGTGTCTCAGATCGACCTACGTGAGGCAGAGAAAAAACGGCTGGCATTAAGCTTGCGTGTAAGGAGAGCTCGTTGTTAAAACGTTTGAACGCCATGCCCACGTATTCATCTCCGAGATACGAGCGTGCGGTTGCATGAAGAGTATGACAACGGGAGCGAGTAAAAAAGCGATTCCATTCGTGTGGCGATTCTTACAGAGACATTTTAATTCTCGGAAAGGCATCCATCGCATCATTATAGCTTTCACCTCGGCCAACTGCACGCTCGCACGATAAACTGCTCAATTACGAACAATAATAATTCTGAAATGAACTTTCAGTGCATGTCTTGAGATGCACTTGGTGTTCGCAGAAGCGCAGAGGGAGCAAGAGATATCTAACTGTCGACAAGGTATGAAAAAAAACGGAGCGTCGACTGTGGTGGTCCGCAACAACAGGACACTCTAGAGTAGCAACTAGGCAGCGGCATCGCCCCTATATGTAATCCCACCTGTCGGTGTCTATGTGCACCGACCATGTGCTGCACCAGAAGTAAAAAATAGTCGAAGAAAGGAACCAGACTAGCGAACTCGAGCTCCGGCTGTTCACTCGTGGGCTAACAGCGGCTGTGCGCCTAACGAAGTATTCCGTAGCTTTTCGCAAACGTTTCTTCGAACGTGACTACCGACCGTCCGCAAACGGGGGAAGATTTTTCCACACAGAGCTGACAGAGTTGGTCCAGTCTGGAGGACCATAAATTACTCGGCGTGATTGGGAGCTTCGATAGTCGTCTCTCGGATTGCAAGAAGCATGTCTGCGATGTATTTACGCGGCGCATTTGTCCAACAGAATGCCTCATCGCGAACGATGGTATCGATCGCTACGAGCGACGAGCGCTTCATGATTTGCGGCGAAGCGAGGACTGTTCGAGAAGAAATCACGTAATTGAGCTTACCGAGTTGCCGAATCAACGTTCGATGCGGCAATAATTTGCCTCCCGGGGGAATAATTTCGGCGTGTAGTCGTCTTCCGTGCGGGACCATACGCGCGAGGTGCATCGAGATTAAAGCCAACAGCGGCTTTAATGTAACGCAAATGTCCAACTATTGGCCTGGGCGTTCGCGCGCCGCAGTGGTATTACCGTGAAATATACCCGACAGACACATTTCCAATGATTCGAGTAACGACGCGCTCGCGGACGATACTTTGTCACTGTTGCGGAGCGAGATTAAAGCCGGCGAATAACATCCCGATGTCGCCCTGGGCGCTCGAGGAACGCGATCATCCTGGATTGCTCGGAAATCTCGCGAGCGGATCCTCGCGACGATAACTTTGTACATCAGTCGCGGCATGCAGTTGTTCATCTCCTCGGAAAGTGCAGATGATTTGATTTAGAGGAGAAATTTGAATGATCCTCAAATATACGACGTTTGTCACGCATTTGATGTGGAAGAACGCCCGGAACGAAGACCAGCGAATCTCTGTTTCTTATGATCGTTCATCGATTCGTTAGATCGCGCGCCTATAAAAGTCCGACGTAACGTTATTCGGCACGATCCGCTTCTCCGACTTGAATCTAACTTGAATTTGCTTTTTTCGTGAACGACTTCAAATCTCGAGAGTAAATTCAATTGTCATGGAAATGAGCGAGAATGAGACGTCGAATGGCTTCTACGTGTTTTGATGATTCGATCGAAGATTAATAAGATACACGTATATACAGCACGAAATTCCTCAAACGAAAACTGTTCCAATCGGAAACACGTGTATCGCGCACTTGCTTCGGAGGTAACGTTTCAATTAGCTTCACGTGAAATCGAGCTTCCTGCCGCAGATGGAATTAATTAAAGGCGTCGCGCGGCACGAGATACTGCTCGAACTTTGCCAAAGAAGTTTTTGAGATGTGCAGACAGGGATTGCTACATTAATCTCGTGGGAACTCGAACGAAAGCGGGATTTAAAGAACGTTTCGTTGCCGGTCAAGGCACGCTGCGCAATCTTCTTTCTCTAAAAATTGCATTATCTCGCAGGTCTCACACGTGAATCTTCTACTCCGCGTTTATTTCGCGCGGCACGAAGAAAGTTAATAACGCGAAAGTTAATCGCGCGATATCTCGCACTTCCTTGCAGCTGCGATATATTTATCGTAAAATCCAGAGACCGTATTTTCCGTTTCTTCTTTAATTATTGTAAATTGCCGCAAGGAAATCTTTCCGATCGTACAGTCTCCGGTTGGACACTGCCAAACCAAACTATTAGTATTCGGATGTGGTTATTAGAGAAAATTGATTACCCGTACTTTTATTTTTGTTGTAATCATTGCGATGCTTGTTATCGAAAGAGAAACTGCGTTCGTTGCGGTCGCCTTCTATAATTTACACATAGCTGTCCTTTGTCGAAAAATAAGAAAAGGTAAATTAATAATATTTTGTCCAAAGTGTGTCTTTGTTTCGGGTTAACGGACGCGCAACCGGAGACCGAAAGGAGACCAAACGAATCCGACGATTTCTTGTCGCGAGAAGCGAAAGGAAGCTGGACGTGGATCACAAAGGGCGTAGTTTTTAGGCAGCGATAAGAACCATCGGCATGTCCCTGAAAGTGGCAAGACCAGAATTGTCTGGAAGAAATTGTCGAGAAATCGCGATACAAAATCGGAGCCAAACGAGGTTATAGTTGACGTTCCTCGAACTGTCTCGCTGATGATTAAAGCGTCCACTGGCAGGTCCATTCCGCGAAGAGAACAAGTCGAAGCGCTCGCATGATTTCCGTCGTAAATGTCGGGAAACCGGCGTGGACACTTAAGGAACGCTCGTCAGGATAACGGCGCGCTCGTAGTCGCTTCTTTATTGACTTTGATGGAGCGAGCTGCCGTCCTCGCGAATCCTCACAGGGAAACGTTGAAGCCGTTCGAGACAGCTGCTGCAATGGCCGCACGCCGGAAATTGCTCATCGCTCGCCGAGAGAGACGTTGCCGGTGTGTTTTACGTCTTTTATTTATCGCGTCGTGTTGCTCTATCGCGCCTGTTACAGAAATAATAAAGTTCAAGAAGAACGAGTTCGACTCTGATCATGTGATTTGAACGAAGACCGCCTGCGTTCGTTTCTTATCGCACGTAAGGTGGCAATTTTCATCGCTTCGCCGAGAATCGACCTCCCTGCACGGTGACGCGAGAACAGGTACGTCGATCGAAAGATTAGCACTGATCCCGCGGTGCGATAGAGAGCTCGGTCTGATGGAGAGGAAGGTGGATCGGAGGATGGCTGAAACGTGGTTCGACGAGGCGATAGATAGCGGAGCTTACGACGTCCAGACACGGCCAAGAGAGATGGCGAAAGGCGCTACGGGGAATCGTGTATCCACGGTGTGGAGTGCGCCGGTCTCGTGCTTGAATCGCGCTTTGTAGCCGAGCGTACGAACGCGCGAGGCTCCACTTGAGGTCTCGCTGGATTCGCGCTGGATCCGGATCGCGTATCTGGATCCTCCCCGAACTGCTCAGAAAGACCTGAGCGTCGCGAATGGTACGAGCTGTTGCTTGAACGTTGATTTACCGAATGGCTCTCGCATTCGCCTTCCGCGTATCTGTGGGAGATCGCGGGGAGCGATCCTTCATACGGTAATTCGGGTCAAGAGAGAACGAGGAGTAACGCTTTCTCATTTCTCCCGTCCATCCCTCTCCCTCTTGCTTCCATCTTTCACGTCGTGCTCGAAAAAACGGAGGGTAGCGGACGGGGCAGTTCCGATGCGTCGGCTAATTGCATTTCTTCGGACTCGCAGAGCTTTTTGTCGCCCGACGAGCTAAGAAGCTGGGCGGACGAATCGATTCCGCGTGGCAGCGATTTTTTGTCGTCGATTATTCGATGCAGCATATGATGAATCGCGGCTGAGACGGATGATTGTTTTCTCCTTCTTTCGTGCCGTTTCTGTTTTTCCCCCCGCCTCGGTACGCCAAACGATTCCGACAACGGATATCTTTAATTATCTCCAAAAGTTGGCCGTATCGCAGCGAATAGAAGCAAAGAGGAGAGTCGTGCTGAGCCGCTTTACGGGATGATTTGTGAGATTTGCAAGTGAATCTCGAGATCTGCGAGAAATTTTCATTTCACGAGAGAGAGAGAGAGAGAGAGAGAGAGAGAGAAACGGAGGAGCGAGACGAGCGTTCTTCGTTTCAAACAGATTTAATTTCGAATTCGCTTCCATCCCAGTCCAGAAGATTGCTCTAATCTCATTAGCATTTTGCGAGAACGTCACAAGTAAGTGAATTGAAGCAACGTTGTCTCAAGCAACGCGATGCAAATACGAAGCGCGTCGATCATCCATTTACTACTCGATTTACTATCGAAACGCTCGATTTGTCCGATCTGTAGAGAACTCGAGCAAAGGCCGAGACTGAATTACGCATACGTTGTGCGAACGTTTGTGCATTTAAGTGTGTTTGGAAGATTGCGAATTTGTCGAAGTGCGCTGCAGCGCGCCGTAATATGGCGCTTCTCAAAAGCGACGCCGTGCGACATTTGTCTTCTTATTGCTTCGATCTTCTCGTAAGAATCGCGTGTCGCCATGATGGAGAACGTGCCGCACGAAAGTTGGGAAATTTGAAAAATCCGAGTCTCGCGAGTCTCGCGAGTCTCGCGACGAGAATCCCTCGAGTGGACGCGCGCGCGCGAGCGAGCGGTTTGCATGATATTAGCCGGCGCATAAATTCCACGTGTTTGCAACCGAATGAAATCGTACTTTGCATAATGCCGGTCACCAAACGCCCTCGTTTCCGCGAGCGCAAACTGGCGCTTTTATAATCATTTTGCGTTCCTTCTTTCTCGGTGTCGACACCAAGAAAGGCATCCCGAAAATATGAATTTTACCGGATTTCATCTAATCTGATGGCGAGACGGGAACGGAGAATGAATAAATGGCAGATTACGATATCAAAGATGCGGAGAAAGATCCATTCTCGAGCGCGAGAACGATTTCCTCAACGTGGCTCTTAACTCGTCGCGATGATCGCTGCAGTGAACCGAAAAAGGATCTATTCATCAAACGGCAAGGGTAAGATTGCTGTTATTATTGTTATGGATATCGAAACGACCCTGTTAGCGGCAATTTCCGAGTTTCCGACAAACCGAGCGCGTGGCACTCAACGCGTCGATTGAACCTTTGCAAAGTTTCGCGCTTCGGGTGGAACCGATCTTTCGCACTCGCGTTACGTCGAATTCTCGTCTCACGCGTCTCTGTCCTATCAATAGAATACATCTGCATTCGCGAAACAGTCGATTCTTTCCTGTGAGGCAAAACCAAGGGCGAAGGGCGCAAGAAAAACTCCGGAGCAAATTCCGGGGGAAGCCGCCGGGGCGGGAATTAGTTCGAGTCAGTGACAAAAGTTCTGCCGCGCGGTCGTCCTTGCAGCTGACAAGCGCGAAAATGGAGGAACGTAATAACGGATGAGGGAAAAAAAGCAACGAACATTCCGTGCGCGTTCGTTCGTTTGCATGTTCGGCTGGCGTGGTTTCAGTCCGTTACAGGAAATTTAGTTAATCAAAGTTGGCTTCACGTGATCGGCCGCGCAGATCTCGCGAGCGCTTTCGCGCTCGCCGCGACGTCTCGTTTGACCGTTGCGTCGAACGAAGGGGGGAGGAGGGGATGCGGTCCAGCGGAGACAAGCTCTGTTCTCGAAGAAACGGCGGATCGAGATAAATTCGGGCCAATGAATCCCGCGTCGAGATAGCCCGATTGCCCGATCGGCAGCAATTATCGAGCGACCCACATTTCACGTTGCGGGAAACCCTCTCGCGGATGCTAAGCGCTCGTCATCGGTCTTCGTCATTCAGCACGCTGAAAGATAACGACCTGACATCAGAAACAGGCGCCATGTTTTTCCGATAAAAGCGACGTTACCGCGTCGTATCGATTAGCGAAGCGATGCCCGCGCGTTTTCGAAGGCTCGTTAAAAGCGACCGGCGGATATTCTTGGGTCGAAATCTGTTCGCGAATCGATTAAGCGAACGAATTTGATTCGTGATTTTCTTATCCAGAGGCAAAGGCAGCTGGAGAAACGGGCCTTTTCTTTGGCCCTGACCTGAAAAATGACTGAGATATTTTGGAGCAGCTTCGTTGCAGCTGTGAAGACCAGGGGATCCAGCGAGTACCTTTCCGGATCTGCGTATAGCAATCGCGAATGAATATCGACTCGCGGATTTACATTTGTTAACTAAAGGCGAGCCGAATATTTCTGGATTTTCTCCTGTTGACGAAAGGCGGTCCGGATATTTTCGAATTTCATCGATTAAAACCGATCGGAATATTTCTCCGAATATTTCGCCGAGTCCACAAATTCCGCGCGCGATTGTGTTTGCATTACGATCGTACTCCGCTCGAAAATCCGCGCGTCTCGCGTTTTGCACGGTGTCCCGCAAGTAACAGCCTCTACTTACGCATGCATCCATGCAGAGATTTATCCAAGCACCTCGCGGTTACTTACGGGTCACTTTGTAAAACGCGAGGTCTTTGGCCACGAGTCTGGAGCCAGATCTCGCAATGCAAATTGACCGAACGGATCAGCCTTGAATTCGAATTGGATTAACTCGGCGAGCTGATTGCAAGCAGACGCGCTTGATTGCAAATAACCTTATTACTCGTTATCTTCGCGAGCGAGCCCAGCGAAGAAGCCGAACGACCAGGCGTGCCTGGTCTGATTGGATTCTCGTGTCGTTCCCGATAATCGCTGGAGACGAGTACCCTGTCAGCGACGTCCCGTTTCGCTGATCGTGGATTGATGAGAAACAGCGAGACGATGTGGCTGGGAGCGCGGGAATGTAGCGTCGCGATTTTCAATCTCCGGCTTGTCCGTTGCCGAAGACTCGAGAACGTTTCGGGTCGCTTTGGATAAACGAGTACCTCCGATTACGCGAGAACCACCAAGGAGAACGGGAGAGCCTCGGACGAGAGCGAGACACTTATTCGAGGGGCTTTTGCTTTAAAAGAGTTACCAGAGAAAACGTACTCTCTTGAAAGATTGAAAACCTAAACTTGCGTGCAGTCTTCCTTTGCATGGTCATGTGGCCCGGAAACGTGTCCTTGGCGGGAGATAATGCAGCGCATCATCGAGGGTGGCTTTATCGACGCGGAGCCGATAAGCTGCCTCGACGGATGCGCGTTTCTATAGTCTACCTAATTGTACCAGAGGGGTCGGCGACCTCTAAAGCGCGGATGCCGCGCGTGAATCAGATTAGATCAGATCGCAGGCACTTGCATCGGGACGACGTCCAAGATTGCGGGAAACTCGAGAGCTCGTTACGTTTGCATATGCGTAATTGTCGCCGATCCTGCCGATTGCGATCCGCGACTCGCGGTATCGATCGCTTCCTTTTTCCTTCGCAAACCTTCGCCTGCCAGCGAACGCCTATTATTCCTCAGCGACTCGTATCGTTTGCGAGATCGAGTTCCACGGGACGTGGATCTCGTTACTTTGGTCTTTCGAGCTACACACGAAAACGCGATCGAAAACGCGTTTTTTCAGAATGCGGGCGAACGGACCGCGAGTGGAATTGGATGGCCGGCTGAAAATCTGAAACCAGAGGGAAAGTTCCTGCCGTTAAAGCCTTTTTTAAACGACGAAACGCGACACGCGCGATATTTCGCGAGCATGTTCGTAGAATCTTCGAGACAATCAAGGTGACACGGTCGCCTGAGAAGGGTCTGAATCGTCCAGCGACGCTCGCGGGATGAAAGCTTTCTCGAATCTCTCAGCTCGAGACTCTCGACTTGGACCGAACGAGAGAAAGAACACGGAATCCGCGTTTTCCGTACTCGATTATTATTATTATTATTATTATTATCGCGCTCGCGTTCTCGCTCTCGCTAGGGCTCCCCTTCTTCCCGCGGTCGTCGAGAGTTTCATTTCCGGCCGAGCAACACTCGCGGCATGCGGAGATTTTTATAACTTGCGGATGTAACGTAACCGCACGTAAAAGAGCCGAATAATTTGAGAGGGAAGTTATTTCAGAGGCACAATGAAACTAAATCGCGTCATTGTATTTTATACACGAGATATTCGCGAATCACAAGGTATATCTGCAGATGGACGAGATTATCATTAACTCTCCAGCATCAACGACGCACGTTCAAGAAATGGATTCCATTATTCCTCTCGATTGATCATTACTCTCTCGCGACTTTCGCGCAAGAATACGAATCTTGCCGCGGCACAGGATTACTTTCTAGATTCCAAGCTGCGAGAGCGCAAACCGCGCAAGCGATTTCTCCCAGCCTATCGATCTCGCCGCTTCAATCGCGATAAAACGCGCGGTCGTTCAAATCGCGAAACACAGGGTGCTTCCCGTCGACGCACGGCCGTTTAGCTTCGACATTACATCGAGCGGCTAACGAATAGAATGCGACGTCATGACGAAACGCACACAGATCGCGATAAAACGTTCACGTGGCATCCCGCGGCAAAGCGGAAACGAGTAGACGAGGGCAACCGCCTCCTCCCCGGAAACGTTGCCGTTGCTGTTTAAGCGATAACGACATTTCGATGGAGACAAATCTCGCTGAAATTGCTGCAAAGTATCCGCCCAACACCGCAAACAGGGAAAAGCGAGCGAGCGTGCATAAATCATAACGCGCAGTCGGCGTCTCGTTCGCTGGCCAAGCGAGTTTTCAGCGCGATCCGCGACCCATTTTCCGACACGGGAAGAAGAAAAATCACGCAGGAAGCTCAATTCGGGCCGCGAGGAATGAAAACGGGGTCTCTGGCATGACGAATGCGAAAGTAGAAGGTAGAAACCCCTCGCAACTCTTTACGCTCTGCCGCGAGTTTTACTTGCCGCGTTTCCAGGAACGCGAAAAAATTTGCCACGAAACGCGCGAATTATCGGAATATTTTTCGTTTTGTTTGCTGTTTCTCTTGTTTCACACGCTTGCGAGTATTGGGGATGTTTTGCGTTACATGTAGCGTTTCTCCTTTTGTGTATGCACATGTGTGTAGGCGTGTATATATATGTATATATATATATATATATATATATATATATATCTGTTTGTTAATGATGGCGCAAGAGAGATAGAGTGATTTAAAAGCGCACGTAAAAGCACTTGCGCGTGTCAAGATGCATAGTCGTAACGCAAAACGGATGCAAAAAAGGAAGTTTTCACGTTTAACAACGTGAGTCTAAGCTTCAACTGTCTCTCTCTACACTCGTTCCTCGTCAATGCACCATAATGCGTAATCGTCGCAAGGACACGGACGATCGCGAGATGATTGAGAACAATGATAGAAAATCGATGAAACGCTGCTGCTTCTATCGAGTCGCCCTTGTGTCTTTAGCATTTTTACGACGCTATCGTCCATCTACGCAAGAAAGCAGCGTTTAAGAAACTTCTTGGAGAGACTGCGAGCAATTCTACAGAACGAGATGGATCTGAGATCTCCATTCCGCGAATAAAAGAGCGACCGCGAAGTAACGCGTCCTCTTCCGAGGTCCTTCTCGCGCGAATCTACTTTTACGTGAAACTCCGTTCGATCGTGACGATTTGTCCATAAAATATCGGAATGATCGTCCGGAGCGCGCGACGGGAAACAGGAGGTCGATTCGATCATTTCTCCCAACGATATCGGTTCATATCTCTCGATACTAAACTCGCGGCAAAAGTTGATTCTGAATCTTAACACGGTTCTCCTTCACGTTCCCGCTACGTGGCATTTCACGATTCATCGATATCGAGCGTTCTCTCTTTCGGAGAAGGTCGCTCGAGACATCGAGCCTGTAATTCTCGCGAGTAATTCTCGCAAAAGAAAAACTGCCTCCAGTTTTGGCCCAGAAACAAAGGAGATGCGCGTAATATGACTTGAGGGCTTGATCGAAAGCTCACCAAGAACGACATTCGAAAAGGGGGCAAGGTATCAGCCCTGACGAAACGACGACGCATTCCGGTCGATGATTTCTCGCGCGTTCTCCGGTTGTCCTTGTACAATTAACTCGCCGGTAATAGGAATTCTCCGAGGAGAATTCCGGCGCACCGAGCTTCGTTTCGAGCGAAGAAAGAAAAGTCCGGGTTTTTTGTTATTACCGTTAAATCATTAACTATCGCACGCGATATCAGCACGAGAAGGTGGCACAAGGGACACTTCCCTCACACACCTGCCGTGTGTCCCATGCGACACGTTTCACTGTCCCTCTTGTTGCGTTACATTCACACTTGCAGCCCTTCTAGTGACAGAAAGCTTTCCTAGCGCGCAAGCACATTAACGCTTTCCTACGCGCAACAACACATCGAGCTTGCGGTACTTGGCTTTTACTATCACATAACGCACACTTACATACACCCAACAATGATAAACATACATGGTCGTGTACGGGAGAGTGTGAGTGGATGGTGAGTACGCGTGTGGGTAAACTGCGTGTCTTAGATCCGAAGCTCTCGCTTCGCGCGATGGAACTCTCCACGGAAAGGACGGAGGAAAACGAAAGTGCACGTTTGAAAAAGGCGAGACCTCGCGCGATTCTTCGTTTGCCGTATCGAGCTTTGCTACCGTTTCGAATGCACGCGGAACGGTTTGCTCGGCCTCTGCCTCTGTACGTGTCCGGCGCATGTGCGTGTGCGAATGCAACCGCCGACGAAGCCGACGCGTCCTCTTTTCTTAATCGCCGCATCGCGATCCTCCAAGTATCACGCCGCTAGGAGGCTTTCGGATTCAACATTGCGTGCGATGCATTTCTCGGTGTGAATTCTTCCTCGCTTTCGTCGCTGACGATTAGGGAGAACAAGGGCGTACACATACAGAATAAAAAAGCTGTACATGTACACGCATACACACGCGATGCTCTTGAACGAACCCGACCGCGGCATCCTTTGACAGATTTAAAGCCGATCTGCCGTTACACAAGAAATTAAAGCTCTTGCCGGCAAGAGCGATTCTCTGAAAATCTCGTAGCGCTTCAGCCCGCTTGAGCGCGGGAAAAAAAGGGAGAAAAGCGCGAAATAATCAAACTCGTTGATGAAATTTCCTGACACGTTGTACGTACTCGTGCTCGTACTCGCGCTTGATCTCGCTTATCTCGCACAAAGTCGAACTGATTGCATCGCGAGCGTCGTGGAAAATGCACTTTCGACGCGTGACGCGTAACGCAGGCGCACGCGCGCGCGTGTGCTGTGTGTGCGTGCTGTGTGTCCGTGCGGAAATGCGGACACGCGTCGCATGTGCGTGCGCGAGATAAAAGCGGGACGTACAAAGGCGCCGACGCCACTATGGAAAGTCGGAGCCCGCCATGGAAAAGGTATAAAATTCGTGCTCATCACTCGGAAAGAATAACGGCGTTTCTCGTTCCAACCTGCAGTACGCTGCGATTCTCTCTCTCTCTCTCTCTCTCTCTCTCTCTCTCTCTCTCTCGTTTCCGCAGCACAGTCATACGATCGGATCAAGTGGATTCCGTCCGGGCGACGTGAGTCACTTTGATCCAAGCAGGATTATCTCCAAGTTGCGATAATCGACAGGAAAGATACATGGCAACGCTCGCGCGGTGCTTTGGACTTTCACGTAAACGATCATCCTTCCCTTTATCCTGTCCTTTTTCACACGTGTCTTGAATCTTAGCCGAAGCCGAGGTCGGCCGAGCGATATTAGAATCGCGAAACCGCGAGCGAACGGACGATCGATGCATCCGCGTTGATCCTGATGGCGCGTCAGGTCGATGGTGGTCGACGGCCGATGGTGGCGAGTCGCTCCCGTTCCGGCGAATATCGGGCCGTGCTCTGACCCGGTCACGTTGACGCGAACCACTCAACAAGTCAACGACTCGCCAGCGCTAAGTTAAAGCCGCGAAAACGCTATACTTTCCCCCGAGGGGGAAGCCCTTAAAGGGGATGCGCCCTTCCGGCGCCTGCATGCGCGCGCGCTCGCGCGCTCGCGCGTACCTTCTCCCTCCGTTTCTCCACGAATATCCCGCGGCCCTTCGCGCTCGTAAAAGCCTATTTCCGACGTAACGACTTCCGACGACGAGACAAGTTGGCGCGATCAATCGCCGCTCGCCGCTGCTGTTTCATTTCGGGCCTCGAGCGAGCCGGCCATAAAAACGCTCGTAAAAACAGCTCGGACGGGGAAGCGTGCGAAGTAACGTCATGGGCGTCATTTCCCAGTCTTCAATCGAGGAATTAATGAGAACGCGGTTTACGGGCTCGCCGTTTCGGTTTCGTAATGGACCGAAACGGTCCCGCGCCGAGATCGGCCGCTTTCTTTTCTCTCGCCGATGCGCGAGCCCGCAACAGTCAGTCCGTCATCTCGCGTTTGTTTTCGCGCAATGTCAGTAGCTCGAAGCGAGTCTGCGGGAATCCGGGAAATCGAGTTACCGTCGTTCCGAAATTCGCGCGGGTCGGCCGGGCAAACGTTGACGTTGCGGCAGAGCGAATAAATATCGCAAACGCGGATCAACCGATGCACAATCGAGCACGAAACGCGTCTCTCCTCCGCATCCTGCTTTCTCATCCTCTGTGAAAGACGCGAGATCGACGCGAATGATTCGTCAAGTCAAGTCTGCCATCGTAATTGAGATTTCCTCAGCGTCCGCTCGCCGTCCGGTCCGACATTATTAACGATGTTACGGAATGAAGGGATTATTGGAGCGTCACAAAGCGGCGCGACGAGTCTGCGCGAGCGTTTTGTTAATGCAACGTTTGCAGTTTGCGCTGCGCCGTCAATTAATTAGTCGAGTCTCCGACGGTGTATCGGACGCGACGCCGAAGCGTTTCGAAGCGAACATCAGTTCCCGCCTCCCCTTTGCCGGGAAAGAACCGTGGTACGCGATTGCTGAGGGGTTGAGGATTGATCGCGGAGATGAAACGCCGAGGTAAATCGTCGACGATTTAGCGGAGCATCGCGCGGCCGCTGAAGCGTCTCGATATCCTTTCCGCGACTTGAACTTTGATCTGATGATCCGAGCTAGACCGAGCCGGCACGGTCGGCGTAGATACGCGCGCAGAAACGAGCGTACATACAGTGGGATATCGATCCATCCTTTATTGCCGCAATAAAGCACACCGGCAGGAGGCAAAGCGATGAAGACAAAACGCGAAAGGTCGCGCTTTATCTTTCGCGACCCCGCACGCGACTCCGAAATCGTCCGGGCGATAGAGTCGGAATAGAATGTCGCTCGTCTCCTCCGTCTCTCGAGTGCTCGAAGAAGCGAGAGTTAACTCCGAAAGGAAAGCAGGATCGAGAATACAGATCGAGACGAAGCTTTGCGATCGCTGCTTTCGATATGGCGCAACGCGACTCTTCGATTAGCGCGAATGCTCGCGAATGATCCGAGCAACGAATAATGCCACCGCAGACAACGCGAGTTTTAACGAGCGCGCAAACTTGCGAACGCGGAAGAATCATCGCGCATTCGCGTCTCTCGCGCGATCAAAAGGAGAAAAGCCGCGCCGAAGGCTGCTGCCTCCCGGAGAAGCGAGAATCGATAAAGATTCCCTCGGCGTCGATTCAATGTCAGCTCCAGCATGGCGCGAGGAACGCGGCACTTTCTCCCTTCAGTGAAAAACTGTAAATGGAACGTCTCCTGCGAACGAGCCGGCTAAAAAGTACCGAGTCCGCTCTGTGCCGCCGAGTGGCATTTAATATCGCATCGTGTCGCTTCCGAGGGAGAGAGACGTTTCTTTGACGGATATTTTAATCGGGGAGGAAATTCGAAAAGACGCGCGGCGCGCCGTGCGATCGATCGCGGCTCGATCGTCCTACTTTAGCCGCGCGTTGTCGGTCTAGACGAGTAAATTGCGCTGCCGACGTGCGTTTAATTCTGCGCACGCCGGATCAGCGGGATTGGTCAGAATCGACGCGATGCGGTCGATGAGACAGCAAACCGCGAGATGCGCGAGATGATGGAACGGCAGATATCCAGGCGAAATCTTGGCGCATCTCATTTCGCTATTCGAGATCTCGCTTGCAAATCTCCTTTCGCTCTCGATCGATTATTCTCGCAATCGCGAAACTGCATGCAGAAGAGACGGAGTGTCCCCATGGTTACATGCACCCGGATGCATGTAATGTAATGTCTCTCGTTTCGCGTATCATGGTGTTTGGAAGGTTGTCGCGAGATTTTATACCTTTCCCACGTGTGTCGAGTAGTGACGCCCCGTGTTCTCGTGAGAGAGAAACAAGCTGGAGGAACGAGCAGTCCGGAATTCGCGGTCGACGTATGGACCACGATCGAGTGATCGCGGGAGGGCGACGTTCGCGAACCTGTCCGCTGAAGAGTGAATACCAGGACGCGACTGAGCGAAAGCGGATGTCGGTCGCTGCGCGAAGCTCGACTTTGAATCCGCGTCGCCGTTTCGTCGAAACGAACAGACTTTGCGCGTCTCTTTCTCCGATGCGCGTGCATAAGAAAGCGCGGCTTGTTCGCGTAGCGAACTGTCTGTCTTGGACGCGTAGATCGTTCAAAGACTCCGATGGACATCCGATCTGGCAGGACCGGTTCCTGATCGCAAGGCGAACAGACTCGCTCGCGATTACGCGTCTCTTTCCGATCGCGAGATTAGTCCGCGCCGATGTAACGCGGTTCCGCTCAGCGGACGTTGACGCTGCGATTCCGACGTGTAACGGTAAATCTCTCGAGTACGCGCCCGTACGCGCACTCCATTACGGTCTGACACGGCCGACAGCGGATAAGCTCGTCGATCCTCGCCTGGACAGCAAACCGCTGTCCGCCTCTGCTGACGCGGATGTCGCGATTCCGTATAGCGAGGCCGCCGATTTCTCAGACGCACCGTCGAGCGACGATGGAGACGCATGACTCGATGATCGCGCGCGTCGTACCACGGCGGAATGCTAGCCAATAAAATAACACTGCAGTCCACACCACGTAACAATATCCAAATACACGTATACGCATGTATACGCACGTATATACGCAGGGTGTATCCCGGACGCTCCCCAATTCCGCGTTTGCGGACCCGCGACCAGTTTGGAGCAGATTCTCAGAAAAGGAAAGAGAGAGAGAGAGAGAGAGAGAAAAGGGGCTACTCGGAGGCTCTTGAGATCATAAGACGCTGTTGTTGCATCACGATTCAAGACGCGATTCGGTCGGCTGCAAACTGGTGGAAAGGTCCGCGTAAACGGATAAACGGAGGATCCGGCGCACCCTGCATGTATATGCATGCGTAGTAGAGACGGACGAATATAAATATACATATGTATGTATGACGTGACGTCCAAGACTAGCGCATCGCAGGAACGATTACGGGTGTCAAGGAGGCATTCTTTGACAAGGAAGAGAAACACAACAAAATGAAGAAAACGAGCTAAAGGATAACGTTAGAGTTAGACCGATGACGAGCAAAGTATTCTCGAGACTAAATGCTTGGAGTTGCTCGTGCTCTCGCTGCGTGGTCGTAGTGCGGCACCTTAAAGCCGTCATAGGTCCAGGAGCCTAACTTCAAAACACAGGTCTGTACGTCGTACGGAAAGAACTCAACGTCGATGGAGCAGGAGGATTTATATACGGCTGGCGGTTGCCACACGACCAATCCCGAATAGTAGACCGTTGCCTTGGTCATCAGCGTCACCTCGTAGTTGCCATCGGCGCTGGAATCACCGAAGAAACGAGCCGAGCGTGATCACGATTGGCTCGGAGAGAGGGTCTCCGGATGCTGCCGCCTTTTCTCCCTTTCGCCCTCATCATCGCGCCCTCCTCTTCTTCATCGTTCGACGTGCGTCGCGTGCGTCAATGAAACGCGGCGCGAGAGAGACCGGCGCTTGCGATAATCGATGATCGCGAGGATGTTTCGGATCGCGAATTCGCTTTCCTCTCCGAGAGAAGGAGAGCGGGAGAGAGAGAGAGAGAGAGAGAGAGAGAGAGAGAGAGAAAGAGAAAGAGGCACTGTGAGGAGCAAGCTGTGACTTGATTGAAAGAGAATAATAGAATCGCGATTCGATATCTCGAAGAGCGACATGATGGAGGATGCGCGATGATGTTCCATTCGGAGTAACGGATACGCTCGGCCTCTCGACCCGTTCGATGACCATCCGCGCGACCTCGAGCTACGTGGCAGCATCCGTCTTCCGGTGTGATCTCCGGAACTTGTCCCTCTCGATCACTGGAGACCCACGCGACGAGCCGCTCGTCTCGTCGAATTTAACGCTAGAATCTAACTGATCGCTGTCCCGGAGACGCATCCCGTACGGAGCAGCGTCGGATCCGCGTCTCGGACATCCGGCTAGATCTCGGATTTGCTTCGGGGTCTTTCAAGAGGCGGAGGGCAAAAGGGACCGGACAAAGGGAAGGGGGAAGAGGCTGAGGGGACGAAGGTCACGACTTAACGGCTACCATGCAAATTTACCTTGAAGCCGTCATAGGTCCACGAACCGAACTTGAGGACGCAGGTCTGTTCGTCGAATGGGAAGTACTCCACGTCGATCTCGCAGGACGACTTATATATGGCCGGCGGCTTCCACTCGACCAATCCTTGATGGTAGATCGTGGCCTTCGTGGCCAAGGTCACCTCGAAGTTGCCGTCCGCGCTGCGAGCGAGCACATTAGTGGTTCTGGGCGCTGCGGCGGTCGAGCTTACTTTGTATTTCCGATTCGATACCAAGCCGTCTTTTTTTTGTTTTGTTTTGTTCTTTTTTTGTTTTCAATAGTTTCTCTTTTCTCTTTCTCTTTAATTTGTCTCCTTCCTGTATGGCGTATGTGTATACGTTTAAGTGGCTGTGTGTCTCTCTGTGTGCGTGTGTGTGCGCGCGCGTGTGTGTATGTGTACGCGCTTGCGCGTCTGTATGTGCGTTTAGTATGATTGCGGTATCCTAAGCGGGCAGAGACTTTACGCGTGTTTTTGCGTGTACGTGGAGCGAATCTGGTGGTTTCTCCGGAAGCGCTCGATCGCGGGGGATCGGAATGGATTTGCACGGAACGGAAACGTCAATTGTCAAAGAGAAGCGAGACCAAAGTGTCGATATCACTGTAAAATCAGAATCCGGCGCGCAGAGCCGCAATGTCGCGCCGTTACGTGGCAGGCTTTCGTTTCGATCCACCGATCGGTTCGGATTAGGCCACTCCACTGTCGATGATTTGATAAGAAATTCTTCAGTCGACGATAATGGCATGTACTCAACGATTCGTCGTTTGTCTTTTATCGGTGACTTGATTCGCCCGATTCATAATAAATCGATCTGAAATTTCGCGAGATTCGCTCGCTCCGTTCAGCGACGATGAATCAATGCTTGCTCGACTCTTCAGCGATTCTCGTAGAGATCCGAGCTCTCGCTCGTATATGCGTCCGGGGAGTACCAACTGCATTAATAATCCAGTCGAGAGACTCGTCCTGACCTCGATTTATTCACCGCACGCTCGATGGAATCTTTCCGTACGTTTGACGCGAAAGAACAAAAGCGGATATTAACAAAGCGGATGTACAAAGCGGATTAATGATAAATAAACTGTCTTGCGATAGTTCCAATTTTTCGTGCGAGCACTCGCGTGGACATGAAATCGTGCGCACAGGTAGGATCGCATCATGCATCGAGCCGCTCTGATCATGCGCGATGATCAGCCGACTTTAATGCGTGGCGAGCATTGAGAGTTTCATGAACGAGAGCCGATATCGATGCTTACCGATTTCGATTGTGCCTTACGAAGTGCCTTACGAGTCGGTCGATCTTTACAGCGACAGAATTCGTTATGAATTCGCCAGATCTGCGAGACTTCAACGTCTTCAGCGAGACATCTGTCGACCATGGCGATCGATTCGCTTGAAACTCGAGAGAAATTCATCGCATGCGAAAACACATTTCTCGCATCTTCGCATTTCCCACAGCAACTATCATGGTGCGCAAACGCACCGATGATGTTGTTACCCCTCCGCGTACGTGTTTCGAATTTCGATCGCGAGGGTAGCCGGACTGCTTCATTCAGCCGGACGCACAATCCCGGACGAGCCGCGACGTAGGGGAGATCTACGTGGGGTAGATTCGCTCGTAAAGATCGCACGAAGAGTCTTAATCGAGGCAACCCGTCTCTCGCACGCATTCGTGCTACATCATCGCCGATGATGAGTATCGATTCTCGCGTGGGTCTTGACGTGAGCGATAAACGCTTCAGGGACACCTCGCGGGGCTATCAGCGAGGGATGATACAGTGGCGTGCGGTCTTTGTGCAGAAATCAATTTACACCCAGATGGAGATTCGCCGAGTTATCGATGCAACGTCCGAGAAATATGGAAAAGACATCATCGATCGCCGAATGCTGCACGCATCGCATCGTTATCGATGCTACGTTAATGTCCGTAATTGTGTAGGTAGTATAATGTATAAATATTGTTTTGTTTAGATAATATGCAGCCTTCAAACATTCAAATATCTAAAATTGTTGTCGTTTATCTCCACGTGAAACGCGGTTCATCTTTCACATTGAAATTCCTCGAAAGTAATGAAACCAATGTAGCATAATGTAGCACTTGTATCGTTTCTCTCAAGATCGAGAAGATGGATTATCGTTAGTCTTGTAGGTCAGGTATCGCTGCGGATTCCGATTTTCAGATTCCGTCCGCATAACGTCTCCGCTTACGCGCCCAGTAATTTGCATACGCTCGTCTCCGTGATACTCTCTCTGCTAGGTGCAAACATGAAATCGCAATTTCCTGTAGTGAGAATCTCCGATGATTCTCGATGAACGCAATCAAAACGCGTAACCGCTGCGCGCAATGAGAGTCCTTCCGGACGCGCGCCCGCGAAAATGGCGTTTCTCGCATTACCCAACAAACCTCGAGACGATATGACGTTGAGCGTGTGATATATTATATATCGAGTGCCCCAGATTCTTCTTCTTCCTTTTAACGGCGCGCGTTTGAGACTGAAGTCTCAATGGAATGGAAAATAATCGTTTTAGCAGGAAGGACGAATGGCTATCAGGTTTACGTTTTTGGTCAATTAAAACTTTGGTATGTGTGCACTTAATAAAGTGGTCTTTGGTTTCGTCAAAAATCAAACACGCATAGCGGATTTATCTCGCGCGAGAAACGTGATTGTGAGTGAAAATAAAAATTGAAAATTAACAAACGATGAGATCGTAGAGAGTAAATGTTGCTGTCGTAAATGAAATCTCTTGAAAGACAGCGTCTCTTTGCTATGATTGTTTTTATGCTTGAAGGGAAATCTTGAAGGCGGTTCAAAATTAAATTAAAAGCCGTTGAATGGATAGATTGCACGTTTCCTCGCTAGTGTTGATGCCGGTGTGAAAACTGTTTGGCTTAAAACGCTTCCGCGGCGTGCCAGGGCGACGCTGTCATTCTTCCAACCGGATGTACACCGAAAAAACTCGCACATCTCGCAGAGAAAGTATTCGACGAATCGAAATGAGAGAGAGAGAGAGAGAGAGAGAGAGAGAGCGAGAGAGAGAGAGAGAGAGAGAGAGAGAGAGAGAGAGAGAGAGAGAGAGAGAGAGAATGCGGGGGTGTGTCGAGAGCAAAATGAAAAATCGCTTGTACCGCGGCAGTCTGTCGAGATCTCCATTATCAGGAAAGGTGCAGGCACCGATATTTCATGGAATTAACGGGCGGAGCCAGATACAACGCTGCGGCGAAGCCACGCTGAAAAATAGCCTTCCCCCTTACCATTTCCGCCGAAAAGCGGCGGCGACGATGTACCGACCGGGAGAATTCTATTAAAAATCACCAAACGGAATTCCGCTGTTATGTAACGATCTTAGATAAGCCCGAGAGATTAATCGCGAATTTGCCAGGCCGCCGTGCGACTCCGTTTCTTCAGAGACTTCGTTTCTTTCTTTGCTCTTCGTTTTTCATTTGTCCGAATCTATCCCCGAATCAGCGAAAGTTCGCATCGGACAGTCGAGCAGGGAGGTTCTCTCTTACTATCGATACGATCGCCCGATGTTGATCCTTCTCACTGAGGAGGATCGTCAACGGAGGATCATCAACGAAGCGATGCCAGAACCAAATGCCGCGATATTCATCATTGCTTCTTCTCCCCGAATAATCGGTTTCCTCGCGGCGCCCCTTCCGAATACTTGATTCCGTCCTTTGCCCGGCAGGCCTCGGCGAGATTTCCCGAAAGCCGCGAGAGGAGAGACGCGGACGCGAGCAACGGTTGTTCGTCGTAAATCATCTCCCTCGATGGGGAACCTCGGTGTTTCTCGTCCTCCCGGTGCGGCGATTTATTTGTCGGATGCTGCGTCGTCCTGTAGCAGCGCGGCACCGTGATAGGATTAACCGCTCCGTTCGTCCGGCGTTTTGGACGGCAATCGGTGACCCGGGTCGATTTTCTCCGTGCGCGGCGATTAAAAGGAAACGAAAACATCATTCGCAAGGAGCACGCCGGTTACGACCAGTTTTCATTAACGAACCCAACTTCAATTTCACTTAACTTCTGACCCTCCCAAACGTCCACCGCTCGCATCCGTCGAGCCATATTCCTCTGCCCTCAAACCGATTACCGGTCAACATCCGTCGAGATTGAGGCTTTTGATCGGTCCCCGATATCGTCTTCCGCATCAATAGATATCCATTCAACTTGATTTACGTCCCTATCGCGATTACATAATACGCTCTTGTCAGCGCGGATTTCATATTCGATTGAGAACGTTGTAAAATCGCAACTCTCCCGTTAAATCAGATCTCGCTTTTTCGCTTTGTGAAAATTCTTCTTTTACTTTATATTCTTCGGATTTCCTCGTAGCGATCCCGTCCTGCGAAACGCCAATAGCGGCGGATCCTGTCTCGGGGGAAGTAATTCACGGGAAATTGCCTGTTATGCGACGTTATTACAACTGGATCGGATTAATTAATCTTGATCTATTGCAGACATCGAAAGCTTCCCGTCTAAAACATGAACATCGCCGTGGAATAACGTGCTTGCTTCCGCGCTCTAATTGCGATACATGGATAATAAAGGTCGACAAGTTCTTTCTCGCCTTTCGCGCTGCTTTCGCCCTTGGATGCAAGCTCTCTCTCTCTCTCTCTCTTTCTCTCTCTCTCTCTCTCTCTCTCTCTCTCTCTCTCTCTCTCTCTCTCTCACTTCGTATCTCGATGATCGCATTTTTCCCCACATGACTGCGACATCGATCCGCTCAAGATGGACTTTGAATCACGCCTTTCGTCAGGATGTGCGACGATCGGTCGTTCGATGTATGGCGAAAACTCGATCCGCTCGGAAACACGTTGCGCCTCGATCGCCGAGGTTTTCCTCCCCGGGGAAATACTCGCGTCGTTATCTGGAAATTCGGAATTGCATTGCTTCGTTCGCCGTTGCTGTGTAAAAGTGTCGCGCTTCAACCGCGCGAGATGAAGACCGCTTTGCTGGTCCAGCGCGTTGGGAGACAATGCGCCTTCTATTCTGGCAGCACTCGGCAGCAAACGTACTCTGGCAGTAATCTTACGGGTAGTTGCATTTGTCTAGCTACCGAGATGTGAATCTCGACGCACCGGAAGCCGATTCCGCTGTCCGTGCACGTCAAGCTGAGGAATGTTTTTAATGAGCACCACGTGACTCGAGAACGCGTGACTTTTGTCGAGTTGTATCCGGCGCGCATTACACAGCTAGACGGATGATTCGCGTGAAAAGAACTTTGAGCAAACCTGAAGTTGCGCACTTTTACGATGTTTTGAAATTTCTAGCCGTCCTCGGTCTTTCTCTCGAGTCTTGCGATATCTATTCCCTTGAGTCACGAATGCCCAGTGATCTACTTGAGACTCTTATGCTTGCTTCTGTCATTTCACTGACCTCCCGCTGCCGAAGAAAGTTTTTGATACACATTGCGCTTCAATGCACATCTTCCAGAGAGATCAAACAGATTAATTGCGCAATCGACGTTCGCGTTCTGACAGAAAATCGAGTTCAGTTCCGCAGAAACGAAGGAACAAGTACGAGAGAAACGGGACAAGAGAAATCAGGATCAAGAAAGGGC
This sequence comes from Eciton burchellii, assembly GCA_020341155.1. NCBI lineage: Eukaryota > Metazoa > Arthropoda > Insecta > Hymenoptera > Formicidae > Eciton > Eciton burchellii. Next base: position 242,828 of record JAHMML010000104.1, read on the forward strand.
GAGTATAATAATGCATATTACGTATGCGCATGTATGGCACAAACAGGTCAGACACAAAAGGGTCGGCCAAGTTACATCGTAATTAAGGAGCCCATGTAATCGGAATCGCAGCTTACAGCGATGAACGTGGTCGACCAGCGAGAGACGAGCAGGAATAGCAGAGGAGGGAAAATACGAACAGAGAAATTCAATTATGCCCCCCGGTAATATCGCCGCAGAACCGGAAGTTTAATCGGAATTGCATCTCGGTCCTCGGAAAAATTCGTCCCTTTTTCCCAACTTGCCGAGTTTAAGTATGCAATTAACCGGCCGTATCGGCCTCGATTCGCGCCACGCGAAGAATTACTCTCCATTTTCCAGCCGTGCGTTAGTCGCGCACGCGACGAGTTCCTCTCCGCCCTTAAGGGCGTGTCGTCCCGTCCTCGCGGAATCTCTCGTCCGCGATATTGGCTATCTCTACGCTGCACTTTGCATGAATCGAGTAAGAGTTGAAATTAGAAAACTGGAAAGCTTATGCCATTGGAATCTTTCAATAAAGACACTTAGAGAACCATGCAGAATGTGTCTGAATTCACACGCACACACACACACACACACACACACACATATATATATATATATACACATATTTACACAGAGATACGTTTGAATATCCAGAGAAAGATGTGATCATACATATGTTTGGTAGCACAGCCTTTAAAGAATATTGCAAACGTGCATAGGATGTATCGAGCATGAAATCATACCGCGTTGGATGTAGCTCGATTAAATGTCCCCGGAGCGTTCCACGTTCCACTCACATTCGCCGTCGTTTATACGACGAATTAATTTATCCGATGAAATCCTCCGAAATAATCCGTCTATCTTGCCGCATAAAGAAAACGGAGCCAAGAGTGGCTCCTATGCTTGGTTGAATCTTTATATGACGCGCGTTATCCAAGAAAACCAGTGCTAAGTGTTACCGGTGCGAGAGAAATGAATCGTCGCGGTGGTACCATTTATCTGGTAGCCGTTGAGCGATGTTCGCGCTGCACCTTTAGCCGAGAGGAACTCGGGAGAAAAGTAGCGAGTCGCTTGCAGCTTCCGGCAGTTCCGCCGATGTGGCCATCGATTTTCCCGACACGTCGCGCACAAAAGTATGACGAGTACGGCGGTGCGTCCCGCGCTTCTTATTCATACGTTCGCCAACTTGACAATAAATGTAAATACGGCCCTTATCTGCGAGCCTGGCTGCTTCATCAGAATCAAGTTTCGCAAACGCGGTCCATTTCTCTCAGCAGTTTCATCGACAACATTGCTCAACGTCAGATACACGCGTGACGCGTTTTTGTTTCGAGAAATGTGCATCGTAGGTAAGGAACGATTCTGGAGAACATTCATCAGAAGAAATTGGAAATGGGAAGGAGCAACGCCTCCATGGTCGCGAGCGTAAATTCCTTATTCGGTGCTTGCGTACCGCGAGAGGGAATCCACGTGGGAGATTTAAATCAAACGAGAAGACGTGGGGGATGTTCGCGCGCGCGCGGGCTGCGACTCTCGACTTTTGCGCGCACTCGAAAAGGGAAACCTGCTGAAATGTGCAAAATCCGCCGCTTAGGTTTCAAGCCGGAGGAATCGGATCGGACGTAAGGATCGGAACGAAGGGTGGACGAAAAGAAGAGGAGGGAAGGAAGGGACAAGAGGAGCTCTTTGGGTATCTCGTTACCTCGAGTCGGCTTCCGTTTCAGTCGAGGTTATGCATCGAAGGATCGCTCGAGGAGGTAAAGTAGGTGGACGGCGAGAAAGAAAGTAAAGAGAACGCGACTGATTTAGCGGACGTCACGCTCGGAATTGATCGATACGTCGTCGTTTCCCCGAGCTCTCGTTTGCGCGGTCGTTCAGGTGGCCGTTGTCCACGGAGAAATTGCGGAATTTGCTCGGAAAGTGGCAGTAGCGCAATGCCGCGCGCCGGTAGTTCATTATCGCTTAGCGATCGAATTTACAGTGCGCCTTTCTAAAAGCGATCCCGACATGACGATGCTCCTTGGTCCCTTGTCTCTCAACGTATACGCGTATACGCTGCGTGCGACGAAAAGTATTTGCGCGCGACCAATGCCTGAGTCTGAGAAGGCGCGCGTTACTGTTGATTCGGTCCCTGCAGAGTCGTACGAAGCAATTTGCGCCGAATATTGCCCAACTTTGCCTCGTGGACTTACCTTCGAGATGCTAAACTAGCTGCATGAGCATTGTCACGCCGATACCGACTCGTATTTGCTTGTGAGGCTGCGCGCGGCTGTAATGGCGTTCGCTATGGAATGGTGTTACGTTGCTGCGGTCAAAGTTCACTGGCAAGGTACTGACGGGCTGCTGCTGGCATGACCAGCAAAGATGCTCGCGGTATGCCGATGGATCTCGATATCTGCGAGCGAAGAGAAAGCGTTGCTCTAGGCGGATTTTGGCTCCTCCGTTTCACGTCCATTTTGGCTTTGCGCGCTTCGTTTCCTACACTCCAAGTGTTCCCAAAAACTTTCCTTTCCTGAATGATTGGAGATCGGGCAGATCTCGTTCCGAATACGGAACGCGGACGAGGCAAAACGAACGCATCGTAATCGAATTGCGCGTTAATTACGCGTTTCGATTCAGCAAAAAAATTTAATTTCCCCGGAACGTCTCTGCTCGTGGGAGTGTCCGCGCTTAATCCGAAATTACGGTCGTCCTGAATCCCCGTCGCTCCCGACATTCCGAACATCCGATCGGAATTGACCCGCGCGAGTTCATATTCAGGAATCAAGGAATCCGCCCCGACAATCGCGCGTCTTGCCGATCGTTCACGCGCACCGCGGCCATAAAAGTAATAAAGGATTCGAGGGATCGATGCGTGCGCGAGACACATCACGAATCGTTTGTTCGCTGTCAAGCATTAAGGATAGCCCTGATGTGACAGAAATTTGTTTCTTTCTTCCTCGTTTTCTCTTTTCTTGGAGAAACGACTTAAAATTCAACGAATTAGATATCGCGGGGAAGGATCAACGATTCGAGATGATTCGTGATATCTGCCGAAAGGGGCAAAGTCGTTTCGAGATTCGTCGGGAAAATTGCAGCTGTTACTTTTGATACACGTCCAGCGTATCCGATGCTTTTATGAACCTCACGATAAGAGATTCGTTCTCTTAAGAGCGCCGCTATACGAGAAGAGGAGGGTTCACGAGCGTTGAAAGTCAATGCGAGCTCTCAGGGAATATCTCCTCCTCTTTCTTCCCGCTGCCTCCAGCGGAAAGCAAGGACATTGACGAGGGTGGAATCTCCGGGATTCTCGAAGAGAAGAAGCACGTGTGTAACCGTAAGAACAATATCGAGATACAATATTTGCGATACTCGGATCCTTATGAACGTCTCGAGCGAACGAATAACCGTTATTGAATTTTCCCTTTTCCCTCTCTTTTAAATCCTTTTAAATCTTCTCCTCGAAGATCGCTCGCTCGCTCTTGACGAACGGATGTCGCGCAACGAACGGCCGAAAATATCATCGCTGCGGATCGATGAATGGTAACGAAGCGAGATTTGAGCAAAGCGAGGATCAAGCGAGAAACTCCACGTATCACGTCGTCGATTATTTCCTTCGGCGCCAGCTAGTGATCCCCCGGGCGCTATAAATTTCCGCCAGGTGCAAGCCAGGCTTGGCCAGATATAAAATTTCTCAAGAAAGACCGTCGTTGCTCGGAGCTGCTCCGAAATCGCGCGAGGACTTTTCAAAGTGCGACGGAAAGATGGCCTCGTGAAAGTTTTGGAGGGGTTACCTCCGAGAGATCGACAACATTCGTTACACGTCGGAGAACAACGTAACCGACGACTTTTCAAAACGGCCTTAAGAAGATTGCATTTTACGATCACTCGGAGGCAATCAGTCGTAAAGAGATTAGTTGTAGTATTTCATATCCTGGAAAGATAAATCAAATCAATTTTTTTTAATTTTCGAAAAGATCCGACCAAAAGCATCGATAGAAAATACAGGAAAATAAATTTGAAGATTCCCATCGATCGAGAGACCGAAGGGAAGGGAAAAGTATGAAAAGTATCAAAGTAAGCCTTTAGCTCGTTCGCTTCTGCGTATCACGCAGGATATCGTCCAAAGAGAAATACATAAAATCGCAGATTTTTACCGCTCTCGTTGGGATGCCGCCTATATGTACACGCAATCTATCTAAAGCGCGGACGTTTCGTATCCGCCCTGTCCGCGGATTCCTTTCTCCGTTATTCCTCGAATCTCATTGTGAGGCAATAGCGTGAGGCGCTTTCGGCCAACATTTTCCCGAGACTTTTCCGCATGCAAAAGCATTTGAATGAAAAATTTATCGTCAATCCTGAGCACAACGCGCTGAGATGCGAGCGTCAAGATCGACAGGAGAGGAAAATTCGCGCATTGCACGCCAACATAGTCGATACAGTCGAACCGAAACACAGATGCCCCACAAATAATCTCGCAGCCCGTAAATAATCTAGCAATCTGTTTCTCGCATCGAAGAAAGAGATTCGAAGCGGAGGACGTTTAGCGAGGCTGGCGCGCGCGCGCGCGTAATAATATCCGCCTCGAAAGGGTGGCTGATGCTTGGAGACCTGGGATATCGACCACCCGCGGTAAGGGACATCACCCCCCGCTTGTATTCTTTACGAGCGATCTTCTCGACAGGGCGCTGCTCCTTCATTCTGCGCGTTCGCCCAGTAAGTCGGGAGTAAGTCTGGCGGTAGTCCGGTCAAGTTGAAGCTGTCCACGAGGGAGACCTCATGAATCTAAATCCGGATGGACGCGGGGATGTGCCGGAGCGTGGCTTGGAATTCGCGAGTTTCGCGTGTATAAAAATTGACTGTCACCGTAAGATCGCCGCGTTCGTTCGCCACGCTCGTGAGCGTTGAGCGAATCGCGAGCGTTCATGCTCGATTCGCGACTCGATTTCTCACGTCCGATTATTTCCATCTCCTTGGAAAATTACGTCCGATGCTTTTGTCAACATCTGACTGACGGGCTTGGAGGGCTCCATCTGGAACGTTTTATATGCCCGTCAAAACGGAGCAAAAGGGTCGCGTTTACACGCGCAGACTGTCTTAAAAGGGATGTTTTTTCGGCGACGATATTCGCTGTTTTAGCAAGGGGAGGCAGGAATAGCTTTTAATGAGTCGGAAGAAAATACAGCGCGACAGTCCCGACAGTTCTTATCGCGACTTTAACTCGTTGCACTCGGGTCTTTTTTATTGAGCGAACGAGCCGACTGTAATTAAGCTATTAGCGGGCGATATTTATAAGATGGGCGCAGGTTTTGCCCACGGACGGCATAATTTTAATTTACGTCGTCGCGACGAAGGTCCGTCTCTCTCGCCGATCATGAGTATCATGAATAGCGCGAATCGAAATTCGCAAAAAAATCGATAAAATCGCGCGATTATCATCGTATGAGCGTTGCGTTCTCCGCAGAAAGTTCGTCAGAGTTTCTCGATGGCGCGATGAGCGGTCTTCTCGATCGAAGATTTGTCATCGCGAGAGCGTAATGTGACGTCGATTGCTACTTCTCGGCGTGAATCGATCGCTGACTCTCTGAATCTCATTACAGCGCGCACGAGAGCGCCAAAGGAACGGGAGAAAGGGAGGGAACGGAGAGAACGAGGGATACACGTTGTAATTCTCACCCCGGGAAATAATGCCGGGGGTCAATTATACAACCGGCGCCGGCGTTATTTCGAGGCTCCGGCGCCGGGTCCGTGCCATACTGGCAATTGAAAATCCATTGATCCCCTTCATTACGTTTCTGACACGTTCATCGAGTGGTCGATAATTGCATCGCGCGGCGGCCGTCTCTATGAAGCATTATTGCGAGGCAATATTGGTTTCCATTACGAATATACAATCCGTTTATAGTGTGATCCATGGGGGAAAGAGTGCGTCGGCGAACGGTATTTCAGTCGTAAAGCGTATACCTGATCGCACGTGACAGTTCGTCACCGCGTTCCGTCATTTTTCGTTATTATTAACGCGGATGATTGCGATTAATCGCGCGAGCGCGTAAGAAGGGACGCTTTCCCTTGTTCTTTTCGTAAGCAGCGTTTGAGCTCGACGCATGGATCGAGTGAACATCCTTTCGTTGCACGTAAATCGGCGCGAATTTTAATTACACCTTCGGTAACCTAGCGTTCGACGAGGTATCGCAGCATTACCTTGAATTGTTCACTCGTCTTTATCGTTTCCGTCTTGAAGATTCGAAAGTATCCGGTTTGCTTTAGTGCAACGAAACGCGATAGAAATGCGCGATATCATTAGCGAAAAATGCTCGCGCCGCGCGAAAGTAACGACGTAGAATTACATGCTTGTTTGAGAAAGCTTCTCGATTAAACGCCGCGGTGAAACTCGTAGCATTACTGAGATATTGGCCATTACGATGCGCTTCAATTATGTGTGCGCGTCATGACGCGATATGATGTGCATGAACATGTGGTATCGAAACGTTAGCAAACTATCAGTTTATCACGTGCGTTTAATCGTGCGAGTTTAGAATAGTTCTTCTCGACAATTGCTGGATCGGGAAATTGATGGAACAATTTATACTAAATTTTTGGAGACTGCATCGATAAAGAGAAAAGTGAAACACGCACCGCGAGAGTGCGTATGTCTAATTTAGTCATCTTACGTTCTTATTCATCTTCATTTTCGTTCAATCTACATGAGAAGCACGTAACTGTGTATTCCTCCAATTGAAATCCAAGCTGTCGCGATATAACGAAAGTCCTTTTCAGAACGAAAAATTTTTCATCTCGATGCAGCGATGTTAATATCGCGTTACTTGATCTCGCGTTACTTGATAATACGCGGTAGACGTGCGAAAGTGCATCAGCTTGATCCGCGATACGGACGGTCGCGAGAGTCGCGCGGCTTAATTAGAACGTCATCTGCCTTTCCATGAGACCACTTCAGCCACCCACAAAGTCGGAGAGATTGTATGTATCTGCTCGCTTTACACTGCCCGTCGTCCCCACGTCGAAAGTTGCCATTCAAAGTGGATGCAGGATGAATTAACAGCTATCATCGTCCGAGATATATCAGGAGTTAGAATTAGTCTCTTGCTTTTGATTTCGAGCATGGATGCTCGAATCGAGATGAGTGTCTGCCGTCAGGTAAGTGGCTCAAGGTCACCGAGAATGCTGGGGATTATTTTATCGAGTAGGATCTCTCCTGTGCTTTTGTGAATGAGTTGCAAGCCCTACGTGAAAGCGAGAAATTGATTCGCACATTCGATACAAAAACGTCGAAGGGACACGTATTCTCAATCAAGCTTGCTTCCTCGTCGCGATCTCGTGAAGAATCGCGAGAGAATGTATTAGTTAAATCGAGTAGCCTCCTATTCGTTTTCGCTCCGCGAGCGATTTAATCCAGTTACGTCTATCGATGCATCGTACTTTGAACCGCTAAAACTTACGCGGACGACGCTGGAATTAACGACAGCAGATCGAGTTAAGCATCCTCAGGAGTTCCCGCGGGATATATCGGTGGTTTTCTTCGAGGAAACCGACAACTTCCCTGGGAACAAAGCGAACTCGCCGGCCTCGTTGCTTTCCGCCAATTCGCCGTTTCCGTCCTCCGAGAGCAAAGAGAAAACATCGAGGCCGGAGACCGTTAATTGAGCGATACTCGTCTACTACCGTCCCTCTGTTTGTCGACCGATCGGCAAACGTACGAGGGATAGCGAGATAAATAATCAAATAAACACAAAGCAAACGTGAAGCATACGTTGCGCGCGTGAGAGCCAGGCGTTTGCCGCCAAATTTTTCTGCCAATTTTCACCTCAATCAAGAAAATCCATGTTGCCTTTTCCTCGATCGATCCATTCGATGCGTCGCAGTATCGATCAACGCAGCATGAAATTCAAAGCCTGCTCTCGTTGCCCGCGAGCGTTATCCCCAAAGAAGCAAGGGGGTGCGAATCGACGTGGCTACATATGTTAAGGGTGTCCCGACATTCCATTAAATTCCGTGAAATTATCCGCGTAGACGCGTTATCTCGCATTTCGCGCGTCTGGCATCGGCAATGTCGTCATCCCGTTGCCGCAGATTGCCGCTAGATCCACGGCTGCAGCCTCCCTTTCACGGACCTCCGCAATAACGCTGCGTCCCGCAATTCGCCAACGACGATCCGCGGCGTCTAATTCGCATCCCTGTCGAGAGCACGATCCGTCAACCGAGTCGCGAAATAGCCACCATCGCGCGTCGACTCGTCTGTCTGTTTACCCATGCCCGCTTTGCACCCCCGTCGTTTCATTGATTCACAATTCAGCGTTTCCACCGCGATCAGACGGGGAGGATTTCGGTATTCTCGAGAGAGAGAGAGAGAGAGAGAGAGAGAGAGAGAGAGAGAGAGAGAGACCCTCATCAGCGCGATTATTCGCGTTATCACGAACGCGATATATCGCATGAAAAGTCTAATTGGAATTCGCACGTGATTCTCGTGGTCTTCTTTGCCGCTAATTACCCGATTTTATCCCCGATTCGTCCCTCGGACGGGAGGAGCGGCGTTTCTCGATCGCCGCGATATAACGCGCCCCGTTATCCTGAAACGACGTTGCCGTAAACTTTTATCAACGAAATGCTGCTTCATACTCGACCTCGGCAGCGCGACAATTCCGTTCATAACTCCGCGCGTTAAAATCGAGTAAACAATCGCTATATCGACTTTACGACTCGCCCTTTATACAAGATTGATCGCTCCATATCAGTTACGGTACGCTCCAAAATGAAACATCGGGGGCGCGCGTGATCTGGCTTTTTATAAACGAGGACGTAAAACAGATGTGCAAAGCGGAGCGTAAAAGAACCGGATCTAACGAACGGTGGACGAATGACGCGTGAAACGTGAAGACTATCGATTGCGTGTTTGTGATTAGATTCGCGCGTTGCATGATTCCGCCAAGATACGATTGCGGATGATGTTTTCGAGGATGAAAGCGCCCAAGATTGCCGGCATCGCATTTCGACCGTGCCTTTGTCAGCGGAGTTTACGACACGTTCAATGAGAATTTTTGAACACGGTGAATAGGATACCTCTTTCTTTCTCTCTCTCTCTCTCTCTCTCTCTCTCTCTCTCTCTCTCTCTCTCTCTCTCTCTCTCTCTCTTGCTAGAACTGGTCGTTCACAATGCAAATATGTGCGGGACTCAACTTTATTTCGCCCCTGCGGGATTCAATGTAGCTTTCGCGAGACTACGAGTCTCGTGAAATTCAAACGAATAAATTAAATTAACTTTTCAATAAATTCAGTCCCGCCCTATGCGCCCTTAAATACACGATGAAGCGTTTATTTAACGGTTTCTTTATTTCCGCGAATGGCAGCGCGCTTCGCGAGACTCGGAGGGTCAAGCTGGAAAGCACCGATGAGCGAAACGATGCGTCTTTAAACGCAACATTTTATTTTAGAGTTGCAACAGGAACATACAAAATACATATCCATTCTACGGTTAATAATTTCATTCGTAATCTGTCATATCTGCAGTTCGCGTGTCGCGTCTCGTCGGTTAACCGTTGACCTCTCCTGCAGACTTTTCTTAAACAGTTTTTCCGCATGACATTTGGACGACCGTAGCGAGTTTCCGATGTATCTCCGGCGGTTTCGATGCTCGGAAACCGCCTTTCGTCGAGAACGCGGACAGAGGAGATAGCCTTCAAGTCTTGAAATTCCGGCGTGCGAGAATTTCAATCTCCCTGGTCGAGATGTACGGTACACGGGTGATACCTTATCCGGATCACTCGTAAAGCATGGTTGTCTGAAAAACTCCACGCGGGAAAGCGAGCGCGCGGAGCTAGCAACGGAGGAACGCCGCGCTCGTGGATTCATTTTTTAAGTCGATATCTCCGGAACTCCGCTTCCGATAAAGCGCGAGTCCAGCGAAATGGCAATGTTTCGTGCACCGTGGAATATATATCTGTCGGCATTCTCGTTTTCTCTTTCCGTGGGAGCAAAGCAAGCCAGAATGGAAGCGAATGAATGACGAGCTGAGAGGATCGCTTGAAAGATTCAGGAGGAAAGAGGTGTCCCTTCGATCGCGCATGCTTTCGATCGATGAAGAATGTTATTCATTGACTTTGCCATTATCGCCGAAGGAAGAAATCTTTCATCTCCGACTCACTGATGGCACAAATATTTTTGCAAGAGTCGAGGAGCATCTTCGCGCCGAGCGAGCCTCTCTTGAGAAATTTTTGTTAGATTATTTTTCCGAAAATTTTTATTTTTCTTTACGTTTCGAGGAAAGGAGCGAGAGAATTTCGATCATTTTGGATCTGTTATGTCGACGTTCGATCCTTTTGCTCTCCATCTTTCGAAACATTCAAGGATACAGGTCGCACGTGCGCATAAAAAATGTCGTTATGAATCTCTTAAATGCATCGTTATCCGAAATTCACTGGCGCTGTTTCTCGAATGAAACGGCTCGTTTAATGCCGTCCACCTGGTGCCTTTCGTTTCTCCTGTATATATATGCGACCGTATATTGGAAACAAATGTTTCTCTACGCTCGCGATATATCTGGAATATCTCATCGGCGAGTGGATACGTTGGCAAGGTTTGTTTTTGCCGGTGCTTAGTGTTTATAATCCGCATGTAAACACGCATCACGTAAAATCGACGCGATGAAGGAGTATCTTGGCGTATCTTGTTATTATTAATCTGCTCGAGACTTGCATGATAGCAAGCGTGAAAGGAATAACAAACGAATTCGATTGGTTTGCTTGCGCGTGAAAATTTCTGGCGTTTCGCGGTCTTGTCGCGACAAATAATAGCACGAAGAGAGCGCGGAAGCCGATATCCACGTTAAAAGCAGCCGCGTTCATCGCTGACCGATATCGATTTAACGCGGGAAGCGCAAGCAGGTTCCCTCGTTCTTTATCGTTCGCTACATCTTTCGCCAAGCGTTTCGCCGGAATAAAATGAAGCTCTCTCTAGAAAATGAAGTTAGCTTTCTCTAGAATCTGCGATCGTCATTCCGTTCCGATGGAAATTAGAACCTGCGTTGCTTTAGAGAGTAAACTAACAAACAATCGATTAATCGAATTAATAAACACCGCAGTGCTCGCATCACTGCCCTCATCATTCAGGGACGAAGAAGCAGAGGGATCTCTCGTTAATGCTCGCTCGTCGAATCGGCAGATGACGGGAACCGCTTCCAATGATCCGTTGGCGCATTTTCCATCGCGTCGCGAATAATTTCGCATGCCCGCGAACGTCTCGCTGACGGAAAAGCTGGGGAGAGCCTCCCCGCGCGATCATTCCTCCGCGATTTCTGCGGCTTCTGGTGCTCGTGATCCCGCTCGAGGCCGGTACGCGCGAATATTTCACCGCAGCGCCCATGTTTCATGCGATATGAATAATAATCTATGGGATGACTACGTCACTCACTCGATGCTCGACACGAGCGTGAACCAACAGCGCGAGCTTTCGTAATCGAGCGATCGTAATTTCCTCCTCGCGCTCATCCGATCGCATCCTGTTGCGCAATCGTTACGATATGGCGAATCGTTATGAGGAAAGGTAAAATCTTGACGCGAGCTTCGGAGAGGAACTCGCGCAAGACTGATTCTCGCTCGTTGCGGCGACGCGAGCACGGCACAAAAGTTACGCAAACATGTGCGTAATAATGTCGCAGCCAATCCAGAATCGTAACTGCAAAGGCTGCTTACTTCGTAGCAAACGTACGAGGCCGATCCAGCCGAACATGCGCTCGTCAACCGGAAACTTATCGCGATTATCGCGCGACGGAAACTTGGTCCCGGAACGATTCGTTCGATATTGCACACGCTGGCGGAATGTTCGGCGGAACGTTTCGCTCAATGGCCGCTCGATGGAGAATCGAAGAAGCGCGCGAATGCCGGAACTCTCGAGATGGACATTTTTCTGCAGCCTCTCGCCAGATTATCATCTTGCATTCGCGCGTGTAAAGATCTTTGCAGCTTTATTCTTACAGTACAGTGAGAGTATTTTGCCTGCAAGGCACGACATCGCTTTCATGACTGTTTTACATGCTGAGAAACGCGTATCCGTTGTATCCATTCATGATAAACAATTGAGATGTGCGAATGGCATAAAAAATAGGCTTGCAATTTGACTCTCCTTCCAGGCGCGTTTAACCTCGCGTTAAACGTATTTTAATACTACGCGCCAAAGTATCGATACCCTCGTCTGTTCGATATCGACGAGGGCTTCTTCGCAATCTTGATTATCGAATTGTGATTCACTTTGAGCTTCTTGCTCGAAACTTTGAGACTCGCGAGCTTTCTCGGACTCGCCGCCGATCGGACTGCTTCAGATTTTTCCGCGACTTTTGGAAACCATGTGACGGTGCGAGATATCGAGATATCGATCCTGCTTTGAAATGCGATATGCACGACGGTGGTAATTCTCTTGTCGAGGTCGAGTGAACAGCCTGTATCTCGTTTTCCGTTTAATATCGTCGTTTATCGCGAACCATGCAATCGTACGTATTACGTATCGATACGCGCGCGGTGTGTAACGTTTCCGGTTTCCCTGCGGCGCAAATCAAGTTGATCAAGTAAAGCCGAACTGCGCGAGAGCGCGTTCGAAGGTGGGAAAGGTACGCGCTAGCTAGAAGCTAATCGTGGCATCGGATTTGAATTTGAGCGAAAAAACAGAAGCGAGTCCGCCGGGAGCGAAGCGACCGTAAGCAGCCATGAATAATGCACGAGTCATGATCGTTTCAATCTATTCGGAATGGAAGAAGGTGACGCGACGGTGCTTGATTAAAATCGTTGCGCGATACCGTAAAAAGGAAACACGATGTTTCGATGCGTCGCGCATCGATCTGCATCGCGCATCGATACGCAAACCGTTTGAAATGCCGTGCTCGCACTCGCTTCATCTCGTGTCTTTCTCTCTTTCTCTCTCACGGCAGCATGCTGTGCCACTACGATATATATATATATATATATATAAATATATATATTATATCAAGAGGTCAATGTGTATCTATAATAAAATGAAAATCCGAGGTAAAACGCAGCTGATGAACTTACTTGTTGTAGAGCACTATGTCGGGCCGCCATATGTGGTCGGACGGTACGTGCAACATGTGAACTCCTCCGTATTCCTTCGGCTCCCATCGCAGCTTGTAGTCGTACCATGACTTGAAACAACCAATACAACAAATATAAACATATTACTGGTTTCGCATGCTTCCGCATGTGTTATTCGATCGCGCTGAATCTACGAGATGTAACAGGCGCATCGATGGAACGAAATGGCGAGATGTAACGGATTTACACGTAGCTTATATTATAATTATATATTTTCCGATTATTCCGACATCGACTATTAACGTATCTCGCGACAAGAATCTCTTGTTGCTACTGAAATGGCTAATTTTGCCAAATTTACCATGGATAATAATTGTACACTTTTAACGTCATGAAAGCGTCATGAAAGCGTCAAAGCTTTGTGGATAAATAACTGTTACTGATGTTACTGTATCTACATTTTATTCCACGTGATGAAATTTCACTAAACAACAAGATAACGATCAGCAGACATTTCTAGCGTTCTTTTTGAAAAACTCGTTTTCGTGATCGAGAATTTATTCCGTGCCGGCGAAATAATCGAGCAAGCTGCTCGCATATAAGTTGACAGTGCTGAGAATTATAGAAATCGTATTTGCAAAGACCTCAAATGCATGATATTTGATGCAACAAACATGCAACGCGATGCCACGAAGATGGCAAGGGCCATAAGAAATCTTGGAAACATAGTTAGTTATTATGGATATATATATAGTTTTTATAGACGATCACAATGATCTGCGCGATGAAGGATTCAATGCTTCAAGCTCGCGCAAGATGCAGCAGCAGCAAGTAATCGCGATTGCGATATATTTACATGACAGATTGGGAGACACGGTGGTTATCCTAATTACGCGAAACCTTCATCTTGGTAAACACCCAATGTACACGGATTATCGTTATGTGTATATCTCAGCGCACATGTATGCATAGATAGATGCATCCACGATTTCGCGGTTTCGCGATATTATATATCATGACGTAAACCGCGGTTCAAGCAGTGTAACTAATAACGATTATCGTATCCGCATCAGCGAAACTCGCCGATTGAGACATCGGTTTAGGCAAGCGATGAAAAATAAAAGAGTATAGTATAAAAGGAAAAAAGACCAAAAGATCGTGTTCGGACTTTCGGTAGCGTAATCGCACTGTCACTCTTCAGAGAGTCGCCTTCAAGTTGCAGACTCTTCAGAGTCAAACTATGATGTCCACGATATTTCAAAGACCCATCTAGCCGTAATGGGACATCACGGACCTATAAAAGTTCAATGATTATCGTTACTTATAGCTTTATTTTATAATTTCCCAGAAACTAAGAATACAGGACAAGCCGGATGCAGACCACGTGTTTGACCAAGTGACCATGTGTTTCAAATAGCTGAAGTACTATGTTGTTGAATGGGGATGAACAAACGCCGGATGTTGAGACCTCCCTTGTTTGCAACAAGGGACACCAACATTAGATCATAAAGGAACGAGAAGACTATCAGGACAATTCTGTCCTAATTGTCGATCGGAAATCAGCCAGCGAGATGAAGTAGTTAGTCTTAAGAGAGGCGCTGTATCTCTATCTGAAGAAGAAGAATAAAGTGCTTCTTTCTTGTTCTTTCGATCTGAGATGTTGAAGACCCATTGTACTTATCAATTTCATCCTGATAGAAATATCCTACAAGAGGATAATTGAGAGTTGAAAATGTCTCGAGTGCAGCGCGTGAAATCAGCAAGAAGAAATTGACATCATTATTGAATGCCTCGTGAATTATTCAAGGGACATCTCTGGCGATGAACGATGCAATTTTAAAAAGGCCCGCGCAAATTCCGCCGATGATAAAGGGGATAATTGATGTTTGGTCGAATTTTGTCGCGGTAATAGCGGCGCCTCCAATAATTATACCTAGATTCATCGGGTTTCGTACCGTGCGTCCTCGCTGTGAAAAATTTGGCATGCGATTTAACGCAGACGCGCGCGCGATAACGTAAATTATCTCTCTGTTAATATCATCATTAACATATTTAATGTATGGCACGGTGCAACGCCTCGTTATACGGTTTATGCGTTCGGAGGGCCCGTATAGATTATGAAGTACGTTGATTTATGGGCCAACATCCGGTTTCGTCGAGTAAATATTCATATTTTGCACGCATCGCGTTACAGTCGACGTTAAGCGTTACGTCTGCAAAATCGATTGGGCAATGTTGACTACGCGAATCATTAATTAAACGGTTAAAGGGAAAAAGCCGCGCACGACAACATGTTTCTTCTATCGTTGTTATTGCGATGCGAAACGCGATGCCGAGATGAAATGTGTCGTTGGATCGCATAATCGTTTAAATTCGCTCGATTCCGAGACACGCGATCAGAGATTCGAGATTACGGGATGGATCCGCAGGCAACTAAACTTTCGAGTTATTCGCCTGGCAAGAAGATACTCGGATTCCAAAGGAATCGACGATGATATTTGCCGAGCAAGGGTCATCGACCCCACTCAATCCACAATTTTGCCTCGTTCGTCCTTTCGCTCTTCGGTATTCCCGCTCTGTTGCATTCGGGCACGCTTGCACAGGTACACGCGTCTGCTGCAGGTACACGCACCCATGTTCCACTTATCGGGGGAGAGAGGGAGCAAGGAGCAACCCTCCGGAAACATGCATGCTTCGTATGCCGGAAAATATCGGGGCAGAAAATTGTGCATCGGGATTGCGCGAGATTTCATGGAGCCGCCCGGCAGAAGCGAGCAATCTTCGAGTGGATAGCTTCACGAACGAGAGAACGCAGCGACAGCAGGGATAGGAAGGGGGAAGGAAAGGAGTCCGATTTCTCGGCAAGGAGGAAGGAAGAGAGTAATCCCGAGGTCCCGGGGCGCATAGATCTTCGCGCGTGTGGACGACGTCTGAAAATGCGCGCGGCGCCTCGACGAGGACGCTTTCTTCTTCGACGAGGAAGGCACCTCGTCGCGATGTTATTCCGCAAATTTCATCGGCATGAGATCACATCGAGATGTCGCGAAGCGAGGGGGAGAAAGGGAAAATTGATGGTCCGAAGCATTGAGGGAATAGAACGGTAGAGATCGTTCCAATGGAGCGCGATCGATCCTGAAGGATAATCATAAGCGTAGTTCTCACACCTTCGCGAATATGTCGCGAGATCGTGAATACGCGCCAATTTTTTACGGAATCCGTTATCATGGGATACGCCGAAACGCGGAGAAGCGATGAGTCGAAGAATCCCGGTTCTCTCTCTCGCTTTGCGGAATTGTCGATTTGATCGATTTGATCCATGCTTGCCTGGACATGTAGCGTTTTAACGCGATTCGAATTAAAAACCCTACGCGTTTTACCATTTATGTCGGTGCCGTTCTAAACCAACCGTAAACCACGCGCGCGGAAAAAGTCACGCGGGAAAAACAGAGCAACCGGTTTTATGGCAGGATGTATAAACAGCATTTTTGGCATTTTTGGTTTTCTGCACGAAAAAATGGGCGAAATCCGGCGGCTGCATCGGACGCGTTCGAAACTGCCCGAAAATCCCGCGAATCGAGAATCGCTCTATCGTACAATTGAGAAAGGCGATGAAAATATTCGTGCAACGTCGAGCCGTGAGCCGCATTTCCAAGTTACCGCTATTCGATCACGTATCGAATGTTTTCCTCTCTTTCGCGTCAAAGAATCTCACCGCATCATTTGCAGGTTTTCGCGGAAGGCGATGATCAAGGCTGCGACGTTAGACGTATCGATGGATCTTTCTCGGACTTTTATCGATTTCTCGTCCTTGTCGCGCTTCACGAGAAGCCGATCCGACTTACGTAGGCGCGAGACGTACGGCGTATCTTTTCCCGCAAAAAGCAGACGAGCAAAGTCCAATATTTTGGCGTGGAGGAACGTTACGGTCGAGCGATGAATTCAATCGAGACGTGGCTTGATTTCGGCGCGAAGCACGGCGGGAATAATATCGCCCCCGACTCGAGAGCATCTCCTCTCGCGAGAGATGGAACTTGCTGAGAATTCGATTGGCTCCCGCGGCTGTTAATTAGCGGCCAATTATCGCGGCGGCAGCTCACAGACGGTATCCAACGGGGAATTTCTTCCCTGCAGGATTCAATCAGACCAGTGCACGGTCTGAGGAGAACTCAAAGTTTTTTAGGGCAGCTCGCCTCGCAAGGTGGCGGCGGTAACGTGGATGGCGCCTCGCTGCTGATTAAAACGATTGTCCACGCTGACTGCGATCGATCGCAGTCTCGAAGCGGAAAGCAAGTGGAGTATCAATCCTGGTACGGCTAGTCGAGTCCCCGAGTTCAATCACAGATCCGTGTCTTTGACGAATCAACGTGACGACGAACAGCAATTCCGAACGATCGGATGGAATCTGCGCGAGAGATAGCTTTGTTGCCGGCAAGTTTGATTACCGGCAGTGCACATGAAAAAATGTTATGAGTCGCGACATTGGAACAAAGCTCGTGAACCTTCATGAGACGCTGACGAAGCGCCCGTTTATCCGATCGAAGTGGAAAGTATTGCACTGCGATAATTGCTACTTGCGCATGAGCCAACTCGGTCTCTTCGTTTGTCAGGCCTTCGTTTGCGCCTTCAAGAAGGGTCGTCGCACGAGGATCGTTTCAGCGTTAACGCATCGGCACGATTCAGAAAATGGATTCAGGTCCGAGGGAATGTTTATGCGAGACCTGCATTCTCGCGTGGATGCTAGCGTAAACGTAAACGAAGTTTAGATTTATGTGCTTCTCCGCGTGTCTCGTCATGCGGGCGGATGCGGGAACATCCTTCGGAGTTGTTTTTGGGAACGGAGTCGATGCGGCTGCTTCTCCCCCGACACGATGCAGTTCCCCCTCTCTTCCTTATGCGGTGGGGTGGAAAAGTGCATCCGCGTGGGAAGCTGCGATCCTGCGAGAGCTCCGTTGAGAATTCTGAGAGGATGACGCGGCAATTAAAGTCCGCGAATCGACGACGAGCGGAATTGAATCGGCGATCTCGAAACGCGATTCGATCGTGAAATTTTACGCCCGTTTACGCCCGACGGATTAAAAGGACGTTCAAGAAACGGCGATCCTGTCTATCGGCTATCACGTCGCGTCGATTAAGAGAGGAAAGGATCAATCGGCACGTCGCCGATGGTTCGGTGAAGGCAAAAGTCCTCGTGAGAATCAAACGGGGACTTGCCGAGGATTCTCCTTTGAAAAGCCGCTCCCTCGGCTCCGAGATACGGAAAAAGCTGATATTTATGCACCCCCCGAGGAAACTGTAACTGTGCAAAGTTTAAACGGAGAGGCAAGGCCTCGTGCCAGCCGAGGGAAGCTAGCTCTCTCCCCTGCGGCTCGGCGACGAGTCGTGTTTTATTTAACGTCTAAAAGTCGGTGCTTCGCGCGACAGACGTGCCGCGTCGTAAAAGTTGACTTTGCGGATGGTAGCCGATAACCATTTTGGCCCGCGGTGTTTGGCACGGCCGACAACGCGATCGGATACGAACGGATCGTGACGAGGCCGTTGCACCCGCCGAGACAGCTCGCGAAGATGCAGGGACATTTCGTCCGCGACATTTCCGGGATTCTCGCGAGCTCGCGCGGGCTCGCGCGACGTTGTTCCGGACGACGACGTGGTATCCGGAACCTCGTTCGAATCGTGCAAGAGAAGGAGATGGAGAACGGAGGATGAGGATCTTGATTGAAATATCTCTTCCGGCGGGGGAAGATATAAATCTGAGGAGGACGAGGGAACGATTCGCGCCGTAAGATGGGGAGAGAGAGGGAGCTGCGACGTCGCAGAACAATTCACTCTTCGCGGGATCTCGCGATTGCTTGAGAAATCTGATTTATTGTGACCGGCCGTTGTGCATATCGGACTGTCGCCGTATATCTGCAACAAACACCGACACGCCGCGATAGCGGAGAGTCGAATGGCCAAGCTTTCTGTCGCATGCTCGGGAATCCGATTTATTTGGATAACGACAACAGAGCTGGAGAATGAAAGGCTATCAGTCAGCTGGAGCGTAATGCGCGTTGTCGGTATGCTAACTTTGTTACGTCGGTATCGACGAGGAGAATCGAGAGCTAGAGAGAGAGAGAGAGAGAGAGAGAGAGAGAGAGAGAGAGAGAGAGAGAGAGAGAGAGAGAGAGAGAGAGAGAGAGATATGGAGAAAACGAGGAAAGCAGGAAAGAAAGGAAAGAAAAAAAAGCGAGCAGGAGAGAGAAGAGACTCGAAGAATGAAAGGACGGATATGCCGCAGCGAGTGTTGTAAATGAAACGAGAAAGCAAGTCGAGAAGACTCGGCGATAATAAAGAGAGACATAACAAGCCGGCGCTATCAGAAGTTTAACAATAAAGAGAAAATGGGAGGAAGGAACGGAATAAAGCCTCGAAGTAAGAGGAGCGAGGAGAAAAACAGATAAGGCTGAAGGCGGTAAACGCAGCGTCCGATAAGCACCAATACGCGAGATACATCGAGATAAAAAAAGAAAGCGGAAAAGGATAAGGGTGCGAAGGGTGCGGACAGGACATCCCTGCGGACAGGGATTGCCATTGACACTGTGCCGGTGCCATCAATCTATTCTCGATGTATTACCCGCCTGCTCGTTCGATGAAAGTTCAAAAGAACGCAGCTGCGTCGAGAAAGTGAGCGCTTGCTCCAAAATCTCATTTGTGACGTCGGTCTTGCTGCCTGCCAGGCGAAAAGGGTAATCCGAGGATGTCATCCTTTCTCCTTGAAAATCCGCGGGAAGCTGAGAACGCGTGTGAAAGCCGGGAGATGAGCAAAATGACGATACATTTGTAATCCTCCTTCCCCCTTTTTGTCTTTAATTCCGATTCCATTACTCGCGCGATTAAGCGAGTTTGTGGACGAGTCAGCGACATATTCGGTTGCATAGTTGCATAGTTTGATTCATTTTCATGCTAGAGGCAGGGGAAAGTAATTTCGCTCGCGGATATGTCTATACATCGGCGATCGATTTTGCGGCCGAAATTAAACTCGACACGCACGAGAAAGCTCCCGCAGGTATTTCGCTGTTTCGTCGTAGTAAATCGTAGCGAATGTATATATGCGAATTGCGTTTCGTATCGAAGGATGTCTCGCGATATCTCGACATATCTATCTCCGTATCGCCATATTGTATACGCGTCCCGATATTGTTATCGATATCTTTTTCAAGTATCACGTAAGAATTGCGGGAGAAAGGCTGGCGATACGCGTCGCAGCGAGGAGCGAAAACATTACACTTACATTTACATGCATTGTGTTTCTCCTCGTTTGCGTAATTTGCACAAGCGCGGAAACAAGCGCGAATTCTCCCTTCCTCAATTTTCTCCGTGTCGTGTTTTTCTTCTTTTTTTTTATATCTTTTAAAGGATGAACCAATTTTAGCGGGAAATAAAATCCGAAAGGGAGGCTCCGCAAAGTGGATTACGAGAATGAAGGAACGCATGCGCGCAAAAATGATTTCCGCGTGTATAGGAAAATGGGATAAAGGATAAGCCAGTTTCCGCGTGAGTCTGGATTTTGTTATCGTTACGCGTTGTTGTTGCGGACAACAACAGAGCGAATCGCTTGATTACGCGGCTAGTTACGTATCCATCACATCCCGATCCGTCGAGATGAGTATTAGCGAAATTAATCGCATTTCGCACGTCGACGTTAAAGACGCGTTACTCGAGCGAGTCGCCAAAGAGATATTCGCTAATCCTCTTCGCTCGCGTCTCGAAACTACCGTTACGCGAAGTCCAGCAGTGCGACGAATTTCAAAGCAAAGGGCACGACAGAGGTTCGAGATGCTCTTCGCCGAAGGCGATCCTGAACGGGGATGCGTGCCAACGCTAACGGCAGTCGGGATGGTGTTGGTGGTCGCTAAGGGTGAAGGATGCTTTCGACGTTGAAGGATTGCTCCACGAGACGCGCTGGGAATGCCGCCATACACACGTATATCGAAACGCTGCGATGCACAACACGCTGGCTTCGCCACGATCCGTGGACCGAATGGCCATTCCGCGATTCGGACGGCGGATCCGACATATGCGCACCTCGTGATTTTATCGGATACGCCGTGAAACATGGCGCAGCCGTGAATTTTTGCCCGCGAGCGACGAGAGGAGACTCGCGCTTCCGCGGTTCCGTAAAAACCGCAACTGCTGCCGCAACAACGAATCGCTTATGCTTCCGCTGGCGAGGCGTGTTGCGGGATCCGGCGCAATCTGGGAAACTCATTCGGACATTCTCAAGTGAATAATTTATCGCTCACCTGTTCGACCCACAGGTTCGTCGTCATGATCTGGTTCTTCAGGTTCTGCAACAAAAACGGTCGAGCATGACACTTGTTCGTTCTCTAATAATTACTAACGACAAGTTTAGGGGATTCGTTTGATGAGGCTGGATGAGGATACTAGTCGCAGCTGAAGCTTTGGATGGATAACGCGATTTATCGCGAACAGCGCGATAAATAAAGTTGTCGATAATAATTCCCGCAGTGCCGTTCCACGAACATTTGGCAATGAGCCGGGCTTTCATAGAAAGCGCATCTGCCGTCTCCTTTTCGCGCCTGTCACCGGCAGCGCGTTGTAATTTCCGGATTCAGCGCTGGCCCTCGGCTAATTGGACCAACTGGCAGGCCGGGCGCATAGATGGAAGTCGCAGGGTGATAATTCCAGTTATGGATCGCTGGTGATGCGATGTCGGAGCTTCCGCCATCGCGCGAATCTCCGACGCTCGCGAGTTTGCGGAATCCGCGCAGCGCGAGTCTCGTCACGAGCGCGAACGCGGTCAAGTTTTTACGTACGATTGCCGAGTCATGAAAACCAATCGAGGTCCTAACGACTCTCCACGCCGACCCGCTGATGTCAATTATTCCAGCTGTTTCTAGCAGAAATTCCAGCGAGTCTAGTTTGTAATTGCGAAGCATCGTTCAACGAACATCGCTTACGTTTTTCCCGGCTGCGTTTCTAGCGTTATCCGCCGCCTGCTTTTTCATCTCGCGATTCTAACACGTGACGGAAGTACGTCTGTGGTCCGTGCCTCGCGAATTCCGTGATGCGTCGAGACAATAAGCGCGTACGCTCGTGACGAGCGCTTCCGCTGCGACGCCGATGAGAAAGCGCCTCCGACAAGTTAATCATCATGGCATAGCCGCCGCAGCCGTATTGAATGGATACTCACTGTGAGGCGAATTATTCTCCGCGATGGGAAGACGGATTGCATTCATATGCAAATGCAATAATATCGATATAGCTTCTCTCCGTCCTGCGCGTGAATCGCGAATGTAAACGTAACAGCGGTCGCTCTTGATGACGCGGCGCGTCAGCGAGTCAACGCTGCGAGTAGTCTCTGCAGCAAGGTCAGTCGTTTATTTCTTGCTTGGCTGTAATCGGGGCCGTCGTCACGCGTTAAGAAAAAAGGAACATGAAGACTGGGTAAAGAGAGTCAAGGAGAAATTAGCAGAACGTTCTGGCGGCTTCGGATACTCGAGTTTGCAAACAGCATTTAAGGATGGTACGAAGAGAGAGAGAGAGAGAGAGAGAGAGAGAGAGAGAGAGAGAGATTGGAATTTTCTACATCCTCTCGCGCGAGATATAATTATCGCTGAGAAATGATGCATCATCAGCAGGAGCGTTCATTTCCCCAGCGAGCAGGAAAACAGTATTACCTCGCGCTGCTTTATTTTTCGCCGCCGACATTTCGTAGATATCGGAGCGGGCGCTAAATGTTTCAACGCGCGACTGCGCCGATTAGATTGAATTTTCATGAAATTATAGGACTCGCCGGCAACGCGCGCGCATTACCACGATTATAGAGGCTGCTAATTAATTCGGACGCGACCGATGTCGAACGAGCGCTTCTCTCTCTCTCTCTCTCTCTCTCTCTCTCTCTCTCTCTCTCTCTCTCTCTGGGCGATTCGTTCGAAATTAATGTCGCATCGATCGTATTCCGCGGCAACCGGAAAACTCACGTGTCGGTTCATACGAATTTCCGTGTCGGTGCGAAAGCGCGACCGCCGGTCAATGCGGGTAATCGATCCTCACGCGGGACAGCATCGATTGTCCCGCGCGTTACCGTGATAATGGCAGCGACGAATAACAATAATAGTACCGCGATATCAAGGATGTAACGATAGCGTGAACGCTAATAATCAAAACTAATACAACGAATCCGCGCTGGATTCGTTGTTACACAACGTAATACAATGGCAACGCGAACGATGGTTTTCTCTCCGTTATTTATATCGGACGATTAATCAACGGGAAGCCGTTAATCCAACGACACGCTAATCGCAGCGATTGTTTATCCCCATCGCTTCGCGATTGGCCGCGACGCGAGAGCGCGAACGGCGAGCAAGTTACTTTACATGCGATTAAATCCCGATTGCGGCGAAGCTGGTTCGCTCGGAAGTGCACCGGTTAGTGCGATATGTTAATTGACTCGAGCGGACGCGACGCGACACGTCGCGACGCTGGAATCCTGCGCTGTTAAAGCCGTGTCGCGCCGCGTCGTCCAGCGCGGAACGCTAAATGGAAAATTCCGGAAAGTTCTATAGATGCGTGTGGGTACGCCAGAGCATCCCGCGACCGTTCCTAATTAATTTCTACACGCTGCACCGCATTGCACCAAAGGAACGTTTCCGCAAAAGAGACGCTTCGCTTGTCCCGATAATGATATTAGTAACGAGGATTCAAGGGCGAAGGGTGAACATGCATCGCGAACATGTCCGGCGCGTGTTGACGATGACGATGGCATGATTATTTGTCGATAATTGATATCGAATTTGTTAACGTAATTAGATGATAATTAGATCGTGCATCTATTTATCTCGATCATAGAGCAGTGCGTTTCGCGATGCGCTCGGTATTCGTTCCTTCTTTTCCTTCCTTTCTTCCTTTCTCTTTCTCTTTTCCGGTCAACCTTACATGAAATTAGAATAAATCGTCAAATAAATCGTAACGTCGGCGTCGTGTTCGATTGGTATTAATCAGTTGGATTAAATGTTTATACGAGTAACTTCTCTCGACGATCTTTCGAGGACACATCGATATTCGAATGGTTCGCGTTCGATAACATCATCTATCGAATGATCGGCGCGATATTTTTACTCGTTCAATATCCGCGATTGTCATTCGCGACAAAGTTTACGCTCGACGTTACTGCAATAGACTGCGAAACTTTATTTCAGGCAACTAAGTTTCATCTAGCCTTCTTCTCCTAAAGATGCACTCAAGCAGAATTGTGCGCGCTCGCTACACTTTTACGATTCTCTCTCGCGGATTCGCGCGAGTCACGATGTTACGTAACATGCTGCAGCTATGACGAGGCCGATCAGGAGAGGCGTTGTCAGAGCGGATCTAATTTGTATCGCTCTTCGAGAATGTGCGATACAACGCGATCGGCTTGACGCGATCAGAGATGAGACGATCAACAAGATTTACGCGAGTTTTCTAGGAAGCGACGAGATGAAAAGGGGAAACAAGAGAAGTGGAGACGGAAGATGGGAGCCAATTCTCGATAGCAGCTTTCAATCGATTCAATTCAACCGGCACGTTTAACGGAAGGTTTTGATACTCGACGCGAGTATCGCGAGAGAGATCACTGCATGCGAGTGGAAGGCTGCGAATTACTCTCTCGGCATCTGTCTCTCTCCGGAATTGAGAAGCGGAATTGTAAAGCGTTAAGCTGGGAGGCTTGGCTTCGGGAGTTCGAATGATTTGGAATCTCCGATTGATCGGCGACTGAACTGATCGCATACGGAAGCGTTAACTGAAGCTGACAGCACGAGCAAAGGCAAGAGCAAAAACAGCAAGCTGTCGAGTTACCGAGAATAATTTCTTTATTTCTGACATCGTAAATCTAGATGACCGATTGGAGTGGGATCAGGAAGACTGGCAAAAGTAGATGTATGCTCGGGACGGCGCTGCGGGATGAATGATGTCCCCTGTTTTCCGGCGTTGAATATTTAAGATCGCTGAATATTCACGAAACGCGTGAAACGTCTCGCCGTGACAACACAAATTTACGCGAAGCGTAGATATTTTTTGCTCATCATTTCGGAGCATTTCGGACCGCTCGCGAATGTTTTAGAAAGAGAGGGAGAGAGAGAGAGAGAGAGAGAGAGAGAGAGAGAGTGACAGATGCCGCCGAGTTTGAAGTTAAATCTGAGAATGTCGGATTGTGAGATTGCATCATGATAAATTCGCATTTTCGATTAAATCGAGTTTACCGTTCCGATTAAATCCTCCCGCGAGAACATTTATCTTTCTCGCAGGCAAAATTTTACAGGCTATTCTTTAACCTGTAACAAGCGTGATATTATTATTTATACAACAACACCTGCGGAGAGAAACTCCATGAAAATGTCGTACTGCTCTTTCGCGATTCTTTCGAGATGACTTTGATGTCGCTTAAAATTTTCAAGACTTTCTTTCGAGGAACGCGCGATATAATCGTAAAAGCAACTAAAAAGAATTATCTCATTAGAAAGCGAGCATGCTTAGAGAGAACTTTTGAGTCGAGGAGGCGAAAGCTCATTTATTTAAAAGTTCCCGCTAT
Organism: Eciton burchellii; assembly: GCA_020341155.1. Lineage (NCBI taxonomy): Eukaryota > Metazoa > Arthropoda > Insecta > Hymenoptera > Formicidae > Eciton > Eciton burchellii. The sequence goes on from JAHMML010000104.1 coordinate 268,430, forward strand.
AAAGCGGAAAGAAAATCCATCCGTGTGAGAAGAAAGGCTCTCAAGCCTTCCGCGGGCTTTCCCGCGTTTCTTATTGTTCTCAGTTTTTCTCGCGATAACTCGCGAGAACGCCGCGAATTTCAGACATGCAGCGTAAATTTAGACACGCAGGTCCAAGTCATTTCGTCGCCGCGACGTCGCGAAAGAAACGCGTTTAAAATATGTTCGACGCAAGTGAAATCCACTTTTCCGGGCATCTTTGGCATAGCTCGCCGATGAAAACGAGGTCGTCGCGATGGCTCGAGAGTCCGAGACGAAATCGAAACTCTTCGATTTCGCTTCGGACATTTCATTTTTTTTCTTCAGCACAGCCGCGACATTGGCGAGATTCGCGGATGCGACCTGTCCGTAACGTGACACCCGAAAGATTTTCATCTTTCCGCGACGTCTTCCTACTTTCTCGCAGTTCGCGGAATCGCGGCTTCAGAAGTAGGGAAACAGATAATGTTTGATCAATGAATAAAGCGGAAGCGCCATAGCACGGAGAGGGGGATCGGAAGGGCGAAAACATCTGCAAAGAGGCCGAAAGACGAGACGTCGCCAAATCTTTCGCGAATATTACACGGAAAACTGCTTTAGCCAAGCTCGCGTGTTAATTTCGCAATATTTCTCACGCTCGATTGATCGATGCGTATGGCACGAGACAGCGTATAAAATCAATATCTGATGAAGCGATGCGTTGCATTTTTGTTTGGCGTAACGTCCAAACCGCGATATGGCTCCGTAATGGACGACACAACCGAAGCTTTGTTGTTTAATCTAGCATCAATCTCCGATAAATCGCGCGAGGACAAACGAAAGCCGTGGTTCTGGCTTCCGTCATCGGTCCATCGAAATTCTTATGATCGCTTTTGGACTTTTTCCGTTAATTATCGGCGGCAGGCGTGAAAATTTCAGCGCGCGCATCTCCAGCCGCTCGATCCAAGCTTGGAAGATTAATGAAGATCGAAGTCACTGATATATATTAGCGAGCGCGCTAAGACAGTTCCTTGCCGTAATTTCGCGTTCCTGAGCGACGAGGGCGAAGCGACGAGATTCATTATGATTTCCATCATCTGTCGTCTGACTCTCGTCTCCGTCCCTTAGACAGCTCGATTAAGCCCAGCACGCTGGTATCAATCTGGTTGACTCGTTGTTAATCGCGTTACGTTCCTACAATTACGGATTCCGGTATATAATTTCACTCTTCCGTCCGTGGCGGAGAGGAGAAGCAGAGAAAACGAGGGAGAGAAAGAGAGAGAGAGAGGCGATTCGTGTCTAATAATGTCATCGATAATTAAATCCATGTCAAGCAAGATCGCCCTCGAGAACCCAAACTTGTACCTTGGAAATTTCTATCAACCGCGTAACGATAGCATTAGCTGTACAAATCAATTTCTTGCTTTTGATTTCAAACATCGATGATTTCCGTCGACTCAGACTCAAGTCAAGTTTTCATCGCAGTCGAGATCAACGGCTCAAATTCATCGAAATGGATAAAGATCGTTTTACCGATCGCAATCAGTCCTTTATGAGTGAATCGTGAACTTTACAGGAGAAGCAGGAAATTAATTTGTAGACGTAACAAATCCATTATAAGCTATTGCACACGATAATTACGCAAGGGAGGTAAAAGATGTCGATCGTCTCCAAAGACTGTCCAAAGGGACTAAAGACCCAGTTGGCCAGATAGCGTTAATAGCTCGCAACGATAATCCGAGCCGGCATATGCCTCTCGTGGCGCGTTAAGTATCCATGCTACCATAATCCCGCGTACGACCTGTGCGAGACGGTCGCCCATAAGGGCTGATCAGAGGGCTGTTCCATCGCTAGTGCTTCCGCGATCCGCGCACGAATCCGCGAGTGTGAGTAAACTGCCGTTAGATATTCATATCGAGACAACGTTGCCGGTTTCTCGCCATTTTAGGATTACTGACCTTTCCGCCTTCTCCTTCTCTCTCTCTCTCTCTCTCTCTCTCTCTCTCTCTCTCTCTCTCTCTCKCTCTCTCTCTCTCTCTCTCTCTCTTGTTTCGTCGGATTGATCGCGATGTCTAACGCAGCGGGTGCGCGAGATTTGAAGGAGAAACGGAGAAATCTCTAGAACGTGTCGCGCGTGAAGTCGATTGTTTCCGTCAATTGTTTTTGCGATGGAATCATGTCGTGAGTGGCGGTCAAACGCGTGGATCTCCCAACGAGAAAATAATTGATGCGAGTGCGAATGAGCCGGTTGCTGTTTCATAATAACGCGAGTGAGACGAATTAATAAATGATTTCATAATGCAACGCAGCGTTTCGCCACGCGAGTGGTGTTGAATAAGCGAACATTGCAAACATGGGAGACGATGTATCGCGGTATATACGGTGTATTGTACGCTGCGATAAACCGTACGAGACAAAATGAAAAGGGACGTAATATTATTTTGCGGGAGGGACATGTATGCGCGTGCAACGTGTAAATAAGAAAGTTTCCCAAAAACAGACGGAAACTTTAGTTTATTGAACTTTATCGATCGGCGTCTGAATTATCGAGGCGCCAGTTTTCCCGAGAATTCTCCGTATCTCCAAGCTCCCTTCGCTTTACGGTGCACGACGATACGCGCTATAGAGAACTTTCTCTAGAGTAAATTAACTCTTATCTCAACGCACGCGGAGATGTCGTTTCGCTAAACACGCGCCGTGCGTGAAACGAGAAAGAAAATAAAGTCGCGCGATTTATTGTGTACTAGCGCGATTGATTTTTAACGATTCTGTGATGAGATTGCGACAGCAACAGTTTCTCTCGCAATTTCTAATAAAATTCCACGTCATGCAGTTCTCGAGATAGACGGTCTGATGGAAGATATCGATAAATATCGATAACGTAGCGCGAGATATCGCGGCCAGTCCAACGATGACGCGGCATTCGGGAAATTCTCGCGGTGCAATTAACCGTAAAGCAAATGGCCAAGCTAATAATTGCGTAAATACAGTACCGTTATCGCGATAGCTCGCACGGGAATGATGCGGTGGCCTTAAAATTTGCAACGTAATGCCGTTTTGTGCCTGAGCGTTCGAGGCCGCCTTGATCTTTGCGATTAATGGACACCGCCTGCTATGACAATCGATTGTCGCTGCTTGTCCTCTCTCTCGTCGTAAAATGCCAGTGAGAAGTGAGCTTTTTTCTCCGGAAGAACACTCGGAGCGATCGATGATGCATCAGTTGTTCGGAAAATAATACGAAATCCGATAAACGCTACGCTATTGTGGTCGCGTTTGTTTAACGATGCATGGAACGAGCAACGGAAGGCTCCGTTAATAAATTTAGCTCGATTCGGCATCGCGTTCACGGAACAGCCACGGAGAATCGGCTAGGAATGAATATCCGCCGCAAAGTTTCCAAAACTCGCCGCCTAGCTGAAGCGATGCTACGATTTAAGTTGGCGTTATGCAATGCAGGAAACGCTCGCGAAAGTTACACGAGTACATCGCGGGCTACCATGAACTCTCGCAAGACAAGATCTCACGCCTAATTTGCAAGGTTCATGAATTTAAGATATCCCCCGTGCATCGCAAAGTTGGCATCCAATTAAAAATTATCAACCTTGTTTCGGGGATCAAGTTATACGAACATTAGGCTTTTCCTTCCAGGCTTTCCTTTTCTTCTTCTTAATATCAGGCAATAAATCAGGCGTAAAAATTATGAAAATTAATAATCAATCGATCGCGATGTAATCAGCTCAAGCGAGAAAGTAATATGATATCACCGAGATGATCTTATCAAGATCAACACTTTCGGGAAGTCTGAAGAAATGTAAGATTGATACTTTCGTCCCGATTAGTCATTTATCTTTAATTACTTACTCGTCGCACAAAACGAGTCCTGTATGTCCTTATCACTGCTTTGCACGAAGCAAACGATAGGTCAAGTGTCGCAATTAAATGTATCCTTGAGGTTAACCCGCGAATGTCGAGAGAAAATCCAACTAATGGCGTCGGAAGAGTTCTCTCGCGGGGGAGGAGGACCGGGAAGTGCCATTATTGTGCAAATTAAGGAAGATGCAGATCCTTTATCATTTGCATCGCGTATAACGCTGGGGAATATTCAACGGAATAGAAAAAATTGTCGGACAACTTCCGCGCGAAGAGGAGACGGTACGCGCATTATCAGAAACAGTGCGCGAGATTCCGCGAGACTCTGCGTGCTTAATGCGGCGTATCGGATGTTCTGTCGCGTGAGAGAAACGCGAAAGGAAAACCCGCAACGGAGACACGTTTGACACGCGTAATTTATACGGATAAAATGCCAGCGCTAGCTCAAGAGAGGACAATCTCGACGGCGCTTTAGATATTCTAGATTAGAAAGCAACTTTTCGTGAATCGCGACGGAAATTCCCCGTCGCTGTTGAGAATTCCCTGCTGTTGTTTCCGAATCGACCGTCGCGGGTTGGAGCTGCCGAACGCTGCGAGCGTAATTGCGAGGGCTAATGTATTTTCATGGCATTCCGCACTCGAGATTGCAATTTTTCGGGCGAGGGCGCACAGCGTTCCGCGAAGGTGAAATTTCGAGAATGACGACGACAAGAGCGCATCCTCCTCGCTCGATATCATCCTCTCCCCATCTCTCTCTCTCTCTCTCTCTCTCTCTCTCTCTCTCTCTCTCTCTCTCTTTTTCTTTGCAGTTTTGGGAAATATTTTTCAATCGTTTTGCACAACCGCCGATCGGAAACCACCGCTCGATAAATGGCTTCGATCGTCATGCTGCTAGCGAGCTATTCCAATTCCTGGACCAACTCTTGCCGATCCGATCTAATCTGATTCGGGTTGACCTCTGATTTAGGAATGCCGGGAATGTGGCTCGCGTAGCTGCTCGCTGCACACGCGCGTACATCCTTCATCATCCATGAACCGCAATCGTGTATATATGCAGGATTTAGGTATGGCGGTTTAGTCTAGATGAGCTGCAGCCCGCTCGTGTCATTGACGCGCACGATACGGATACATAATTCCGATTTGTTCCGTTCGAGGCCCGGCGCGATTACCATCCATTTATTTAATCAAAGAAATTTCGTTGGCGATCTGATCCCAATCGATGACTCGATGCAATTCAGGCTAACCTCGAGTATATACAAAATTTCCATCTCATGTGCATAGCGGATGCTGTGTACATACGCGAGCGGTCCATTGCACTGGATGACGGTCACTCGATGTTTGGATTGCGAATCGAGTCGGAAACTCGTTATTCGTTTCATGATTCTTTAAGAAATCCGTCCTCTCGTGTATTATCAAGTCTCGTGAGGGCCGGACTCGGACGCGATTAAATCCAGAGCATGCGTCTTCCCTTAACACGATTTTAATTAAAACGTTGGTCACATCACAGACCGTTTACAGCCGTGCTTTCCGTCGTGAGACTTTTCCCGCGCACGGCAATAAACACAATGTCGCGGCGAACTTTGACCTCCCACGTGGCAGGCATTCCATTTTAATCCGACCCGCACTTTAATATAAATATTCATACGCCCGAGAGCGGCGGGAGTCGCAGATGCATCGCGAAAGAAAATGGAAATTGTTAAAGGAGAGTGCAGCGCAGGAAATATTTAATACGACGCGGAGCGTCGTATTTTCGCGTGGTTTTCGTGTTTCCTGGAACTCCCGCGGGAGTTTCGCCGCGAGAATCGAGAACAGGTTTTTTCGCGAGCCATTAAAAGGAAGGGATTTAATCGAGTCCACAAATTCGGCGTCACGTTATCGGAATTCTTCCGCTGGCGCCGTCTCGATCTTTCAGACAGAAGCGACAGAAGTGATAAACGATTAACGCGGTTCAGATGTCTCTATTCTTTCTGCCACGCGAGCCGCTACGCGCTCGCGATGCTTTGGAACCAAACCAGCCTGTACATTCTAGCTACTTGCTTGACCGAGTCCTGAAAAAGCGGGAAGATAATAGCGTGCTTGCTACGGAAATTGTTGTGCAAGTCGCGTGGCGTGCGTTTCCGCGCGGAAATTTCCAATGGCAAATTTGCTTGCCGCTATCATTTTATATGAAACACCGAGCTTGCGATATCGTTCTCCCCAAACATGTGAAAGTCACGCATCTAATGTGCACGTATGTGTAATCGCAGCATTACAAGGACACAAGAACACGCACATGGTCAGAAATAAAAGGGAGTAACTATGTTTCCGATCAGCCTCTTTCCCGAACAATGCTCTTGGCGCTTATCGGAAACGCCGAAATTTGATTAGATTTAATCGAGCGATGGATTAAAAAAAAACAGATTTGTTTGAAGGCAGGGCCACCTGCCATTCATTGCAGCATTGTATTCCGCTACTACGGTGGAAACAATCCTCAAAACGCAGCCTCCGTTTCCATGACAATACAAGTTCCCGAGCCGCGCGCGAAGCACAGTCTCAAACTTTGCAAATTTACAGATCTTACGAGGTGGCGGCCGATCAGATCAATGGCGGTGCAAGATTAAAATTAAAGATAATCAAATCCCGATTTAACTGCGGCGCAGACGTTTGACAAAAGGCCGGAGAGCCTGGAGAACATCAAAGAAGACATCAAACTCGTATAAGAGCGAGTGATACTTTGCGAATATTGAGAAGAGTAGACTACTATCTTCTTCTTCTTCTTCTTTTTAGAATCATGTCCTGCATTTTATCCAATGTGTCTGTTCTCCTGTAAAGGCTGTCGTTTTTCAATATTTGCGATTGATACGCGCTTGAAATAGATTTCTTGAAAAAACGAATCCGGGTGTCTGCGTACCATGAGAACCGCGAAACCTCCCTGACTTTCTGAAAATTTTAATTCAGACGTAAACTGCGAACGTGGACGTTCTGAGAATTCTTTAAAATTTCGACGAGAGTGCCTCGCGGCGAGCCGAGACGTTAAGCAACAAAAGGCAGATGAGCGAATCCGCCGGGGAATCGCAATGAGGCAGATCGAATTCGCAACAATGAAGCAAAGCGGCACGATAAAGGAACGAATTGCATTGTATCACACCTCCGGGAGGAATTGCAAGCATTGTTGCGGTGCAGAAACACGACGTGGCTATCACGCGCGAATTCCTTGCCGCGTACGTCGGCGCTCATATTTTTCCACGTGCGCTAGCAAGTAAATATCACCGAATGGCGAATGGACGCGCGCGTGTCGCGCGATGCGAATCGGCATTCCCGTCCCTCCCGCATGTAAACGCGCGAGCTCCGTTTTCTTTTTTCCTCCTCTTTTTTTTTCCTTTGCCTTTCAGTAAGAACGCTCTCATTTAAATAAGCGTTCGCGGGAGATCCCGCGACTTTTATGCTCGCGAGACACGCACGCGATCGCGCTCGCGACCGCTCGTTGGCGAGCTTCCTCCTCGCGGATGCAAGCCGCGAGTATTCAAACACGCGTTTGAATACAGTCGAGCGTAGATTGCAGTTCTTTGACGGCGGACTCGTCTCGTCGCGAACTCCGGGAGATGTCTGCTCCTCCGGGAATTGCAACAAGACTCCTTCTTCGAGAGGAGAGAGGATATGTGTTAACGCGCCTTCGATATTTCGCGTAATACCGTTTAGAAATTTATTTATTGCCGGTTCGAGAGAGTGTGTTCAGTAAAGATGAGAATCATAGGAAACAAAATAACTTCCTTTAGTCGTCAAACAACTTAACAATTGGAATATTTGGATAGCCGCTCTTGTAACAAATGTGCGACCGCTACTTCTGACTTTTCGCAGAAAACACTGAAGACACTGATCGTTCGTTGTAAGCGATCTTTCTTTGTTTCGGCAACGATTGCGACTTAATCCTCCCTTGGTTTTGTGACTCATACTCGAGATAAGCCTCGATACAAGTTGTACCTCGTTGTTTACGTCGAAAACTTTCCAAAGACCAAAGACAACGCATATAAAAATCCTTAACAATGCGAGTCGATTTCTTCGGGAGATACCTGAGATATGGGTGAGCAAGAGCGATCATTAACAGAGTGATTAATTAATGAAACAATCGGCGGTATTTTTCCCGTTGCCTGGCCTCGTTTCGCAGCATCGCGCACCGGTGCACGCGCAACGGGATATATCGCGTAAACGTGAGCCGGCGAGGCGCGCGAAAATTGTGCTTTCAGGATGCCTGCGCGCGATTGCACGCACACATTCTCCTCACTATGTCTCGCAAATATTGCGGCAGCGATATATCGCGCCCGCGGCGTTGATCCGGCGATGCGGATTTCTTCATCGTCCGTTGCATCGGGCTCGCTGATACCCCCATCGGATTTTACAACCCTCGTCCGGCAGCGATGTACGCTCTTGGAGCGAGTTTACATGACGCGGGGACTCGTTGTCCCCCTCGTTCGGAAACGCTCTGCCGAAAATACAAGAGCCCTCCTGCGCGCGGACCTACATATGTCGGAAGCGCGGCATGTATCGCCATGAAGAGAAAGAAACGGGAAGGTAGACAAGGTAAACGAACGTTTGAGCTCGCGCGTTTGCTTCACATTCATCGCTTTCGTTGCATCACGTTCTGGCATCGCGCAGGCAACAGAGAAATCACGTTCAGGCATCGCGCGTTACGCGCTGTGAAAAATAATGCAATCGACACGTATACTAGTTGTATTTACGACTGATCCAACGACTCGCCCGCTTTCCGTTTCCGGAAACTCCGACGGAACGCGTTACATTGATCATATTTAACGGGGAGGCGTAACGCGATGATTAAGTGATCGTTTACCTTCATCAGCTTTCATCAGCTTTAATCAGAATCGTCCACCACGCTTATCGAGTCCCACCCTTCCTTACGCAGCGGGATCATGCGGCATCGGGATGAAACGAATGAGGGCGCTGAGGAAAACAGACAAGCGCTGGACGAGGGTGGCACAGAGGGCGGACATGAGGGAAAATTACTGCCCTAGTTGGGTATCCAATGGCCATGCCGAGAACGATGAAGAATACGGGACGGAGGGGAGAAGTACTCGTACGAGCTGTTTTATATACGTGACTGCCATAAAATATCGTCAACTTATTTACTTACACATCTACTCGTATTACACTCTCGAATTATATCTGTCGCGCTCTGCTACTTTGTACGAACTTTTAATCCGCAAATGTCCGCCGCATGTCGGCCGAGTCCAAAAGTTATGACGCTTTGTTGCCGACGAACACTTTATTGGTGAACGCTTCAGGAATACTCGTCTGTTTAGACGCTAACGAAAAGCAAAAGCGGAAGAACCTTTAGTGGACAAATCGCGTTCGACATCTAAATAAATGGATTTTTCTAATAAAGAATCCGCCGACTGATAAAAAAGTTGAAACCCTCAGCCATTAGCGAGCAAAAAAGGATCGAACGTTGCAGCGTTCTCGACGCGAGTCTCAAGAGGGAAGCGTAATGGAAGAAGCGTAATGCCGAAACGTATTATGTAAATCTCTACTTATTCCCAGACACATTTGGCGCGATAGTAATGTCGCATGAGTTTTTAAAAGCACATCTTCTTGAGAGAAAGAGTAGCCTCGGTATGAGAAAAAGAATGGAAAAGTAAAGAGAAGACAACAGGGAGGATTCTGCTCGCAACTGCCGTTGAATTTAACGTCCAGATAATTCCGACTCGAATCTTCCTTTACGGCAGATTCGGATCGATAAAGAGTAGTTTATTGATCCAACTGTCGATCAAAAGTACTTTAATCGATACATTTTTCAAGTTTGTTATCAAGTTCTCTCTCGATATTCAATTATAACAGGAATTCCAAGAGGAGAATTGGAATTTCATAATAATAATTACGTAGCATAGCAGGCTGTATTGTTCGCAGGGCAGCGGTGGTGCGTAACTTATTACGTAATTATAGGAATACCTAATGAGTACACACTGCGATTCTCATTGCAATAAATTACGTATACGCAAATGCGTTTCCGAATTAATAATAATTCCATAATAATGTTCAAAGTCGTGGTTCCTGGTACACACAACGGGAGGAAACACAACGATCGCACGAGCAAAGGCAGAAAAAACGGGAGAATAAGGATCAACGGGAACGAGAAACTCGCGATGACACTGTCATAAATCTACTCGATATCGTTATCGTGATTTCCAAAGAAGGATATTCCGGCGAGGGATCCCAATGTGTCTCAGCCCGTTTTCTCGTTTTCCCATTTTCGCCTCTCGATGCTTTATGACGTTACGCCCGCGATCGCCCTCAGTGGTCTCGCTGTAATCCTGACACATGCACACCGGTAATTTAGGTCGAACGTGACTCACGATGCGAGACTTTGTTGCCCTTGGTGAAAAGAAGAAGCGTCGTATTCAAATTCCAGCGCTCGCCTCCGCTGCGGCGTTTTTACAACGCGGCGCGGAAATTCGCGAGAAGACGCGCCGCCTGCTTTGCTCCGAAGCATTGATTTGGATCGTTCTTGCGATAATTAAACCGAGATTGTACTATCGAGAAGCGCATCTCGTTGCTGTCTCGCGATCAAAGTGCCGACGAATGGCGAACCTGCTTCGCACCGTCGATCTTTCCTCGCATGCTCGCGGCATCGTCGTTATCTCGCCGGAGACAACGCTTAATCACGGTGGCGCTCGTTTGCTAGAATTAAATTTAATTGTCGCGGCATCGTCACGGTTTCTTATCGCCGGCCGTAAAAATGGGAGCTCGTTTAATAGCGCCCCTAACGGCGGGGTACACAACGGAGGATTAAGCGGAGAACGAGAAGGGCGGGGGATTAGAAATATCCTCGTCTCGGTGGATTTCTCAGGTGAGAGCGAAGAGATCGGGCGACTTCCTGCTCCCGGATACTCCTCGTTCCCAGCATTACCCGGGACTTCCGGCGAAATTATTATCCGGGTTGAAGGGGAATTTCGGCGGATACTCGCGCGGGCGCAGAGAGTAATTAAATTTCACTCTCTGTATGTCGTGTCTGTGTGCGTATGCGCGTGCGCTTGCGCGCGTTGCGAACATGTACGGACGAATGAAGGGAGAACAAGAGAGCGGGGAATGGCATTCGTAGCTGTCGTCGAAAACAGCCACGAGGCGACAAAGCACCGCGGCGAAGGCAGTTGTGTTATTACTGACTCGAATAATTCCGCAGCCGGGCTGAGGGCGATCGGCTCGGTTAATTGGGAGGAGCAGATACTCTTACATCGGAACATCAGCAATTATGCACGCGCATGCATCTGATCACCGTAAAACTAGCTTCCCGACATTGGATCGTTCTTCTCGTCCGGGCATTCGTGTCTTTAGGTTTCCTCCTTTTCCACAGTCCATCGCGGAACTTTTATGCATCTTCTTTTCATCGAACAGGAGCAAACGCGAGATGGACGAATGTCCGCTCTGTTTCCGGTGTGTCATCGGCCATCAAGCCGGACACTGCGTAGATAAAACACAAAGTGCATCATAGGCGTGTTTCACGATATGGCGGAAGGAAATCGAGCATTCGCGTGTTAGCTTTACGAGACGGCGTCCCTGAGATGTAGGTCAGGAGGAAAAGAAGGAAGAAACCCAGCAACTGACCCAGCAAAAATGCGGAGGCGCAGCGAGCGTGCCAGCAGTTTGTCGGGTGGAGCGAAGAAAGAGGAAAGAGGCAAGGGGGGACAATCCATTGTATCCCTGAGAGAACTCACCTGCAGCAAACGGAATTATATGACAAATGAACAGTTGACACGGATGCCAAGAGCCGCGGATGCGAAACCACATCCGAAACCGGATGTTCCAGCAATGTTCCATCCATCGTGTAACCCGCGATCGCGGAAGAGTTGGTGTCCTCGCGCGGAAACGTTCGCCTCGGAACTAGGGAATCTAGTTTTTCACGCGTCAAAACAACAGTTCGCGCCAATTCGCGTAACTTATTAATCGATTTTCCGCCGACAATCGCGCGGACTTCGCGAGAAGCGCGAGAAGCGCGAGAAGCGCGAGATCGCAACGGGCTCAGCGCGAATATACGATTGCGGATGGCGATTGCCCATTGGCCACGTGTTGTAGCCATAATTCCTCGTGGATCTCGGAACGGTAAGCGTCGCATTCTGGATAATTTCCAAGTGGGACGACAATAACCCGATCCGGCGCGATCTAGCTCATCCGCGACGATAAAACCTTGAGCAGCGAGTGCGCGCAGCCGCGTATTTCCGCATGGTAACAGATGCGAAACGGATTATTGTTATCGTTGAATGTTATAATGCCACGCATTACCGATTAGCTCGGCTATTAATTGGTCGCTGCGCCACCTGATCCTTCACATACATCCTCAATATATCTGAACATCTTTATCAATTATTAGCTGTACAAGTTCCTTGCCGCTTTCTTTGCGGATCTTAAAGATGATTCCAAATTGGACCGTCTACTGATCCTTTCGTAAGTTTTAAGCACCGACATCTGCGCCTCGAAAAGAGTCTTCTCAACTAGTAGAGCGGCTAACATAACTTCCAATGACAGATGCGTACATGGTGGCCTCTGATAAGGGGAATATTTGGCACTTCTTTTCGCGTTCCAACTAAGGAGGAACGCCGAAGCCACTGAAATGATTACTGCTGTACTCCTGATGAAGATGCGACGACTCGTAGAAAGGCTTGCAGAAATTGAGAGATTTCGCGAAGGATACTTTAACCTTGAGGAAACGTTCAACTTTAAAAATTTGAGGACGAGGAGTCACGATGTTTACGGGATCAAAACTCATCTCAGGCAGGAACTTGAGCACGTAATGAACTGAGCGACCGAGCGAATTGGAGCGAAAGAGCTCTTGCCGGTAAAAGAGCTCGAGACTTTGCAAACAGAGCAAGAAATTAATTTGTTAGTTTTCTTGTAAACCAAATAATTTCCTACAAAGTGCATTTTCACCGTTGTACCTGGATGGTATACGGATATTTTAAAGAAAGCTATTCCGAGAATCGTTTGGGTAAATTTTTAAATCAACCGTTAGCGTTAATTATCCCTGTGAAACACACGAAGCAACTTTAGGACGAATCCTTCTGCCGCCTTTTCAGCGTCAGTTCACCGTGAATGGGCCGATTATATACTCGCGTAGACGCTAAAGGCATACAGAATACAGAATAGCGAAACACACGAATTGAGCGTCGGCGAGCCGGCGAGCATGAGATCATAATGACAAAATCGATTTGCATTCTGCGTTGTATGGTTGCAGTGACTCGAATGATTCCGCCAACTCGCTCATCGCCGAGTTGCACGCGTTGTCCGGTGCGCCTCCGTGGGATAAATAAATGTCGGACTGGCAAACCGAATCCAAACCGGGTTCAATCTTTACTCCGATTTCGTATAAACGGTATGGAATTCGAGCATGCCGCGTTCGCGACATATACTCCGACTCGTCGGAGCGCGACGAAATTTTTATACAACAAACGCAATGGCGAATTCGAATAATACCCCGATGCGGAACAACACACTCGATGCAATTATAAATGAAATGTGAGTCAGAGAAGAAGCAAATCCCTCGAAAGATCGTTCAGAAGTATCAGAAGGCATCAGACATATACAGGGTTGGTTCACGCTTCGACCGAACTTGCTTCCAACAAGCAACAGTGCGCTCGCGCGAATTGGTTAACGAGTCGGTATGAAAGCTACGTGACAAACGCGTTGGTATCTATTCCATTGTCCCGGCGAATAATAAAAATACATAGACGCGAGATGACCCCGCGCCGACGTTTATGCACACTCTGTATGCACACGGGGATGTTAAGCGCTGAGGATGGACGAGCATGTGTGTCGAGGGTGCTCTGTGCGCGTGCATGCCGCGAATAGCGCGATCCATCGATGCATCGAGATACGCCGGCCGCAAACGGTATCGGGGCCAATCGAGTTGGCCGGCTGCCAAACACGAAAATATATTAACATACGAATAAGTCCAGATATCCGAGCGAATAACGCGCTTTATAGCTCGCCGCCTCTGCATATCGAGCGGACTTCCGATCCTGTCGCAGATCTGCTCCTCGGCTGCTGCGAAGCGCCGGCTTTCTTTCCCGGTTTGCAAATCCGCGCTGTCTCGTTCCGTCCGTCGTCCGCAGACATTCGCTCGAGCATATCCGGCGATCTTCGTGCTCGCTGTGCTGGCTGGTAATCCAAGTAAGTAAGTAATTCGTTCCGGGCAACATCCTGATATGCGCGCGTTTTCAGCAAGGGACCATGGCGAAGGTATGCAGGAAAATGCTCGCGAAACAGAGCCATGATGGTCGAAACGCAAGTTGTCCATCTCGGCCCGGCACGAGGGCTTTGAGGAAGGCCCTGCTGATCCACACGTCTGAAGACACCTGTGGAATTACGGGAGGAATTCGGAGGGCTGCCGGGAGGAGGGATTCTCTCGATTGGCGGGAAAGTCGCTGAAGTATTCGTCGAGGAGTGCTTCGCTTCATTCTGAAACTTGTCGCAATCGGCGAATAAACGCGTTCGCTAATGAACGAAGCTTCTGCTTTGTCACCGATGGCCAAGAAGACTCGCGAGGCGACAACGCGCGCGTTAATGATGCTCCTCCGCTTTGAGAGCGTAAACTTACGCGCCAAACTGCCACGAGATTTCCGGATGAGAGGGCATATTATAGCGTAAAGTTACATCGTGACCGCCGCTAACTTTCAGACTGCTCGTCGCCCCGTCGAGAGCTAATAGGCTTGCGAGCTCTTATCGGCCGGCCGGGTCGTTACGGAGGGAAAACTTACGATTTACGGGAGGAAACACGGCGAGTTTACCGAACGGCTTCGCCCGAAGAGTCGCGCCGACGACGCGATAGGGTAATTTCCTCAGATACGAGCGAGATTGATTTCACTACTACTGCGAGACGCATCATTCACGCTCTATATTCGAGTCGGCAGATCTGAAGAAACTCGGAGATGTAAAGAAAACAAGATGGATTCTCGTTCGAAGATCACGGTTCGGGCTTCTTGTGTGTTTTTAGAGCGTCGTGTTATCAGCTGATCGTTGCGGGTAATTTTCGTATTAATTAAATCGGAATTCGCAGCAGCGACTTTAGTGTGCGCGCGCGCGCGTCTTTAAACGCTCGTGGCATGGCCCCAACGAGCCAGTGAAATGACTAGAATCGATAAACTACAATTCAACGTAGAGATAAATGTGACGCCGTAATTATCCCGATATCGGATATATGCCTTGATGCAGTTTTACGCGAATTCACATAAAAATTCGCCACAACGCTAAAAAACGATCTCGCCTCTCGTCTTTGAGAGAACTCTACTTGCGTGAAGCTTGTAGAAATCCTCGCGAGAATCCGGAAAGATCACTCCGAAAGATATTATCCGAAATCGTGAGAGTAAGAAGGAAGATGATTTATTCGCGTATGTCGAAATAAATATGTTTCTCCGCTCGACGACATTCGCGATCGATAGAGCGCTCTTGTGAAATACGCCGGACACTCCAGTCTGCGCTTGTTAATCGACAAATGACCGTATAATTTAATCCAATTGCGTCCCTACGTTCGCGACGAAAACGAATTATACGCTCATTTATCGGGTAACTTTTCGAATAGCATTTAGCCGGGAAATTTGCAAGAGGAATTTATTTACTCCGATGTACTGCCAGTAATTTACGCTTCGTTATTTTCGTTTTTCTCAAGTGCTCTGTCAAGTAGTTCGCGATGAAAGGCAGACAAAAGGCACTCTGGATGCCCACCGAATTTCGCCGATTACCGCGGACGCGAGTCATTCGCAAAGATTTCAAGCAACGCGAACCGCTCCGCGGCATTGCTACAGCAGTCCGCCAATGTTCCCGCATTTCCCCGCGCTTCGAGATTTGCGACCGTTCGATTTCAATTTGCGGCATTTCGATTTTTACTTCTCGCACAAAGGAACGTCCAGCTAGCTATCCTCTCCGCGATAGCTCGCAGCATCCGCGTACTTTTCGCGATGGCGTGTCGAGAGATAGCTCTCGGTTTCGTCGCGCGAGTGTTGTGACCGAGCAGAGGCCATTACGTCGCATTGTGCCAGGAATCGGCCGGCTTTGCGGCGTAGTCTCGTTTTCCGCGGCAAGACGCCGTCGTCTGCTTTCAGTTTGACCCTGCGGAAACTCGAGCGAGCGAAGTATCGATTTCTAATAAGCCCAAGTGTCTAATGGTCGCAACGCCAGCGATGCTGCTCATCCGTCGTCAAGTCGATCCCCGACAGGTATCGATAAATCGAAGCGCCCTCATCCTTTAATCGCAATCAATTCTAATTACTCGCGATTGCGAGCTGTTTCTGCAATCACGGTAGAATTTCCGCTTTACTCTTTAGCGGCTCGCGGCTGAGGAATCAGAGGAAAGAGAACGCGAGGGAATCTTACCAGGAATGGATCGCGGATGGATGCGCAGAGCTGATTATTTTCGCTATCACGCGCGGACTTGCGATCGAAAGAGAATGAGAACGCACGTAATCGGATTCGCGGACGACGTAACGCGACGCAGCACGATGCTTAGTCGAATTGATCATTTGTTAACCGAGACAGCAGCCGGAAACGCTCGTTCATCACGCACGTTCATCGTCGGACCCGATCTCCCGCCTGAATCCTGATAAAGCGGATCGAATGAGGACGTGGCTGATAAGAAGCCATCTCGATTCTTGCGCCTCGCAAGAGATAGAGGCAAGTTGGTGGAGGCTAAAGAGACGTTCTTGAACGTCGGTACGAAACAAGAGATTTTGCTTTTTTCTTCTTCTCTTCGAAGGAGAGACCAGGTAACTTTGCGGAAGGTCGACTGTAGTGCGAGCGCATCGACTCTCCTCGTCGCTCTTTCAGCAACGATCGACAACATTTCAATGACGTACACGCATTGAGAAAAGCGTCCGCTTTCGCGTTCAACGTTCTCGTTCAGCTCTTTCCACGAGCTGTCCGCAAATCGTCGTTGATCGCCGGGATCGTGTCGGGAATTACATTGAATATCGTTCGATGCTCCCGAGGCGCCGCTACAACGTTCCGAGATTCAGCTGGTCAGAGATCGGGTCTATCGAGAATTCGCTCATGGTCATAGCGGCGAATCATTGGTCTGTTCGCTAACCGAAATAGTCCGTGACCAGAATTTAATGCTTTTCCGGGCCATTGGCCGCGCAAGGCGAGCTTAAAGGCGACTCGCAAACCCAGCCGGAAAGAGTAACTTACGATGCTCGCGTTAAATCGTCACATCCATCATGGAGTCGTTAGTTCTTTAAAACGATCGATACGAGGCAAGGGGAAGGAAGGATGGATATTCGTTCTAGGATTAATGAGGCGCGCGCAACACCGAGTTAACTATGAAATGTTCGTGCGATATCCCTCGTATCCCTTAATTATTGAATCATAATTTTTGTTTCTCATAATTGTTGTCTTTCTCGATAACTCGCGCAAACATTCCGTCTGCATTTCGCTAATGTTCAGCCTCTCGTTGCAACGATGCATTATAATTCTGAAGAATTTCTTAAACTTTTCATATCAAACATTTGCAGAGCGAGGTGGGGGAAGGATCGATTACAGATTCGTCGGCGAATGATCGTCCATTAAAGTTCCATCCGATGAGCTTGAGCGATGGAGCGCATTGAATATTCATAAATTATACATCGTGATCCGATATCACACAAAACAGATCCGAAACTGATGGAGCACGTTTTACCGAGAGGGGAAAAAATTTCATTGACACTCGCGTTTGACGAAGGATTTAATTAGTTTTTTATCCTTCAATAACCTCGCGTGTGCGATGTGAGCGATATGTCGAGGCGGATAACACGTAGACAAGTAACACGTATCGTAAAGTATGTCACTCGATGTAACGGGAGAATATTCCTGTCCGTTTCGCGCTGACCAAGATCCGGGTCAGACTATAGCCAGATGTTGCCAAACAGAAGAAGGAACGCGAGAGGAAGAGAAGGAGAGAAAGACAAAGGAGCGCCGCACCGACTCAAAAAAGATTACGATACCGTAAGACGTTTGTTCGGGGAAATGAATACCGAGATCCGCTCTGCGATGCGCGCACCGTGAAAATTTCTATTGATTCCTAGTTAGGTCGGATTGCCAACGTAGTTTCTGCATCTATAGCTCACCCTCGTCCCTTAGCCCTCCTCTCCCTCCTCCTCGCTCCGAGACGCTTTCTCCTTCTCTGTTCGCCGATACCTCGACCGAAAGGGTTTCTCGCATAACGACGCCCTTATCTCGTGCCTCCTACCCTCGCTCTCCTGAAACTTTCCTCTTACCCCCCGCCGTTGCTTTTGCTCTCCGCGCGCTCTCCTCTCTTTCTGTTTTCTGGCGACTTCGGATCGACGGCGGGATCGAACACCGCCTCCGAAACTCGCGCAATAAAGTCTCTCACCGTGAGAGTGTCAAATAAACGAATCCCTCCCAGTAAATTTCAATTTCCGACGTTTGCCCACGGAATCGCATCGGGCATCTCGGTTATTCGCTCTCGGTGCACTCGTGCGGGAATGCCGTCTATTCGCGATCTTGATAAAGATCGACGGAAGTTGCAGCTGCTCCGCGCGATCGGAACAACGATATGCGTATTCGCAAAGGAATTTATATACCAACGTGCAATCTTTAGGAGATTACTTTAAGATCACGAACTTCATCGATTTCTAAGAGGCCATTTCTCAGCAGGATAATTTTATTTCTGGATGCAAAAGTAAAGGCAAGACAAGATACATGACGGAAAATGTACTGTAATGAAGGATGGAAGATTTATCGAGAGAACATGAAAATTGTTTCTATCGTCGAGGTTAACGTTTACTTGATATTCTTATAACAAGAAGCGCTTACTCACGACAAAGAGAAATTATAAATGAGATTATAAATGACTTTCTCCGGCAACGCATCTGTTTCCGCGCTCATTTATGTTGGAGACATGCAGCAAGCTAGACATGCGAGGAGTAACTACGCGCGGCTGTAACGACTATGACTTGCTCCGACAGGCGGCAGCACATATGTCTCCACGCTCACTCGCGCTCGAGACGTGCAGCGAGATGGATGTGCGAGGAGCGCATGACTCGCCAACATTTATAGGTCGAGAAATTTGATTAAGATTTACCGTGTCGTAAAAATTTGGTAAATTCCTATGCGTTCTTACATAGATATATTTTAGAATATTTTGTATTTAAAAATAATGTAATTTCGCTTGTTTATCACGTATCAGTAGAGTATCATGTAGATTACAATTGTTAAATAATCAGATGATGAATTGTTTTGATCATTGTTATTGATTGTTAATTGATTAATGATGAAATTGTTATGACACTTGATCAGGCTGAAAATAAAATATAATAAAAAAAAGAAACATATATAATTTGTGTAATCGTATCCTACGAAATAATATCGCGGATTGATATCGCGCGGTTAATTATCCAAGCGACAGATATTCGTTGCATGATATCCGTTACACCGATATCGTCTCACGAAGGATACGCGAGCGCGTTCGATTTGGATAAATACGATTCGAATACTCGAACTTTGAACGGAGCCTCTTGAAGCCACGGAATAATATTAGTTGTTCAGCGCAAGTTTGCTCGCTCGAGTGGTCTCCTAAAACGCGATGCTTGCAAGTGACTTCCGGAAGCATCTTAAGTCGTCGTAAATATCGGAATGACGAGACAAACGCTCGATGGGGTGCGTCAATATCGGCGGCTGTCACTCCGAGACACTTTGGAACGAGAGATTCGACCCGACTGCTGCAAATTCCGTCTCAGCCACTGCCTCGCATCTCGCTACGCGCTTGGAGTTATCTTTCGCCACTCGATGCACTGCGAATGCCTTCGGCGTGTGTGCATTCCCCTCTCTGAAAAGCCATTCCGTCAATCCGCTCCGTGGTGCGCGCTTTATCCGCGTTGCGTTTACACCTGCGGTCGCACGGAAACGTTTTTGCTCGCTCGAATGACACGACGAGCCGCGATTGAGCTATGCCGATATTCCGTTGGAAATAACACGGAGATTATAAATATATCGCGTCTCAGGAGACTTCCGGGAGAAGCCAACGCTCTCGATCATCAAGTCACTTATGCTCTTACTTTTGCATGGCGATGCTGCCTCGGCTTCGACGTGGAATAGCCGTCTCCTCGATTCTTTCCGGTTTTCTTTTATAGTCTTAATAACGCGCCCGTAACAGACGCGGGGGAAGAAGTGGCGACGGCAATGCGCCGACACCTGCACCGAATTGGATTTCGAGGGGTGGCTCGAACTCCAAGGATATCGTTTCCGTCCGCCGTGGGTCGTCCCGGGGCTCTGCTTAGTTTGAGAGACCGCTGAAAATACGTTGAATCCCAAAGGATTACTTCTTTCGTCGCGCAAGCGAGGTAAGCTCTGATCCGGGGAATCATCGCCGCGCCTCGACGTTATTTCGAATCTCCAATGTATTTTTACTCGGACGTTTCTTCCCTCTGGAGATATATTTCTCATTGAACAAACAAACATTACGCGAACCATGTGCAACCTGAATTATACGAGAAATCGAGATAAGCGATGGAGAAGTGACTCATCGTCCTTTATAACGAATTCAAAGTAATCTTCGCGCTTATTCATATTTCATCTCTCTCGCTCGAGCGTCCGCAAGAAAGATCGCGGGAGATCGTAAAACAAGCTGTCGAAAATGGAACGCGTTAATCCTGGTTACGCTGTCCGTTCATCGTAAATCGATTAGTCACGCAGTTATCTTCGAGATGGTGATTAATAAACGAGATTACGCCTTATCGGGGTTCAAAACGTCTGCGAGGAGGGCGGAAGATAAAATAATGTAATTTCTCTCTTATTCGCGCATTACGTTTACGTAACATGAATCGTTCTCAGCACGCCCTACCACGGTTTGTGGATTCCCTTTTCTAGCGTAAGTATGGTGTCCTCCTCCTCCTTCTCCTCTTTCTCTTCTCTCATCACGCCGGATTCTTACTGTCTCGTAGAGGAACCTGATGCGACACCCCGCCATTTTCTTGGCTCGTACGAAATGTTTCGAGGGCAATTTCGTTCTGATGGCTCGTCGCTCTTCTTTCTCCCCGCGAAGCCTCCGATGCCTTTAAGGAAACCGCGCGACGCGATCCTCGAAATAACGCGCACTCGAGCTTCCTTGGCGAGTTTCGGCCAACGAGTTTCAACTTCAGCTAGCTATTCATCTCCGTTGCAATCCGCGTGCGCGCTTTAGAAAGAGGCCTCGCGATGAAATTAATCGCACGAGGGGGAAACATTTTTCGCCGGAGAAGAACGCGAGGCGCGTCTTGGCGGCTTAATTCTCGCGTAATTAAGAGATAGCGCAATTAAGTCGGCGGTCAGACGGCTGGCTCGGCATCTAATACCATTAGACGATATAATATGGCGCACGTGGCGATATAATATGGTCCAAGCGGAGGCCCAGCCATGTCGAGAGATACGCCGCATTAATTGCGAGAGCGCTGGCTCAAATAATCGGAAATACATCCCTCGGACGAAATGACGGTAATTACGATGACGAGCAAGGGTAAATTTAATTGGCCGTTTGATCGATAAGAAGCCTGCATCGTTCCGCGTAATTAAAGCTGCTCGGTATTATGGCTCGCAAGGCGAAGGCGGTACACGATGCTCTAGCTGCGCCTCATGCGAATTTCATAGTGCCCTTTAATCCCAAGAGCGTAATTGTTTCCGATGTTGTTTAATGCCCGTCGCGGCGCTAACGCGTAGCGTGAGATACGCCTGAAACTTTTATCAGACACTTCGGTTCTCCTTGGCCAACAGGCGCATTAAGCGCAGTCGATTTAATTCTCCGCAATTGGATTCAGATCCGAGGCAACTTCGCAAAGCGTCGAATAACCAGGCAGCGAACAAAGCGAACGTGGTCGTGCGTAGAAAGCGCAATAGGAACCAATCGATATCGCTCGAGTTTCGCGGTCGCGTTGCCATCTGTTTGTCGATACCTTCTCCATTAGCTAGAAGAAGCCCTGTTCTTCTGGTTCATTAGCAGAATCGAAGCACCGTTGTCTCGACAGAGGAACAAGCTCAAATCTGCTTCATCGTGATGACGTTGCTCGCTTTATCTACCGCGCTCTTACGCGAATGCTCACATCCGCTCGTCCGCTCGGGATTTCTTAGGGTTCACGCAAGTCACGGAGGTCACGGGTGCCAGCTGTATACGGTTTACCGCGCGGTTAATGACCACCAAAACCTGACATCCACGGAAATCCCGCTGGGTTTATCCCTTAATGAGTCACGTCTGAATTAATCGAGAAGGCCGCTACCGTCCCGATGGATGGCTCTTACGTTCGCGGTTTACGAGAACGAGCACGGCTTGTTTCGACTTTCGTATGAATCGTCGTGTAACGTGAGAAGGACCCCTCGCGAGCGCGATCCATTCTCCGATACGATATCGCCCGTTATTCCTGTGGGGACACGAATGCCGAAAGCTGCCACATATTTTTCAACGAAAAACTCGATCTCGAAATTTGTCCCGGCAGCATGAAATTACGCATAAGATAATATACGGCCTCCGGTTAAGCGATGGCGAGAGAAGCGAGAGTTTCGGGGGAATCCTTGGGGCTTTATCTCTTTCGAGAAGATAGTGTGAGCCTAATTTTCGGATATTAATAACTCCAATAATCTTAAGAGCGGAGTCACGGATCACGAGTGAGAGCAAATCTCATCGGAACTCTCGATACGATTATCTCGGAACAACGAGCGAAGGTACACGCACGGAGGAAGCAATAAAGCAGTAAAATCGAGAGTAGGGAACCAATAAATGAATCTGAAACCGGGGCAACCGCCGACTAATAGCGAAGCATTGTGATTTGATTGTAAAATCACTCGATTGTAAATCACTCGATCAGGCGACTGAATGAGATCTGAACGACGATCGCTTGAACGCGCCATAATAATTTCAGAGACGAGCTGCGGGGGAGGGCGATAGGATCGATGATAAAAATTAGAATCGCCTCGGTCGCCTTTCCGGAGGAAACGGCGAACCAGGAGGCTTACAGGCTTTCCGTGACAAATCGTCGGTGTTCCGGAAATGCACGGTCGCATTTGCGATATTCGCGAGGGCACGTACCGGTGGAAAACTTTTGCCATAACCATTGCTCATTCGAGCGACGTGTACTGAAAGCCCTACTTGTTTATATTTCCCAGGATGTTTCGGCTTCCTTCTGCGCACAAGCGCTTCTTCTTCCATGCCGGTTCCTTTCCTTCCCTATCTTTCCTTCTCGTTTAATCAGCATTGGCTTTAACGCGATTGAAGCTTTCTAGCTTCGTAGCTTTCGGCATCTTCCCGATGTATAAAAACGCCGTCTTTCAACGCGTGGTACAGAATTCCCTCCTGATTTGATTGGCTACCATCTTTCCTCGGAACGGCTCAGATCGCTAAGTCTGTCGCAACGGGAAGGGAAATCTCAGCGAAATCTCCGAGCGAGAAATAAGATGGCGCCGTTTACGTAATCCGATTCGTCGGGATATGCGTGATGCGGCGCGGGAGTACTGGCGACAAAGCCGCGAAAGAAACAGAGAATTCGCGCGCCGGACACCGGGCGAAAGCTTTGCAAAAGCGCACCAGGAGAGGTGCGCTTTTGTGGACTATCGACAGGGCCAGCAGTCGTGAATGCGCGTGTCGCACCGCGGTCTGAAAGTTATGTGGGGTCGCGGCGAATATCAAAGCGACGACGTCGACGTATTACGATATAACGAGGCCTTCGGCGCGTTGTTATGAATACTAAAGCAGCGACGCCGCCGACACTGATACGGAAGTGGCCGAGCGGGTCATGATAAAGGTGGCGGCCCTCCATAAAGCCATACGATATCACCTGCTCTCTCTCCCTCCCTGGATTTTCTCTCGCGCCCTCGTGTGGCCTCTTGAAAAGTCTCCGCGGCTGTAAAGTGATTTTAATTAACGCCACGTGCCGAGTTACACAGCGCTTCGCTGAATGATTAATGCATTCTTGTCCTCCCGATAACGTTCCGATGCGAGCGGCGGCACAGCCGAGCGGACGCAGATATGACCTTTCGCACGTCGCGTCAATCAATCCTCGCCGGCGTGAAATCGTCTCTCATTACGACACGGTTGATTAATTCTCAATTCCGGACGCGCTATCGCGACACCACGAGAACGCCCGCGATCGCTCGATTCAACGCGATTTTGTGCGATGCCGACCACGTGTGCCGCTAATCGCGCGCTCGAAGAATCGACGAGGGCGCCGGCGATTCAACGGCGAAATTTTCGTCGCGATCATCTCCACCTGGAAACTCCAAGTGGATGGATCGCCTTGCCCGGCCAGGCCTCCGTAATACGCTTTAATGAACTCTAATGGAATCCAATCGGCAGTCCCAGGGAACTCGCTGCCGCCGTGCCGACACGTTTCCATTCGTGTGCCGGTAATACTCCCGCTATATATCGCGGCCATGGTGCGCAAAGTGCACTGCTTATGATAGATCGTCTCGACAATGGAGGCAGAACGGCGCGTTCGCAGTATCTAAGCCGGGGTCGTAAATAGTAACGTACATAAGCGCCGGCATACGTATTCGTGTGTGAATGCACTATCTCGCGCGCGAAACGCATTTCGCGCGCTCCTCTGCCGCCCCGTTCGCCATTCGAGAGATTCCCGTGGATTCCCGGAAGCGCTTGAAAAATCGATGAAAAAATCTCATCGAGATCTTCCATTCGAGCGATTTCTGACCGGACGAACTCGCAACTCGCCGAGATCCATTCTCAGGCGACCGCCAACTTCGAACGCGAATCCTTCAGCTCGCTCGTCGCGCCTCGCGTTCTCCGGATTCTCGCTTTAACTCTTTCCAAGAAATAATTGCGCATTGCGCAATTAAATCATGATTAATTATTATTAAGGATAAGCATTCCGCAGGTTCTTTGTTCCCCGCGGCGGTTACTGGGAAGTTAATTAGAGATTCAAAAAAGATTACAAGGAAAAAATCTATACTCTCCTGTATGGCAGAAATTTATGACGAATTAAATCCTCGCGGCGTCAGTGAGCCGGGCTCCATTTTCATCGCGCTACGAAATGGATTTTAATTAAAGTATTTCACA
The DNA here is from genome assembly GCA_020341155.1 of Eciton burchellii. Classification (NCBI taxonomy): domain Eukaryota; kingdom Metazoa; phylum Arthropoda; class Insecta; order Hymenoptera; family Formicidae; genus Eciton; species Eciton burchellii. The sequence continues at coordinate 293,298 of JAHMML010000104.1, forward strand.
TCCCGAGATATAATCGCCGAGTTATCGGGCATAGGAATGAATCGGATGATGAAATTTTATATCTTCCGTCTCCGACATAATCACCGTTTCCGAATCATCGAATCCTCGGAACGCTGAGGATCTAAATTAAGCGGACGGCCTATTAAATTTTGAAATATTGGGAGAGCCTTATCCGTCCGCTAAGTTCCAATATTGGCGTGAACGTTACTCTTTCAATATCGCCGTGTTTGACATTTTAATAATTTACAGACTCAACATCGATTTAACTCCAGCCGCATCCAAGTGCTCGGCATGATATCGAAGATTATACAAAGATTATACATCGCGAAAAGTTAATCGCGCAAACGTGCCGCTCACCGCTTCCGTTATTGCATTTTTATCTCGCAATAAAGAGATAATCTTGCTGTAACTCTCGTTTTCAGAGTATCAGCTGTAATTCTCTCGCGAGCAGCAGCACTCGCAACGCGGCAGAATTTTCACGCGAGAAGCACCGTCTCTCTTCCCGACGCGCTCGATTTTCCCTCGCCGATCTTTCATCCCGAATACTACACTCGAGCGTTGGTGAGATTCAGCTTCTAAGGAGATAACTTACGTCGCAGCCGGGTCTGAGGGAGTCTCGCATTTTTAATATCGGGTAACTGTCGCGAGGAGCATCGAAGCGACACGAACGCGCGAGCAATCCCTTCGTCCATTTATTATGGCCTATCGTGATAGTTTCAAAGACAAATATTGCACAGACGGGAGATATATCGCGCGGATAACTGTCGCGATGTATCCATAAATATGAGAATTTTATTTACTGCCAGCTCGCTTACCTTCGAGACGTCTGAGTGCCGAGGATGCTGGCGATCATTCGCAAAGCGATGGGATATTCCTCTGCGAATCCGACGAAATAACGAAAGCTTACGCTCCATGCTCTTCAACGTTACCTTCGCGTCTCGCGACTCGTCAATTTCCGAGATGGATTGAGATCAGCGCGATTTGAGCGTCACGGATGGATCTAAGCGTCGCGATCCGCTTCCTTCGAGATTGCCGGCGTTAATTCAGTCACAGCGAGGAAGAAGAGACGAAGAAGCAACGTTGGATTGTCGCGAGGAAGATCTCGATGCAGGAACGCGTTCCTCTCGCCGCTTCATTTGATACCAAATGGAGAAATTCCTGCACGCGCGCGCGGAAAAAGGAAACTTACTTTTAGTTCTGTAACGGCTCGGGGCGTCGGCCCGTAAATCTGGCAGTGCCTTGATGCCTTTCTCAAGCTCGATAAGATCGAATGCAATAAGACGGCCCCGCCGTTATATTTCCCCTCCTCCCCTTCCAGTCTCGCCAGTTTTCCGCGAGCCTCTTCCCCGCGCGGCGAGATGTCCGCGGGGCTCGAGAAAATTGAACGGCGCAAGGCTCGTCGACTTATCCCGGGAAAATGAAAACTCGCGTGATCGCGCCTCGATCACGCGAGAGACCGCCGTCCAGAGAGCGTCCATCTCGGACTTGCCAGGCGAGAGTATCGATTCGACGACGCCGTGCAGAACTCGCCGGCGACGATGGCCGCCCATGCAGCGACTTCCCTTTCGACGAGAGCGACAACGAGTCTCGGAGGCGGCATGTTTCCCTTATCGCCGGCATACACGATCGTTTCGCTGTAACCGGCGAATTAATTCTCAATAGCTTCAGCCGTGCCGCATGACTCTTGATGACTCTTTGATCACGAGCGAATTACAATCCGGGCGATCCGCTCGCGGATGATCTCGCAGAATTCAGAGCCAAAGATCTCCGATACGCGCGCATACACGTGTAGCAGTTGCATCAGCTGAGTTGCACGAGGTTTCCATGATTCTAGCGGAATTCGGGATTCCGAGCCCCGCGGCGTTTCCGACTGCGTTCGAGCCGTGTAACGAAATTTGAAGAAGAGGAAGAAGCCGCCTCACCGTGCTGAAAATTGCACCGGCGCGATCAGCGGCGGCGCACCGGGAGATCTCCCGGTGTAATTACCATCGAACAAGTCGCGGATAGACGCGACGTGCGTCTGTCGGCGAATAAATGGGTCTTGGCCGCGGATTTAACGCGTTTCCGGGACGGAGATAACAGCTTCGTGTACGTATCCAGGTCGTAAAGCGGAACGAAGGATATCCCCCTCGGCGAATTGCATTTGCGTATCGCTAAAATTACGCCGCGCAGTCAGGGGTTACGAGAGGTCACGCAAATCGACCGTGGAGGTTTGAGTAATTTGGATTTGACATCGGAATATAAATTCCCAGCAAAGATCCGCCCCGACCAGGCGAGCTTTTATCGTCATTGCTCCGAAGCAAATCGTCCGTGCCTGCTCTCAACGCTGATTGCCGCGCTGCGTTGATCAACCCTTAGCCAAATTGATATTTGCCTTTTGAGAAGTGCGACGGGATCGACCGTCATCTTTACGTCATCTTAAAGGATGTAGGATCGTTAACTGCAAAAAAATTGCAGGACGAGCGAGCGTTGCTTGGATTACAGATGTTGCGTCCGGAGACGGGAACGAGACGGACTCGAGTCCCTTACGATTGATTCGCCGTTTGCTTTATTCTCGTTCCACATCGAAATCCAGTTTATCTGGAATTCTCGTAACGCTGAATCGCGTTCATTACACGCGCCGTTCGCTCATCCTCGGCGGTGAGAAGTCTCGAGGAATCGCCATCCCGGTCTACATCCACGCGGGAAATTGCAGATATTATTCCGCGGTGCTCGAAATGCACGTGCATCGAGTATATATCGCGATTCTCCATACTTGCGAATTTCATTGCCGTCAGTTCGGTCCGTGGAAATTCTCTCTTGTCCCGCGCGATGTTTTGTCGTGCCGATCCTTGAGTTCGCCGCTATAAGCTGTCGCCGAAGTGTTACGCGTCAGATTTTCAATTTTATCGACGATTGGATCGATGGTTTAACCGCTGCTTCGCCGGGACATTTTCAGAATGAAACGTTCTAATTAAGGAATGGATATCCGGGAAATATCAATCTCGTCGAGAGAGCGCATCGATAAATAGGTGCGATCTCGAGGTGAAACTTGCGGCAAGTAATCGGTCATTATTTAGCGTAATGTGCAAACGAGGGTTTTAACGAACCGCGACTTAACTCTGGCTTAGCTCGTTATTTTATTTTCGCGCGATGTTGGCCGCACGTCGCCGACCAGACGCGCGAATTAAATACTCGCGATATAAACTCCCGCCGGAGTTGCCGGATGGGAGGATACTTTCTTTCCGATCCTCTGCGATCCTCATCATCGCATGCGACACTGTAATTAAACGCGCATTCGAATTAATTTGCTGCTAATCTATGCGATTCTCTAGCTCTTAATCCCCTCATTGCGCGATTCGTCGCTGTTCAAGCAAACGCTGCACTGAATACCTTCTGAATATTATTCAGACACTCTTGAATGATGCTAGAGTCAAGATTCGGGCTCATCGAATATCGTGCGCGCTGGCAGATGAACGAGACGGGAGTTAATGATGACGGGAATTATGATTACGACCTAATGGCGTCTTTAAAAGTCTTTGTCCGTGACTTCGACTTGGTGAAGCAGGAGGCAACACTAAATACTCAAACAAAGTTCAAGTAATTACCGTAATTGTTCGAGTCTTGCGCTGCTCCGCGACAATCTGGATTTATACGATGGCATAATTCTTCCCTCGACCAAACGAAAACAAAAAAAAGTCACAGATTGGCCATTCCGAAACGTCCACATACGCTCGTGTCGAGCTTTACGAGCTTGACTTTGCAGCGGCTATTAACGCTTTAATGTTCGCGCGAGTTCCGACCGTCTCGGCAAGATTGACGAACGCGTTGGCGAAACTTGGGAGCGGAGATGTTGAGACTTACCACGTCGATGAGCTGGGAGAGCTTAAGCTTGATGCAGACGCGCAGCACGTCCGAGGTGTTGACCACGGGGCGCACGAGCTTGTTGTAGTTGGACAGCAGGTCGTCGTAGAGGCGCTTCGCGTCGGGGTTGCCGGCGACGGCTCCGTGGATGACCAAGGCCGAGAGGAACCACACGCGCAGCGTTTCCCCGATTATGGGGGGCGTCATGGCTCCCCGATCTCTCCACTATGAACGACGCGTCCGGCCCGTTCGCACCCCCTTTCGGCCGCGCGAGCCACGTATCTAGGTGAGAAGATGCAGGTCAGCCGCAGTGCTCGTTCGTGATTCTCTCGCGTCGAGGAGCATCGCTACCGATGCGATCTCCTGCCGCCGAATCGACGCTGTTCATCGACACTCGCCGCGATCGAATCCAATCGAGCCACCGCTCTCCGATCTTTGATCGTTTGATCGTTTGACCGTTCGTTCGCGCGATCGCGAGGGAGGCGATCCGCCTGGCCGAATTGGGAAGGAAGCCGCGAGATCGCCGCGGAACGCGCGCAAGTCGGGGCAGAATGCATAAATTCCGGGATGCCGTATACCGGCGCACGAGCGAAACTCCAAGTCGAGCCGCTGTATTACATCTCGCCGGGCTACACTTCGTTACGGTACGCGCAATTCCGGGCATACAGCGCTGCCGCGGGCCGAGAACGATACAACTTGCTCCGCGGGCGGATTTATGGCTACAAGTAACGAGTTCAACCCACCCACTTCCTCGCCTCTCTCCCTCTTCAAGCCCGACCGCGGCGGAAAAAATTTCGCGGCGTTACGTAACGCCGTGTAGAGAGCGTAGTGTATCCCGCCTTGTTCTCGAAAGCGTTTCGTTCCATTAAATTTCATTTCTACGGCCTAGCTTACGGAATTACGCGGGACGCGTTTGTCCGGAACCGCGGAACGCGGTTCTCGACACGCATCTCGCGCGATCACGCGGCAACGTTCGCCACTGATGCAGCCGTGATCGCGATTCTGCTTGCAATTATGGCCGCAATACACGGCAAATCGGGAATAATGACGGCAAACGATCGACAACCGCAACGGGTAACGATGTTAAAGTGCCTCGCGCGGAATCAATTCCACTCCGATTAATGGCGAGCCAGTGCTTGGCGCGGACCGCATTAATCCTAGCTAATTCGCGCCCGCGAATCGCGCTTCGTGTCGCGGATTGATCGCAAAATGCCGGATATGCGTGCGGATAGTCCAGTTGCCTCGGAATCGAGCGGAATGAACGATCCGCACGAGTTTACATCATGGCGAATGCCACGATCGAGCGTGTTGGCTCGATCACTCTCAGATCTGGCACAAGCTCATTCCCTTTCTCTCTCCATTGCGTAAGCGATGAGTTGTTTCGCGACTGGAAATGTCCAGTCCAGAAGAGATCATCAAGGATCATAATCGCGGATTGTAATAACATTGTCGAAGAAGACATTTCTTGGGAAGACTGTTGCAAAATTCCCTCAACTGAGATTCAAACGTGAAGGGTGATTTCACGTTTCAGCGATGTCTCGGCGAGCTCTCATCTCAAATGCTGCTGGACTAATTCCTTGACCGTTTAACCGCGTCTGGGATGCTGCAAGCGTACCGCCTTTGCGTCCGCTCGTCCTCGACATGAATGCCTAACCGTAAATGTATACCGTGTGTGTCATTTGATTCGACATCCAGCGCGGGATTAGCGAATAAAGCGGATCACTTGAGCGATCAGGATTATCCGCGCGAGGATTTTATCGCATTTTCCATGGTTCCATAATACAGCTAACGTTTCATCATGCCGATATTCGCGCAAATGGCAGCTTCAAGAGTGCCGAGATTTCCGCATTGCGGGAGGTGTACAGCGATTACACCGGATACAACGGAAGGTACGTGACACTTTTAAGGACGAGCGTCACGTAAGGTCGAGTCGAGTTTACTCGGAATATAATTTGAAAAGAGAAAAGCACCGAAAAGTAAATTGGAGATAAAACTACTCGTTCGAGCTTCTAATTGTTAATAACGTCACTCTCGCACGCACGATCAGCGATCTAACCAGCGAATCGTCATTGGGATCGCGCCGCGATCATGCGGGCGATCTCTTGCTAGCTGGACCTTGGGCTCGTGATTGGCGAGGATGCGTATGCATACGAACGGCAGGAATCTGTGGGAGATGAGGAAGGATCGATCAATCGATGCCACCTTCGGTCCGTTGCCGTGCGAATATCTAATTGCTGTTGCTCCGTTAATTGGGTCAACACTATATTATTTCGGATTATCGCGGATAATCCGAGCCGAGGAGAGCCGACCTCCCGGCGTTGTCATCAGTTTGGAATCCATCTTACGTCTTGGACAAAGTTGGCACGCGCTAATTGGGTTTCCATTCGGTGCGAGGATCGACGCTATCAACGTCTACGACGTCGACGACCAAAATCTTGACGTCCAAATGGAGATTTCTGGTGACACCGGAAGGTGACGTCGACATTTAATGATCCTCCGCGAGGTTCGCGCTGGACGCTCGTCCGATCATCGTTATCGCCAAGACGAATCTCAACGCGCGCGCTGAGGTTGCGCCGTTGGAGAGAACGGCTTATCGATTATCGGCGCCAGCTGTTTTCCTCGTTAATATCGGACAATTGCAAATTCCATTTCTCGTAGATCGCAACGGTGGTCCGCGCGATTTGTCTGACGGATGAAAATGTTATCACGTGGAAATGGCATGTTGTTTCCATCCCAACGTCCATCCCCGAAATTGCTTTAACTTGGCCGGGCGGATTGAAACGCGACCCGCGGAAAATAGAATCGAAAGCACTCGATCGCTGAGCTGAGCGTCGAGCCAACGATCGCGAAACCATGCGAGGTTCCTATTCTTGACAATCCATTAGCTCCCGGCTGGAAAGGATACCGCGGTATCGCCCAGCGGAGCATTCGATCGGAGCGCATAATTGAGGAGACCCAGAATGTAGCGGATCATGAAAGTTTCAACGAGAGACCATCGATCGTATCGACTGGTCAAAGCTTGTGCCGTGCTTTTAATGACGACGACTCGATGCTGTTTCAATAATCGTCAATCGTCCGTGAGCTGAGATAAATACGTTTCCTCTTCCAGATCCGTTCGCAGCGAACGGACCGCATCAACATCCGCAGATGTCACTGCGAGAATACACGCGAAGATAAATCCGCTATGGATGATCAAATCACTTTTCTCACGAATGAAAACGAGAATTGTCGTTTCTCTTTCTCTCGCTCGCTCGCTTCCGTGGAAAATCGCGGATTGAAAAGCGACGGATAAAATCTAGCCGCCTGTTAAAATAATTCATCGGCGGTATGAGCTTCATCCCGAGCTACAATCGGGAAAACGTCGAGGATTATCGAAAGTATTCCCCGCGCGGGATATTCGGGATTAGAACGTTTATTGAACGCTCCGGAAAATCGCGATTCCAATTCGAACGCGACGGACGAGGCTCTCGCACGTGGACACGATGAGAGGACTCTGCGAGATATCGAATCGGATGTTGGCGCGAGGATGGCGCGCGAAATAATAAGAAAAGAAAGAAGAAACGCGCAGCAGTATCGATAATCGCAATCGGACGATGGCTCGATAACGGCGCGAAACCACCGTGGAAAGTCGCGCGGATCCGCGAGTCGCTTGCATCCGTCTCGCGCGATTAAAGTTTAATCGCGAATTTAGATTAGCAGCGGCAGCTGTCGCGAACCACGCCCGCAACTTGCTCCTAATTACTCGCGATCGTATCTTACGCGTGTTTGAATTTGTGCGATAAGTTCCGACGCTTCGCTCCCGTCGATCCGCGAATAACCTACTGGCGGATCCGCAATTTCCATTATGTAAATCATTTATCGGATTTGACGAGCTTAATTTTACCTATTAAACACGGGGGTGAACGGGGAGACTTTACTCGCGTCTCAATTTCAGTGATTATTTGCGATCAATTTATCCGAATTTACATCGCGAAAAACTCAGATCTGGTTCGCCTTACAGTCGCGTTACATAACTTTCGCTTCGTCAGGAGTTACGCGGGGCCGCTTATGCTGCAAGTTGTTTCATCCGAGAATTCATTTTTTCATCGTACACGGATTTCGATAGCTACACGAAATCGATCATCAGCAAATTGTTATCCGTCCAATCGATTTAATCTTGCTGAAGCTCTTGTTGCTTGTACGAGTCCCTTCATTCGCTCTACCCGCGACTCGGAGATCTCCGCCTGGACATCCCACTTCGTCCTCGGATTCCCATCAACTGCCCATCGACGAGAACGCGAATCGCAAGCCTTTGAGATTCCGTTCGCTTCTCGGCGAACGCGAGGCAAGCTACGACCTATGACCCGAGGAGATGCGCGTCGCGTCTACCGAAAACCACGCAGCGCAGGGGTAGCCGAGATGCCGATCTCGGGGTACCATTCCCGCGTGGTACCCCCGACGAACCCCGTGAACAACGGGCGACCAGGGTGAGCTGACACTGACCTAACTGTCGCGCGCACTCCAAGCCACGCCGGTCTCTCTCGCAGCAGCTCTCGGGACCGCTGCACACTCGCACGCACTGCACCCACGACTGAAGGTGGATACCCGTTGGTGTCGCGACCCGCGGTCGTAGGGGTTGCGCCGGGTCTCTCGCTCGCTTGGAGGCGCCACCGGGTGCGCACCACCGGGCGCGGTGGAGCCCGCGGGAGAGACGCCATCCGGCCGGGCGGTTCGCCGCGATGGGGTGGTCTCGCGTTAGGAATCTGGAGCGATCTTGCGCACGCGAGATACCAGCTGGAACAAACCCCCGTCCACGTGGGAAGAACGGGGATTCGTTTCGAGAAGATCGAGATCTCGCCAAGTTTCCAACATGTGTGTGGAAATGATTCACGTCGAGGCTCACGCCTCGCGAGATGAGGATTAGCGAACGCGCGCCTTATCGGTTTCACCGATCCTCAGCCTGGTCGTTTGCTCGAGAGCGCTACGCTTCATTCGGACGACACGCGATTCGGCTCTTGATCACCTCGCGATATCAATTGTTTGATTCTTCAGGATCGCAATAGCCTCTCGAGTGACAAATTTCTCCACGTAAACAGCGTAAGCAGCGCGCGACGATGAATCGTATTATTGTTCACTGGATTATCCTGAAAATGGATTACGCTGAAAAATTGGCTGACATCACAGCGATGTCGTTCCGTAGAAGTAACGTCTGCCGTTGCTCGGATGCAGGCCGTATTATCGTAATTTCTCATAATCTTTCTCTCTCTCTCTCTCTCTCTCTCTCTCAAGACGCTTTGTCGTGTCGATAGTTTTGATAAAACGACTCCTTAAACAACCGACAGCGAGAAGATGACGCGAGAAGAGCCGTGGCGCGAATTTAATTGAAACGTCGTGAAGCGAACCCGCCATTTTACAGCGCAGGCCAAGTTAATTCCGTGAAAAGGCAACCGGAAGCGAGGCAACGGGTGTTCCTTAGCTGGAACAATGGATCGATGGCATTATGCGGAGGCGTATTAACCGATCCCTTTATTTCGTACCCGCCGGTACGAAACATCCGGCTTCCGGCAGCGTGCCGATGTATTGATGAATTAATATCGTGATGGAGAGAAAGAGAAGAAGCAGAAAGAGGAAGGACTCGTGCCTAGTCGTATCTCGCGAGTCCGAGATAAACCGGAGCGAAGCGAGCATCGCAGAGATCGTTTTTCGATTCGGCTCATTTATCACCGGACCTTCGAACGTCAATCTTCCCTCCCGGCGAATAAGAAAAGGGCTCGGAAGGGAGAACGCCGCTTTAGGAAGGGAGAGTTTGGCGGGTTGTTTGTCAAGAATTAAATTCCCTTCTTAATTCATCCGAGTGGTCGTTACGGGCCAGTTGCTCGGAGCTGACGTAGCTCAAAGTAGAGATCGCCGGGTCAATCCGCGCCCCCTCACAGGACGCGGGATTGGCGTCTTGCATTTTTTCTCTTTTTTCTTTTTTTTTCTTCTTGTCTCTTCGGAATGCTTCTGTGATCTCCCCAGGCACTTCCGCGGACAGATAACGGGAGGGACTTTCCGGGGATGATGCCTCCCCGGGGAGGGCTCACGGCATCGCGCCTTTTATTCGAAAATTCACGCAAAGGCGAGGAGGAGAGGAGGAGAAACGCGCGTAAGGAGCCTGTTTCGCGTCCCGAAATTGTAATTGTTAAATTCCGTCGCGCCGTTGCGTTTTCCAGAGGAGCCCCTCGGCATCCATTAGCGGGATAATGTAAAGTTAATTTCGCCGCGTAAAGCCCTGGCGACAAAGCCGGTGTCGCCATCACCTGCTCCTTTTATCAGATCGGCGTATTCTCCCTGACCCATTGTACACGTTACACATCGAGCGATCGGATAAACGCGAGCGGGATAAACGGAGGCGGCTTGATGCGGGAATTCCGTATTGAAGGGGACCTGGCGAGATTCCAATAATCTCCTTGGATCACCAGCATCGCCGCTACTCGCCGCGCCGGACACTCGCGATTTCAACCTCGATCCGGTCACGCGAGGTCGCTCAAACGCGTCCGTGCGAATACGCGCGGCGAAATAGCGGGAGCTGAGCACATCAGTCTGAAAAATGCCAGCCGACGTTGCCGGAATTAGAATCCGAAGATCAGATCGGGAATAGTGCGCGATTGGATCATCGATCTTCGCGCTCGTGCTTGCGGCGACAATCCCGACGAATGCTCTTCCGTTTCTCCGTCTACGTGTTCTTCCGCGTCTACGTGTGTGCAAATACCGTAGTCGCAAAGGATCTATCCTTGCGACTACTCTTGCAACATGTTTACGTGTCCCAGTTGAGTGAAATATCTCAACAATCTTGAAGGTTGCTCGAAGGAGGAATGTTTCCCTTCCTTCTCACTTTTGACACGACACGCTGACGTAAAGTTTCACAGCGCGGAAAGAAAAGCAATTGAAGAAAAAAAAAGAAAACCTTCCGGCAGGGAAACGGGAAGTCTCGATTGTTCGAATTAAAAGCTTAACGAGCTGGAAATTTTGCGCGAGCGGTTGCTAAATCCGATACGCACGAGAGGTCGTATCGTCGCCATTGCCTCTGATAGTCAATCGCCCATCAGAGGGAAGCGAGACTGCCTGTGAAATGGAATAATTATCGAATGCTTCTCGGGAAATGGTCGCGCTGACCTGATAAAAGTTGAATATCTAAGACGACGGGATTTAAAGCCAGCTCGCTTCCGGTACGGAAACTTGATTGGAGTCAAAGTGTCCTCGATGGAAATTACCTCGGTATTACCATCGAGATTTTGCCTCGTATATGTAGTCAAAGCACTTGGTGGATACGCTCGCGAACACAGAAGTTACTATTAATTTCAAGTCGGACGCAGTTCGCGACGTTTCAGCGGCAGAAGTTGACTCCCAGTTTAAATCGAGTTATCGCTAGAATTTCCAAACTGTGATCCGGCTTTCGTCGAGGCCACGAGTGTCCCTTTTATCACGGCAGCTGGGAGATTGTAATCGACTGCATTCCCGCTAAGAGTGGTTCCTATGGAACAATCAAAAATTATTCCGTCGATTATTTCGCCGCGGCAAAACTGATTCACGTAAATGTTGTCGCTTTGTTTCCGTGCACGGTCATAAGTCAACGAGATCAGTCTTACCGAGGTACCGACCTCGTCGCCGACTTGTCTCGGCGCCGTCGAGATTAATGAACGTGCGACTGTACACACGCACCGCGAGTAAATTCCGTCCTCGTTAATTATAACTTCAAATAATTATTCTTGTAAATCTCGCAGTCGCGCAACTTCGTCTTGCTTCATCCCGCTGTTGTCGAAGCTATCGGACGGAGAGCTAGCTCTGCCTCGCGATGCCGAAAAGCGAAATCCTCCTGCCGGAAGTTTTGAGTTTTCTTTGACGTTTCTTTCCAGCGCGAATCTGTCAGAATCAAGCTCGCCAAGCCTTGCAAACTGCCGCGGATGGGACGCTGCACTCTGCTGTTGATTTAGGTGTCCGTCCTCAAACTTCGCCAGGGAAGAAAATATCCCCGTCGATATGTGTTTGTACAAATATTTTACAGTTTAGCGCAAACATATTTCTTCGCCATCATCGATCAGTCGTCGCGCAGTGATACTCAACTCTTCCGATCAGTTTATCCTGTATTTGTCCGCATTACGTGCGATGAAAGATATTGACGTTGCTTCGAATGTGATTGTGTGTGCGCTTGTAGTGGATAAATTTAATCAAACGAAGGGATAATCGAGCAATTGGTAATCAGTGATTTGATCGATTGCATTTTGCATTTGCAGCGCAGCAGAAAGATGAATATCTGATTGAATACATTCGGATACGATCATGGATCATTAAAATTCAGTCGGCGACTCTGGAGGAAGGAAAGCCAACTGTTTTAAGAAAATATAATCCTGTTTTGATCGAGCAGTAATCTTCAATCAAATCTCAATCACATGCTTCATTGACTAATGTTCCAGTATTCGTTTGAGTATTTCTTACAACGCGTTATAACGCGACTCTATTATTCGAAATCACTCTAAAAAGTGTCTATTAAATTAAGTGTCTTTTTACCCCATAATGCGCGATAATTTATCTCGGAAATATGAATTCCCATGTTGGCAATAAATTAAGAGCACAAATCACTGATGAGGCAGCGGAAAATGTATTGCACGGTAATGCACGGTAATTTTTCAAGAGCAGTTGTAAAAATATAATCCTTTTCAAACGCCGATCTTGCTCGTTGCTCATTTCGCTATCAGCGGAAGACTCTCACGTACGAGCACGCGGACTCAACGAAGTGCGACGAGGAGAAACAACGACTCCGCAGTGATTCGGCAATCTTGAAGGATTGCAGTGTGCTTGCGTTCAGGTGCCAAGTGAGGGCAACTCGACAAATTGTGTCAGCTCGGAAGACCTGGCAGGGGAAGAGGGAAATTTCTCTATGATTCGACGATGCCGGCCTGTCAGCTTGTCGGGATAACTCTCTTCTAGATTTTCCAGAAGCCTGGAGTTCGAACGCGGTTGTTAGCGATACTGCTGGATTCAGCTGGATTAGTCGTGTATGTTTAATCGATCGTAATTATCGAGTCGCCTCTGCTCATGACAAAAGAACAAGTTAATCGATTAATCGATCGATGACAGTAATAGTAAGAACAGCAAGTAACGACGATAATCTCGACTGATCATTTCATCAAACGGCTTCCTTTATTTGAATAATCGATTAATTACACGAGATATTTAACGCAATAGAACGCAATATTCGCTACGCGTCTATGATTAATTAACGACATTATCAGGAAGGAGTCTTAAGGGTGTACATAAGGGCGTTTACATCTAACGCTCATTCGATTCGCTGTTGTATTCTATCGAATGTCCAATCGCGGACATTGATTAGTAAAAATTTAAATAAACAACAGATGATACAGCTTAGAAAAATGGTTTCCTGCAATCTGTTGATACAGCTCACACGCTCACGCTTCTCATTAACGCTAATAAATTATGAAATCTGCTTTCCACTGATGACCGTATTTTCATACGCGACAGATATTTTTGCGCGACTCATCGTTCCTCTCGATGTCGCGTGTATGGACACATCTTTCCCGAAACATAATCGAACATTAGCAGAGCGTATCAGCAAAATTGTATCTTCACTATCCAAACCGCATCGTAAAAGCGCGCGTCTGTGGTAGCCTTCTCTCATAGAGATGCGCACGCGTGTGCATTCGAGATTTCACGGTATCAGGGATCTCGAACTTGATCGTAACTTAAATAATCGCGATTTAAGTAATGTCCTCTTGCTTTCGTGCTCCGTAAGCCGAGATTTTGAATTTGCAGCGTTTATCCACGATTAATAAACGCACGCGTTGCGACAAGTCAGGCGGTCTTACTGAGAGCGGATAAAGCAGAGAGTACCTTGTCACGTGCAGTTTCGCTGCGACGAGTTTACCAGAAGGAATCGGTCGTAACCAGCTACGGTAGCAGCCATTACACAGGCGCAGCGATATTGCAGAGCTTTACAATTTATTACTCGCGATTCGTATGATCGCTCGCAGAGTTCCTTCTTAGTAGCGGAGGGACACATTAGTGGGACGAAGAGTCGACAGAGTATCATAATCAACATTGAAGCAGGATATTAAACAACCAACTAACAAAGCGGCGAGATAAGAGGATAACTTTTAGGGGATACGGACACGCACCGAGACAAATTGCGGGACTTGAAATCGTGCGCGTTAAATTAACGGCATAACTCGAGAGCGAGCGCCTAGAATCGTCAAAGTCTCGGGTCGAGTTATTTCCGTCATTGTGCCGGATTATTATTTCAGGACAGTTATGGATACGAGCGTGGGACTGAATAGCAAATTGCTCCAAGAAAGCAAGGGGTTTAGGCGCGTCTAATTTTACCGCGTTAAAGATGACGAGACAGAATCGCATCCTCGCTGAATCAACACGCGCGCGAAGAATGAACTCTAGCTCGGATAAGCGAGCGACGTCTCTATCTTGGAGCAATCGAGCATCATCTCTCTTTTTGGAATGTATAATAGCGCGCGTATTTATGTCCTTATCTACATTTGCGTGTCGTTTATCAACGCGAGCCTTGTATTGCCGGCTCGTTAATTCACCGGGTCGGACATTATCGCGATCGATAAATTAGCGGAGTCATTATGTCCTCGGTAATCGGGAAACATAATTATTTCGCGACTTGACACACCGGATCAACGTGTCCACATCCGTCTCCGTTCGTTCTCGTCGCAATTCATTATTCGGCTGCATAAATTTCCGTCGTTCTTCGATCGCGATAAATCAAAGGAAAGAACCGCGAGCTTAATCCGCAAGCGATCTCGGAGCGCAACGCTTTCGCGAACGCTCCTCTCTCTCTCTTATCGCGAAATTAATAATTTCCTCGGGAACATCATCGCGAGACAATTCGTCTTGCTCGTTGGATCAGCGTGGCCTCGCGCAGATCCCGCGCATTGTAATTCGTAGACAGCGGTGTCGCTAATTTTGCAACGTGTCATGTACAAACGTTTCGCTATCGCGGAACGTAAATAACGCATCGCGTTTCGCGCTGACCAACATCGGTCAGCATGCAAACGATCGCACGCTCGCTTGTTAGCGTTGTTCGGGTGAAAACGTGATGCGGCAATTCTACGGCGATATCGAAACGCTATTGATACAGCTATCGATACAAATCGGGCTTGGCGAGCAAACAGTATTCCGACGTACTGTTAATCATTGGCTTCCGGTTCGAATTCAATCCGCTGAGATACGGCGATACTGATACATTTTTATCATTTCATTAATGATAATTAATTGCTTGCACGACAATGTATTAAACGCAGATCCATGAAGTTGCATGAAGATGCTACGCGAATTTGGAGTCAAATTACATAAGTATCGTATCACGATGACATGAGGCATGCGCGACGATAGAGAAGCGCAGGATATGTCTAATTAGTGGAAAATAATTGAAACTGAAACATTAATCCCAACCTCGTGATAACGCGCAGCACTTATGCAAACATGTTTCCGGGATGCACGCGATGCTCGTACAAAGTAATCACAACCTTCCACTCCTTTTAATCAAAAGGAGGATTAATTAAATTTCCCTCATCGCGGGAGGACCGGCAAAGTTTGTCACGATCGCGATTCGGCATGATCCAGCTCGACATTGTTCACAACCACGGTATCATCATCAATCCATGGGCTCGGACTTGCAACACGTGACCACTTTGTAGTGAGCCGCGTCCATCGCGTGGTTCAGCTGTTCCTTGAGCTCGCGCGCCTTCACGTACACGTCCTCCTTCATGAGATTGTAGCACATGGCTATCAGACCCATGCCCAGCAGCAGATACACAAAGTTGATGATGAGCTTGGTCTGGCTGCTCTCGGAGGAGTCGCCGGAACTCCAGCCTGGGACCAGATCGCCCATGCCGATCTTGCAGAGCGACGTGACGCAGAAGTAAGCACTGTCCAGGAAGTCCCAGCCCTCCCACTGGGCGAACATGATCGAGCCGGCGAGGATATAGCCGAAGATCACCCAGAGGCAGGCGGTAGATGGCACGGTGACCCTCTGACCGGGTTTCCGCTGGCCGGTGCACTCGTGTAGCCGCGTATACAGCCAGCGGAAGGTCTGTGCCAGCACCTTGCCCATATTGAGAAAGTAGAGCACGTACAGGGGGATGCCGAGCACCGCGTAGACCACGGTGGCGCCCTTGCCCCACTGAGTCTTGGGCACCAGGCTGCCGTAACCGATCATCGTGAACACCGACAGACAGAACATCAGCGCCGCCGGGAAGGTCCAGAGATCGGCGGGCGTGGGACCGTTGCATTGGAGCTTTTGGCGGACGCTGCTGGTGATGTTCTCTTGGTAGCGCAGCAGGATGCTATTGGACACGTCGTAGAAGATGTCATGGTCGAACACGTTAACCGATTGGTTGCTGGCGGTGCTGAACCACAGCTCATTCACGTAATCCTGCCGCACCTGTTCCCGCTCGCACATGCTCGTCGGCTGATCCTTCTCGATCATGGAGAAGCCGAAGGCACCTACGATGGCGTAGCCCACCACCAGTCCGCCCACGCCTACCTGGGTGCACATGAAGGCCACCAGCTTCCGACAGCAGTCCTTGACGCGTTCCCGAGGATCGATCCCGGTTGATGTCGAGGACGAGTCCCGGCTTCTCAGAGAGGACCTCATGGAGACGCCGCGCGGCATACTTTTGGATGAAAACTAGCACTCCGGACCGAGTCTGATCGCCGCGGCAATACACATGGAACGCCACTTTGGTCAACGCTAAGCTGACTCGCCTCGGCTCTTGTCGCTTTTCTATTTCTGCCCGGAACGCCCCGCTTGCCTGCCTTCTCCCGTTTCCTCTCGCGGGATTCCGCTGCCTCTCTTTCTCTGCGCTACTCGCGCCGAATCGCCTCCTACGCGGATCATGTCACTCTTGAATGGACCACGGGACCACTCGTGGTTACGATCACTCGTTTGGAGTCTGCCGTTGCACTGCTGGAAAACGATGAGTGGGCTTGGAGTTTGAGCCTGGTTCAGCCGCTGCTCGCTCTCAAGATTGAATGTTATTTATTAATTCCCCGCCATTGCGTGGACGAATCGTTTGTCGGACTTTGAGGAGCAACGAGAGAAGTAGGAAAAAAGTATATCGTTGCGCTCGGAGTTGGATTATATTTAAATCGGTATTACGTAATCGGCGGGTCCGGACCGAGTAATGAGAAATTATTTTAGCCAACGCCAATGTACTTTAATTTATTTCCGTGCGTGATCACATTATATACGACACTTAACGACGTTCGCTGAGAAGTTAGCTTTATCGTAAAGTCATTAGCCGCACATTAAGTCCAACTTTACTATTTTTATCGGCGCTTCTGCGAACGTTCGCGAAATGTACGAGACTTGAAATAGTTTACGCACGGTACTGACCGCTGCCAAATAACGTTCTACGCTGAAATCGCTAAAGAGACGTCCTCGGTAGCTCGAGAGAAGATATCACAGAAAGTTTTAGCATTATGAGTTATGTTTTAGAATGCACGTTGCATCATAAAACGCGCTGGACGATTTGTTGAGAGATCCTCCGTGCTCCGTAATTGTAATTTGTGATTTTTATTACATTAATTGCAAGACAAATTCAAGTGCAAAGGTAGCCCCAGCGGATTGATGTGTCATCGTTTGCCGGCATTTCAATCAGCATCTATCCAGACTATAGGAAGGGGGAGATAGTGAGAGGATCGTGTGACATAATTAACCGCGTGAAAGGGGGAGCCGTGAATTATTTTCCTTTCGGTAAGTTGTTGTGCGCCGAGATGGCATGAATACGCGTATGAATATAATTGCCTTGCGCGTAATAAATTTTATTCGTCCCGCGCGTAACAGCGTAATTTAACTGCACCGTGACAGACGTTCACGCGTAATAATTTCTGTAATGTTTACGCCGTCATCAGAATTTCGCGCATCTGTATCCCGAAGATAAATGAGACATTCCACGGGAATACGCTGCACAACGTACTTTAACACGCGAGCGTGGATCGTATTTATAGCATCGGAGTTGTTGAGCGTTTCTAATAAATTGCACGTCGGGCTGATTCGCGTGAGTGTGGAAAGAAACGGAAACAGAGACGCTTCATTGCGAGCGCAATGACGAAACGTTGCGTCGCGACTTGTCGAAATTCGTTCTGAATTATCGCGTCGACCTTGCATCACGCGAGTCTGTAATTTCCAGGATTTTTTCGATCGCGGAATATGCGAACGCCGCTCGAGTGTGCAGAAGAAGAACGCCGCGTTATGCAGTGCGCACATCGTCGTTTGATTCTCCTGAAGAATGAGAAGAAACAGAGCAGGCGATCCATTATGAGGCTCGATTTTACGAGAGGCTCGATTTTAAGTACGCGTTCGTGTATCGCTCGACCTTCCAAAAATATCCGCGTGTTCATTGGTAATTTGAACTGCCCCGCGCTCAAAAATCGCCGACGCGAACGATATCTCGTTCCTCTCCAGGATTTGCTTATTTGCAGCTCTGACCAGTCTCCCGGACATCGTAGATCCGGAAACGGATTACAAGATGGATCCTCGATGCCATCACTCACGAGAGATCGCTGCGTCTCGTCTAGCGTTTCTCCTTCGATCTTTGAGAAGCGGAGCGCCGGGGAATCGTGGATCGCGGCTGCTCAGCCGGGACGCGGAATTTGAATTGGGATTTTCGCGCGGTTTCGCAAGAATCGATACGGAATTTGCGGGGGTTGAATGCGTTGGCTTCTTAGCGAGAAATTTACCAGGTGAATCAGTCGGACGGCGGTAGTCGTCCAAGTTGCATCTCGGCTGAATGACAGACACACTTCACGGACGGAAATGGGTCTGGACCATCTGCTAATGGGCATACTGACGTTGCTCTGTTCAGGTAAAAGATCATCTCACGATCTTTTTTTCGGAATTTCACGTTTCCTCGTCGCGATCGAGCATCGATCGGTCTCAATTTCCGAGCGCACAGATCAGCGTACGAGCCTCGTGCGATCCTTTCTTCATGAATGTCGGTGAATGTCTCTATTCGTTTCTCTTTAATTTTATAGATACGATTCGCGTTTACGTGGAGGAATTGATAGTTATTCTTTGCGAGACACACAGTTTTACGTAAGATGCGGCAAAACAATGGCGGGTAATTGCGGCCGCATCTGTTTGCGGATCGAACGCCTCGATTGTTCGTTCGATGAATGCATAGATCGCGCGTCTAAATTTAAAATTTGGACCGCGCCCTGTTCGCGAATTTAATTTTACTCGCATTATTGATGCGAGACGAGAACGCGGTTGCACGCGAGTTGCTTTACATCAGTGATGCGATAATCAATTTATTCCCTGTTACTTTGCACGCGCGAACAATGACACGTTGAAATGCCTCGACGAGCTTTCGACGAGCATTATTATCTCATCTTCGAGATTCACATCTGCTACATTAATCTCCTCATTTACGTTGTCATGTCGGTAATAATCTCGATCGTGTTTCGGCATGAAGAAAATCTAGCGAATAACGATATCATCGATGATGAGACACGATTGCTCGTAGAATATAAAACAAATTTCACTTGAGAATTTCTTTACATCATGCTTTCCATGATATTCGAGTCCGAATAAGCAGCGCGCTGAGTCGACTCGAGATACTTTGGCAACTCGGAGGAAGGACATGTTGTGTCTTTTATTCCGTGACAAAGTGCACTCGATGGTGAAACGGCCATGGTCCATTCGCATGATCGACACGACGGGCCTGCCACGCCGGTGTACACGTTAAATCTCGTGCGATAGCTCTGCCTGTGTAATCTCGGGGTTATCCAGTTAGATTTACGTCGCGTTCATCAGTCGTATACTCGTCGTCAGCGCGTTCGTGTGTCACCCATTGCGGTCGTTTTAGGTGATTTCCCCCGTGCGATGCATCTCTGCTGCTTAATCAGCTTCGCTCTTCTAGGTAAGAGCCCTTCTCGCCAGCTTGTTGCTCTCTTTGCCTGCGGCGAGTTTTGCTCCAGGAAAGATCCACGCGGATGGTGAGGAATCGGTGAGGGGAACAGAGACATCTCAAACGACAAAGAGTTCTCTCTCTCTCTCTCTCTCTCTCTCTCTGCGACTTATTAGATCTTTCTTGCAGACCGGAGCCACTGCTGAACGACGTGTTTGATTCGGCTTGACCGGTGCGAGTGCGACTTCGTCCGCGAATTTTAGCAATTTTTGCGACTCGTGCGACGCAAGCGCGTCGAGGACTATTTCAAGTGGGGGATTTCCCTCGCGGTGGAAGTGGTTCGAAAATAAATTTTATACGGCGGTTTTAAAGGCGTTGTTGTGCCGCGAAAATGCGTTTATTTATCTGGTCTGTAAGCAGCTGTAGCCTCCATGTATTTCCGTGCGATCGCACGGGATATTTATTCACGGGGATTTATCCGCTATCCGTCTTGGCGTTCCAAGCTCGCGAAAATATCGCAGATCCACGTGAGTCGCGTCATCGACGAATGCATCCGCGAGGCAACAATGTTGAAGCAGAGAAGAGGCAAGTAGCTTTCGATTTCGCTTTCGAGATGATCATCGAGCAACGGTGCGGAAAAGCAACAGCAGGAACAAAACGTGCATGGTTCACGCGAGATGAGCAAGCGTTTCTCGCAGAATCGGCGATACGATATCTCAAGTATCCCTGATTTCGAAGGAAATCTGCACGCGGATTGGCCGGTGATCGCGTCATCGGTTCCGTCAACGGAAGCGTGCATTATGCTCATTAAAATCTGCGGGTCGTTTGAACGATTCGCCCGTTGTCGGCTGATCCAGAAAGCGCCGGCGTTTATCCGCCGGTCGTGATCCAATTGGCGGCTGCGGAACGATCGCCTCCGCTTTGCTTTTTCTCGACCGCGACAGCAATAGGATTAGGAACAAGTGCGAACGAATTCACCGTGACCCGGCCGGTCAATGAGGTCAATTCTGTTTCCTGTCGTGCGCGTTCAATTACTTATCGAGCCCACCGGCAAGCCATTCGCGTGGTGGCTGCAGCAGCGGCAGCGGCTGGAGATAATTATTTTATTGGCCGTACGTGCGAATTCCGAAGCGATATCGCGACTACCAATGATCGTCGATTATTTGGAATCGTCATTATTATCGCAACGCGCATATTTTCGTCAAAGTCCAGTTCACGGACGAATCGAGGCAAAGCCGAGGCGATCGCGACCAGGCACATTAATGGCGATCAATAATCGTGTCATTTTATTATGCGTTCGCCTGCGATTGGATTTACGAAATTAATTTTCGCTGCTACTTTTCGTCGCGGTATTATCGGGCTTCTATACTTGTTACGTATCGTTCGATTGAAAGATGAGAATATTTTCTTTACGCAGAGAGATAATGAACGATGAAAATTATACGTTTTGTTTCAGGACTGCGGACGTCGGATGCGGCTAACTGGGAATATTGGGGAAAATACGGTAATTACGACTATCACGACGAAACTTATGCGGCATACATATTCAGCGTATGAGCGAGTGCAATTTGCAATTCGTCTTGGCATCGCATTTTCCAATGAATCACTTGAATCGCTTGAAGTTATAAAATAAAATACTTCGATAAGCTTCGAGTTAACTTCTTTTAACTCAAAAAGAATGCAAAAACGCGTACGCGTATCACCGATGAATCAACCGTTCGTGTTGAAGGAGAAGACGATATACTTTGATGTACCGCCTTGCTATTTTATCGCGGTCCGTACATTGAACGCCTGTTCAACGGTTGTTTGGTACAATGATTTCGTGTACGTTCGGAAGGCAAGCACGAGGAAATGCGGGTGGCCGATCGAGGAAAATCGATCGCAGAATAAGATAGACCTTCGTCGCGGCTCTCGTAAAAGTCTTGTGATAAGCACGCGAATGCGATAAGAATGTCCCTCTCATTTGGCCTGTATGAAACCTGTTGTACGAAAGCAGGCTATTAGTTATCTAATGGCAACAGCCTTGGATGTCAGTTGAAAGTATTTAGAGGCCAGTACGTTGGCTGCATTATACAGCCGTGCCGCGTTATTCCAACATAATGCATAAACGTCAAGACGTCGCGCGACGTTACGCGACGCGACGCGATGCGCGATTCGGAGGATTCGCACGATTTCCCCGGAAAATTTTCCTCCATCGGCATCCGCGTTACGCTCCGCGCGCTATCTTTATCTGTCTGTCCGGTCTGCGCTCGAGATATCGACAGCGCCTGTGCGTGCGCAAATTGAATAATCTCAGACTTCCGCGAGCCTGAAAAAGAAACTGCTCGCTTACTGCGAGGATATTCACGATCCCGGCGAAAAATTCCGAAGGACGCTTCACGACGCTTCTCTGCATCATCATAGAAAATATCTTAAACCCTCCAATTACTCAAGTGGCATTGACTTAGAAGTACTTGTCGTATGCATATGCGCGCATGTAGACTAGACGCATGTTTGTTACATACGAGTTTATCTCGTAATAATTATAAATCCTAATCCACTCGATCCTCGAGCAGTCTCTGCTCGTAATTTCAATCACCGCGAGCGCGGTAAGACCATCGGATCGATCGAGCTTCCGGAAGTAGAAGGGATCTTACGGTCCTCCATTAGCCAGAATCTCTTGCGAGCAATTACTTTGGATCAATCGTGATCCCCGATTTAGAGAACGATCTCTTCGTGGCTGGGATCTTTGGAATAAACTCGCTGCGGCTCACCTCGTTCTACAGTTTTATCTCGATAAAAAAAAACTGAGTAGAATCGTAGGATCTCTTTCGATAGAGGACACATTACGGTTAAACTGTTCATTCTGTCCAATCTGAAATAGAGAAAAGTATAAACGCATCATCTATTATAACACGTCGGAGTGAATGACGAAAAATTGTGAGAAGCGCGACGATAAAAGCGGGAAAGAGAAATGTCGAGAATTGTACGATTATTGCGGATTAATAAGGAGAAGCATTTCAGGTTCTTTCTACGCGTGCTATGTCGGACTTGCTGTTATCTTCAGTCAAGCAGTAATAATTTTGCTCTAGATGATATAAAGCGTAACATAAAACAGCACGTTCGCACGTTCGGTATCACCATAGTGATGCGTCACGTTGCGAAAGTTTCAGGACGAGATAACATTGGTCGATTCGCAGATATCGAGCGTTTCCGTGATGACGAGTGTTTTCTAACAGCAATGTTAATAAGCGCTTTATTGCACTAACCGGAATCGTTAGCACTCAAGTGTCTGCCGATCTCGCAGGACCGAAGAACTGGCCGGGAATGTGCACAACGGGGAACAGACAATCGCCGATCGATATTATCACGGAGGATGCTGTAAGGACCGATCTGGGCGCTCTCAAGTTTCACCGATACGACTTTGCATTTGTCAGCACTCTGGTCAACACCGGCCATTCCGGTGAGCATCACGTTGCGAATTGGCTTCATTGCTAGCGATCGGAAACGCCTCGCGTGCCTGATTCGCTTCGAGACACTTTGTCCTTTAGTCATATATCTTGCTCCTCCAGCAAGTATTGGGATTAGAGTCAGTTTGCAATCTCGATCGACAGACGAAACACTTCTGTAACAGTGCAAATCATACTGGACGGCGTGCCGATTCACCTGAGTGGCGGCAGTCTGCCATCGGTATACATCCTGGAGCAAATGCACTTTCACTGGGGTGCCGAGCACACGGTGGACGGCCAGCGTGACGAGTTAGAGCTGCATCTGGTACATTACAATGAGCAGTACGCGAATTTCAGCACCGCCGCTCGATACGAGAACGGCATTGTCGTAGTGTCCGTCTTGTTCAAGGTGGGCACGCGAATGCTCGGAGGATCTCGAGATCATTTCGGGAGGGCGTCATACTGCTATCGATACATCGATGTTTCATTTTAGCTAAGCAATTACGACAACGAGGATCTCAAATCGATCGTGGAGGCGACGAAGATGGTGTCGAAGTGGGTAGGAAAGAGCGCGATAGCAATCAGGAGCAAGCTGATACCGTTCCTGTTTCTACCGAAGGACCACACGACCTACTATTATTACCAGGGCTCTCTGACCACACCGGGATGCCAAGAATCCGTAATGTGGTTCGTCATGACGGAGAAGCTCACGGTGTCGGAGGCACAGGTGATTCGAATTACTTTGCCTATAATTCGGGAAAGCTCGCAATCATATTTGTCATGTGAGATTTGCTTTCCCTCTTTCAGTCGTTTCGTTAGAACGGCCGTAACAACTCGCTAATAAATTAATCGATTCATTAGCGATATGTAAACTGCTGAGTAATGCCATTCATGCTTGACGGATCGCAGATGGATGTATTCAGAAACGTGGAAGGCAGCAACGGCACACTCAAGTTCAACTACAGACCCGCGCAGAAGCTCGGCGACAGGAAAGTGTACCATCGCCTGGACGGATACGTCCTTCTCAGCGAGGCATCCTCGTTATCCTCGACCATGATTCACATTATCCTCAATGTTCTTCTAGTCAGACTTCTGAGCTGGGAAACCTTGGTTGCCAATTAGTCGAGCGAACCGATGCTTTCTGTGCGTTGCAACGCAGACAGCGTCGTGTGATGACAATAACCACAACAACAGCGTGATATTACATATTAGGACACATGGGGGGAAGCGTGAGATACGTATTACGCATGATTAATGTGTGTTGTACATGTTATTCGTGCAAGTGCGTTAATCGATAGAAACATTAACACCGGACGCTCCGAAGTATCATCGATAAATTCGTAAAATATCAAGAATCTGAAAATGCGCGAAAATTTACGTGAGATACGATCTCTTTGTAAGAAAAACATTCACGATCCCATTACAAATTCCGCTGATGCGATCGATTTGGATCGTCCAATGTTAATAAAATTCTTAAACGATAATCTTAAGTGTATAAAGGTATTCTCTATATATGTGTGTGTGTATTAAGCGTAATAGATTCAAGACGTATTAGAGAGAGATGAGCAACAAAGAAAAGGGACGCATTCGATTTGATACACGTATCTGCAAAAGAAATTAACATTAATAAGATACCGACTTACGAAATACTAAAACGGATGCGATGAATAAAACAGCGCGTTTTTCTTAAAATCGTGCATTTATTTCTGATTACATAATTCCGTCACAAGACTCGCCGAATCTCGTAGTGTCTTGTTGATGACTTGTCATCAACTAGTTATCAAAGTCAACTTGATGAATGTGAATACATTGATCAGCCCATTTTATTACTTGCGCCATTCGAAAATATTTTAGAAAATTTTACACAGTCGATTCTAGTTCGTCGTACGTTGTTCTATTTACACATGTTCTACTTGCACAGATTCTACGACTCTTCTGGATTCCGCGCTGCAACAGAGAAATGAAAACGCCATTAGATAATTATCACTTGCTAATGTTCAATTACCAACAGCGTATAATTACGAGGAATTTGACCTACAGTCGTTATTATATCCCTGTAGCAAATGAAATGAAATGATAACATAATTCCATATTAGAGATGTTAGATTCTATGTATAAATGTCCGAAAGGTACCGCGACATTTATACACACTTTTCCGTACTTTGTTATGAAAGGACATAAAGGCAGCGATTCTCCGCATCATTATTCGTTTGAAACACACATTTTACGTTTCGGTATGCTTGCACGATAATTACAGAGCATACTCCGGGAATAGCAGCATTGAGATTATAGTACAATTTATCGCTAACATATGGCATATAACATGTTGAAACGGGAAACTTGCCAACGAATATAAATCGAATGTAAAATCTCGTTCGAGATAGTTCGATCAGAAATCTCTAGAGATAGCGCATTCTCATCTTTGCTGAAGCATCGTTCGCAGGATATCGGTAGCTCGGAGTCAAATATTAACGCGAAGCTGTGCCGAAGTTCGGCCGGCAGAATTTCGTTTCAGACATGGATTTCCAGAACGTGAATCCCATGAACAGTAAGCTGAACATGATCTCGGCGAATCTGTTGCCGCTGACGATCGGCATGTGGTTCTCAATGATCTGGCGGATGTATCAGATCGTCACCATTTTATTAGAAATAATCTACACGGTCGCGCTGATCGCCGGCTGCATCCTCGTGCCGGCAGAGAAAGCTTTGCTGGACGGCACTCTCTGCATCGTCGTCATGCTGGAGACGATCATCATGCGCGCTTGCCTCTTTACGCGGAGGAGTCTGATAGTGCGAATAATCGGGAAAATGAACGACATCCTGCACGCTGCGGACGAGATCATGAGGAACCTGGTGAGATCGGCCACGGGAACGTTGACAGTGCCGTTCGCGGTATACGGAGTGATCAGCGTGATGTCCATTATTGTATGGACCGCACAACCAATCCTGCTGGTTCTCGAGAGAAGCAGCTTCCTCTACATGGATTTCAACTTGCCGACTGCCTTCAGCGCCCAACCGTTCTCTAGCAGCGTGTTCGTCCTATCGATCGTTGTCATGACGTTCGGCAACGTGTTTATGTTCTTGAGGAAATTCAGCATGGATATATACATAATGCATCTGGTGTTGCTGTTGACGGCGCAGTATCGGTACACGGCGATGAGACTGGAGATACTGTTCCGAGATCAGCAGCGTGTCGAAAGTCATCGTGAGGTGGATCGACAGCTGGAAACGAATTTGAAGGAATTGTGTCGACATCAAAACACCATCATGCAGTGAGCGTGATAAGCGTTTAAGCATGAAATCATTGTTGATTTAGAATGTTTCCTCGTTTCAAATTGATTGAATAAGGAAATATTGTATTCTTAAGTTAAAATAAAAATAATGACGTTACTGAAACTTTTCGTCTTTGAAGATTTCTTAAATGAACTAAATTAATTTCTTGTTTGATTCATTGCTTCATACATCATGCAATATTTTACATATTCTATGTACGCATTATGTTTCAGTATATCATTCATGCTGAGAGATTTGTTAGCCGTAAACTTCAGTTTACTCTATGTAAATAGCGTCTTTAGATTCTGCTTTCTGGGTGTCATGATGAGTACCGTAAGTAATTCATTTAGGAATCAAAACAGATAATAAAGTATATCGTGTGTTTATCAAACGATTTCGTTTAATAATAAGTAGCAAATTTGGATGCTTCAGCGATATACATAATTAGCTTCCCGTTATTAGCTTTCCGATGTGTATTTGCTTGCTTACCTAATTCTCAAGTTAAGAAAATATATATATATATTTATATATAACGTTAATTAAATTTCGAGATAAAGGCTTCAAGAATTGAGATCGACGCAAGTCCTTCTCGATTACGAAAGCGTATAATTATGTGTCTTTCTTTTTGTGTTTTCTTTTCAAATTAATTTTCTTATTCAAATTGATTCAACGATTAAAATATCTTGGTAAATTTTCAGATACCATCACTGACAATGCTGGAGGGAATGTCGGTCGTATTTTTTGCATGCGGTTCAGCATTCCAATTCTTTTTACTCTGCTTTGCCGTACAAACTTTATCGGACGCGGTAAGATCTTCGATAATGTATGAAAATTAATCTATAGAATAAGGAAAATTTGTCATCTCCTTACGTGATACATGAAAAATAACGTATGCCCGTGCAGAGTACAGAAATAACAAATAAGTCCTTTAACGGCAATTGGTACCAATTCGGATCACCGATAAAACGTATATTTATGTTATTGATGATGACTAATAATCTGGAGTGCAAAATTGCGGCGATTGATAAGTTTAATCTTTCTCTAACCTCCTTTATGACGGTAAGATTTAATATTCCATTTTATGCGTTACATTGTTGACATGATATTATAATATTGTCAAAGTACATTCCTCTGATCATCTGTCTTCCTTAGATTATGAATCAGGCATATTCCATTGCCGTCTTATTTCTGAGATCAAAGTAGATTATAGGCATAAAAGCCCATTGCCTTTGGATTTTCCTTTTCATTTTAATGCGAAAGAGATACTTTAGAAACACATTAATGATTATTAATTAATGTATAAGCATCATAAATCGAAATAAGATCGAGAGAAGATGAAACCTCCATCTAAAAATTAGTATCTCGATAACATTCGACTCAAATTTAACTCCTTGTGAAGTATCTTACTTTTTATTGTACTTACTTTTATTATTAAAACAAGAAATCGAAATTAATAACTACAAACGACTTGCTATTCTCGAGATTTGTCTTAAAAGATATTAACACATCAAAGTTTATGATTAAATTAGTATCATACATATATATATATATATATAATATACTAAATAAATAAATTAAATTAAATATTGGAAAAAGGATAGACTCGCTTTAAAACATTCCGTAACATTTCATCATATCGTCGATGTAGCGCAATCATAGATTATTTCGCAAGCTTCGAATTGTAATGCACGTATGAAGAATTGCGAATCTTGCATTTCGTGATCACAAAACTAATAGCAGAAATATTATGGCAGATAAGTCGGTCATATAAAGAAGTAGATCTCGTGATGCTGCCTCGTTGTATATAAAATTGACGTATGTTAACTACGAAAGTAACGGATAGATCGTTTAGCGAGAGCTGGTCGTGAATTCGAAACGCACATTTGTGTTATTGATGGTGGCTAATAACGCGGAGTGCAAAGTTGCAGCGGTTGGAAAGTTCAATCTCTCTCTCTCTCTCACACTCTCCCTCTCCCTCCTCCTTTCTTTGCTTTCATTTGTGATGGTAAAATTCGACGTTCCATCACGTTCTACCTATATTTACTTGAGGTTTCGTTGAATCTACGGTGTGCCGAATGTTCGACTCGTCATTTTGGAGCGCGAATCGCTTGACTTCGTTTAATCATGAACGCAAATTGAAGCATTAAAAAGCACATCAGGCATGATTACATATTACAGATAAACGCCTGAGATTTGGAAGGATGAGCGAATAAAAGAAGAATAATTGAAAGAAAAGGTATGATTATTCATAATCAGCAAAACCGAATATCGCTTATGTAATGTTACTTAATGTTATACAATAAAGTATCCCTTAAAATCTAACATGCAATAAATTTATTTTCCACTCTCTATCATCCGTTTCTGTCATTCTTCTTATAATGAATCTGATAATCTGCATGTTTTGAAATTAACAAAGGAATTTGCATGCTTCGGATATTTCAAAGGAGTGAATCTCATCAGTACAATAAAATAAATAGTTAGTGAGTAAGAAAAGAAGTATCATCCTGGTATAAGTTATAGATATATTAAATAAATATGAGAAGAAATATACTGGTAAAATGTTTATCGGTATACCGATCGATACATCGGTGGCAATGATGTCACAATCGATCATAGTGCAGCTATAGATATTCCTGACTCTCGATGCGCACGTGTGGAATCTTGATTTCAGTCAACCAGCTGGGATTTTCGTAATACTAAATACTAGGCGTTATAAGGTAATCGTCATTTAACGAGATAAGTATAGTAAGTCAGTAAATCTCCTCGATTATTACTGGTAGATAATTATCAAAAAACACTTACATGAAAAATTATCTCAAGACACACAAGCATACAGACATCGGCTCTATGCGGCATGATTGACACTTCAATACCGATTAAATTTATAACGAATTTCGTCCGCATAAAGCAGACATCGGATGTATCACGTGCTGAAGCACTGCTATCGCAACGGCGCGTGAGAAACTGTCAGTTCGAGATACTATAAGATAATAAGCGCTGCGTGATTTGAGACATTGCATTTGTCGCATCATGGTAAGCAGAATAAAATATATAGCTGTGCAAACAATCGTTCACTAATCGTGGCGTTCATCAGTGAACTATACCTTGCTTACGAATAGCAATATATTATTTCATACTCGATGGCATATAATTGAGATCGTAGGATGAGGTATAATAAAACAAAGATCTATAATGAAGAAGTGTCCATCGGATCTTGAATTTCACATGTTCAATTAATGCGGAACATCAAACAACGAGGAACGACGAGCGATACGTCTTCATTTTAATAAAAGAATCATGCAAGCCGGAGCAGAGAAGCGAACGTAATGGTTCACAAGAGGAGCGATTTGTGAACAAGCGATCACGGAAAGCAGAAAATTCCGATGCTTCGCAGCGATAAGATAGCGACATGGACTTCCAGAACGTAAATCCTCTGAATGTGAAACTGAACAAGCTTTCGGGTAATCTGTTGCCTATGACCGATCGCGATTCGTCATTTACACTCTTTTGGAAACTATACGGAGTGTTCGTGACGGTAATCGAATTATTAATGATGATCGTGCTAATATTCGGCTGCGTCCATGTGTCGAGGAAAAAATTCTTATACGACGGCATGATCTACTTATCGATCACCGTGGAAATAATATTCATGATAACGCAGATTCATGTTCGCCGGCATCTGGTGCGTCAGCTAATCCGCAAATTAAGCGGTATTTTATATACAGCCGATGAGAATCTGAGGAACATCGTGACGAGGACGTTGAGGCCGATACAAATCCCGCTTGCGTTTTATGCGCTCGCCGGTGTGATATCGACGATAGTATGGTGCTCCTTGCCGGTACTGACACTTGAAAAGAAGAGCGTTTACTGGAACGAGGAATACAAGATGCCTTCCTTTTTTCCTAATGAACCGCACTTGCAGAGAACATTCATCCTATATAATCTGTTCCTAATGTTCACTAGCGTATATGCAGTTTTGAAGAAAGTCGCCGTGGACGTATATATAATTCATCTGGTGCTCCTGATGACAGCGCAGTATCGGTACATCAGAGTAAAAACCGCCATGATCTTTCGAGATAGAACCGAAGAGGGTAACGAAAATATTCAAGAGAGATGTTCCTCAGCAATAAATTGGATGCAAGAGAGGAAGATGATAGAATTATGTCATTACCACAATGTTGTAATTCAGTAAATATCATCCCTTTCAGATCGAGCATATTGTAAACGATTAATCCTTTTGTTTACGTAACTAATTCGTCGATTCGTTGTTTTCGTAGAAATTTACTTAAATCTATACGTAACATTCCCTATTGATATAATGAACCTTCTCTTTCAGTACGACGTTCTTGTTAAAAGAACTTCTGGCCTCGAAYTTCAGTTTAATGTACGTGAATAACATCTTTCGATTTCTCTGTCTCATTATAGCGCTGAGCGATGTGAGTAATAATTGTTAATGACAATATTAGAAAATCCTCTTGGATTTCATAAAGTGGAAATTTATTTAAGATAAATTTACAAAGAACGTCTTTTAATATAATAAATAACATGTTCTCTTATGTAAAATATTAGCTATCCTCAGTGACATTCTACGAAAAGATTTCATCGTTCATGCAGTTGGCTCAGTCGTGCAACTCCTTCTATTATGTTCTTGCGTAGAGACATTATTGAACGCGGTAAGTTTTGTTTCTACTCGTTCTAATGTACTTATTTCGCGCGCAAATCTTTCTTTCTCGCCTTCTTATCTTCAAATTTTGTATAATAAAAGCACTTGTACTATAAGTCTTATATTGCATGTTTTCGCGCATAGAGCACCGAAATGACGGATGAAGCGTTTCACGAAGACTGGTATTCCCGCAAACTGTCCATACAACGTTTATTTCTTTTGATAATGATGGGTAATAATTTAGAATGCCGACTTGCGAAAATTGAGGCTTTCAATTTCTCTCTATCCTCGTTCATGAAGGTTAAATTTTATGCAGTTACAATGTTCTGTTAATATCCGATATAATATTGTTTTTAAGATCTTTAATTCTAACATATGGGTTCCGTAGATTTTGAATCAATCGTACTCGATCGCTGTGATGATTCTGAAATTCACTTAGAGGATTATGACTAATGTTATTTCACATATTTTAAGCATATGGTAAATATGTCATCTAAATATTAATAGCTGAAAACAATATGCAAAGTAATCGGTTAAATTAATTGTTATGTAATCGTCTTAGTTACAACATATTAATTTTTTATTTCAAGAAATGAAAGTAAAAGGAAATGTTCATAAGCTATGAGTACACAAAAAAGTATTGTTAACATCTGTATTTACACCATTAATAGCTAGATATTTATATTAATAATTAATAAAAAGTTTTTCATTACATAAGATGGAATGAATCGAAGAATATATTTTTAACTAATGTCATTGAAATTCTTGTATTAGCAGCATGTCCGTATTATGTACAAAGAATAAAATGCTTAATATTATCAAACTAGAGATCAGAGAAATGATTATCCTTTAATCTCATTAACCTCATTATTCTGATTATCTTACAGTTTAATCCATATATATGATAACAAATACAGGAATAGGATATTAACGTATCAAAGTTATATTTATACATCACACAAAATGTACATTCAAATATATCGCAGAAAATCGCAGAAAATCTTTCCGGGAGGACAACAAATATCGTTACATGATGCAGGTTTCCTAGCCACTAATGCATCGAAACCAATCAATCAGTGAGGTACCATGAAATAAATGCTGGCTGAATATTTGCCGCAAGGAAGGTAATCACTTGATGTATGCTAGACAAGAKAAATAAAATATTTGGAATGATGCTGTGTTATAACGTCATTATTTACATGTGTCTTTATTTATCCGAAATAAAAATATAAAAAAAGCTGCATCATATGCGGTAAACGAAAAGAAAGGGAGGCAGAGAAAGATTCGCGATATTGACAGTAATAATTATTGCGAAACATGGCTGAAAAATAATTAAAAGACACGAAGGCGGGAAATGCCACGATGGATGGAAGATGGCGATGAAAGAAGACTTCAATCGTTATACACTCCGACATGATAGATAATAGAAAATAGCTGAAGATGTCAAAAGAATAATTCAAAACAAATATGAACGCTAAATGGCACAAGATGCACAATCGAGCAATTGCTCGACATTAATGCCTCACACACATTTCGATAGACAAAGTGAGCAGAAATGTGCCGGAAACATATGACAGACGTCATATAAGTATGAATGTACGTTTGTTGCAAATGTATATTTCTCTGATGTACAGTATTATCGTTCACTGAACAGAACTGAACAGAACTGTTGGTAGTTTTGATTGATTGAATTCACATTCCTTATTTCTCTGTCACAGAAAAACGAGAACTTGAAAACCTGTAGACTTACCATTCTCAAATAAATATGTAATCCGTTGATTGATGGCGACTTGAGGATTTTAATGTTTCGATACTTTCAAAAGTGATTTCTATCAGCATGATAAAATGTATGGTTAATGTATGTACATAAGAAAATAAATATCATTTAAATATCTATTATAAGTATATTAAATAAATATCAAGTAGAAATATACTTGTAAAATGTTTATCTCTACATTGATCGGTACATCGGTGACGACGGTATCACAATTGATCATATTGCAGCTATAGATATTCCCGAAACTCAATGCATATATATGAAATCTCGATTTCAGTCAAACATCTCATTAGCTGAGATTTTCGTAATATTACTAAATACCAGACGTTATAAGGTAATCGTCATTTAACGTCCACTAATATGGAGATAAGTATAATAAGTCAGAAAATCTCGTATTACTGGTAAATTATTGGTAGATAATTATCAAAAAACACTTACTTGAAAAGAGACACAGTCTCTTTCGAGAGGCGGACATTGGCTCTATGTGATATAGTCGACAATTTAGTGCTGAATAAATTTGTAACATATTTCGTTCGTATAAAACAGACATCGGACGTGCCATGCGTTGAAGCACTGCAACCGCATCGGCGCTTGAGAAACTGTCAGTTCGACAGTTATACTATAAGATAATAATCGCTTCGTGATTTGAGACATTGCATACGTCGCATCATGGTAAGCAGAGTGAAATATTCAACTGTGCAAAAAATCGTTCAATCTTTGTGGCGTTCGTCAGCGAACTGTACTTTACACAAGAATGGCAATGTATAATTTCCGGTGGCATATAATTGAGATAACAGGACAAGGTATAATAAAACAAAGATCCATAATGAAGAAGTGTCCATCGAATCTTGAATTTCACATGTTCGATTAATGTGGGACATCAAACAACGAGAGGAAGGATGGGCGATACGTCTTCATTTCCTAAACAATGAGTCATGCAAGCTGGGGCAGAGAACCGAACAAGACGTATAATGATTCACAAGACGAGCGATTTATAGACAAGAACGATCACCGAAACAGGAAGATCCAACCCCTCGCCGCGATAAGATAGCGATATGGACTTCCAAAACGTGAATCCTCTGAACGTGAAACTGAACAAGCTCTCGGGTAATCTGTTACCTATGACCGATCGCGATTCGTCATTCACGTTCCTTTGGAAGTTATACGGAGTGTTCGTGACGGTAATCGAATTACTGACGATGATCGTGCTAGTGTGCGGCTGCGCCAATGTATCGAAGAGGAAATTCTTACACGATGGCATGATCTGCTTGTCGACTACCGTGGAAATAATATTCATGATAACGCAGATTCATATTCGTCGGGATCTGGTGCGTCAGCTAATCCAGAAATTAAACGATATTTTACATGCCGCCGATGAGAATCTAAGAAACATCCTGACGAGAACGTTAAGGCCGATACAGATCCCGCTTGCGTTTTATGCGATCGTCGGCGCAATATCATCGATGATATGGTGCTTCTTGCCGGTACTGACGCTTGAAAAGAAGAGCGTTTACTGGAACGAGGATTACAAGATGCCCTCCTTTTTTCCCAATGAA
>JAHMML010000104.1:342442-357445 GCA_020341155.1 Eciton burchellii
CTTGATCTATGCTAGACAAGATAAATAAAATATTTGAAATGATGCTATGTTTTTCCGTCATTATTTACATGTGTCTCTATTTATCCGGAATAAAAGTATAAAAAAGGTGCATCATATGAGGTAAACAAAAAGAAAGGAAGGCAGAGAAAGATTCGCGATATTGACAGTAATAATTAGTGCTAAATATGGCTGGGRAAATAATAATAATAATAATTACAAGGCACGAAGGCGGGAAATGTCACGATGGAAGAAAGATGGCGATGAGAGGAAACTGACAATTATACACTCCGACATGATAGTTAATAGGAAATAGCTGAAGATATGAAAAGAAGAATTCAAAAGAAATATGAATACTAAATGGCTCGAGATATCTACGATCGAGCAACTGCTCGACATTAATGCCTTACACACATTTCTATAGACGAAATTAGCAGAAATATGGCGGAAACATATGATGGATGTAAGTATGAATGTATGTCTGTTGCAAATGTATATTTCTCTGATGTGCAGAATTATCGTTCACTATATAGAACGGTTGGTAGTCTTGATTGATTGAATTCACATCCCTTATTTCTTTGTCATAGAAAAACGAGGTCTTGAAAGCGTGTATCCTTGCAATTCTCAAATGAATATATGGGCAATCCATATATTGGATTGGTTGGTCGATGGCGATTTGAGGATTTTGATGTTCCGATACTTTAAGGGGGTGAATTCTAACAGCACAATAAAATGTGTGCACGTAAGGGAAAGAAATATTATTTAATTATAAGTTATGGATATATTAGATAAATATCGAAAAGAAATGTACTTATTCATGTTGAAATTCCGTAAAACTTTCATCGATACATACTGATCAGTACATCGGTGACAACGGTGTCACAATCGGTCACAGCTATAGATATTCCCGATTCTCGATGCGCACGTGTGGAATCTCGTAATACTAAATACTAGGTATTATAAGATAATCGTCATTTAAGATAAGATAAGTATAGTAAGTCAGTAAGTCTCGTTGATTATTACTAGTAGGTAATTATCAAAAAACACTTACATGAAAAATTATCTCGAGACACAAGAACATTGGCTTTATGTGATATGTAGTCGACACTTCAGTTTGAATAAATTTGTAACATATTTCGTTCGTATAAGGCAGATATCGGATGTGCCACGTGCTGAAGCACTACCGCATCGACGCTTGAAAAGCTGTCAGTTCGAGACACTATAAGATAATAATCGTTGCATGATTAGAGACATTGCATTGGTCGCATCACGGTAAACAGATTGAAATATATAGCTGTACAAACAATTGTTCACTAATCGTGGTGTTCATGAGCGAACTATACCTTACACACGAATCGCACTGTATCATTTTCTATCTGGTCGCATATAATTGAAATCGTAGGACGTTTCAGATACAATAAAACAAGCGTTCATGATGAAGAAGTGTCCATCGGATCATGAATTTCACATATTCGATTTATGCGAGACATCAAATAACTAAAAATGGGTCGATGAGCAATTTTTCTTCATTTTCTAATAAAGGAATCATGCGAGTTGGAGCAGAGAAGCGTACAGGGAATGTATTGATTCACAAGACGGACGATTTGCATGCAAGAACGATCACGAGTAACAGAAAGTTCCCATTGTTTGTAACGAAAGAAGAATAACGCCATGGACTTTCAGAACGTGAATTCTCTGAATGTGAAGCTGAACAAGCTCTCGGGTAATTTGTTACCTTTAACCACTCATGGCTCGTCATTCACATTCTTTTGGAAGCTGCATGGAGGGTTCGTAATAGTAACCCAATTGCTGATGGCAATCGTGCTGATCTGCGGCTTCGCTCACATGTCGAGGTGCAAATTCATACAGAATGGTATGA
The DNA here is from genome assembly GCA_020341155.1 of Eciton burchellii. Lineage (NCBI taxonomy): Eukaryota > Metazoa > Arthropoda > Insecta > Hymenoptera > Formicidae > Eciton > Eciton burchellii. The sequence goes on from JAHMML010000104.1 coordinate 344,319, forward strand.
TCTGCCTGTCGACTTTTGGGCAAGTAATATTTATGATAACGCAGATTCATGTTCGCCGGGATCTGGTGCGTCAGCTGATCCGCAGATTAAACGACATTCTGCATACCGCGGATAAGGACTTGAAGAACATCGTGACAAGGACGTTGAGGCCGACACAGGTCCCGCTTGTGTTTTATGCGATCGTCGGCGCAATATCGTCAATGATATGGTGCTTCTTGCCGGTACTGACGCTTGAAAAGAAGAGCGTTTACTGGAACGAGGATTATACGATGCCCTCCTTCTTCCCCAACGAACCGCACTCACGGAGAATGTTCGTCCTGAGCAATCTGTTCCTAACGCTTAGTGGCGTGTATATATTTTTGAAGAAAGTCAGCATAGACGTGTACATGATTCATCTGGTGCTGCTGATGACAGCGCAATATCGATACATCAGAGTAAAGGCCGCGATGATATTTCAAGAGGAACACGAATATGAAAATGCTCAAGGGAAATGTTCGTCGGAAGCAAATCGGAAACAAGAGAAGGAAATGAGAGAATTATGTCGCTATCACAATACTATAAACGAGTAAATACGATGCTTCCTAGTTTTAGTTTCTTCGATTCATCGTAGACGACATGACTGTCTCTTTCATTCATAAAACTAATTCATCAACTCGAAGAGAATCATTTTTTTCAGTGAAATTTATTTAAATCTATCTGCACGATTCATGATATCCTATTAATACAATGGACGTCCTCTTTCAGTGCGACGTTCTTGTTAAGGAAACTTTTGGCCTCCAACTTCAGTTTAATATACGTGATTAACATCCTTCAATTCATTTCTCTCATTATACCGCTCAATAACGTAAGTAATAATTATTAATATCAATTTTATCATAGAAATTTCTCTTGAATGACAAAGATGAAAATCGTAAGGCATACTTACAAAGAACACTGCTTTCTAACTGTATTAACTTCATATTCTCCTTTATAAAATATCAGATATCCTCGACGACATTCTGTGAAAGGATTACATTGCTCTTTTATACACTAAGTTTAATGGTGCAACTTTTTATCATGTGTTCTTGCGTACAGACATTATTGAACGCGGTAAGTTTTATTTCCACTTGTTGTAATATATTTGCTTCGCACACATATTCTCCCTCTCTCTCTCTCTCTCTCTCTCTCTCTCTCTCTCTCTCTCTCTATTATCTGCAAATTCTGTTTAATAAAAGCACATTCCGCCTTGTACCATATGTTTTCATGCACAGAGCACGGAAATGACAGATGAGGCGTTTCATGAAGACTGGTATTCCCGCAAACCGTCCATAAAACGTTTATTCCTTTTGATAATGATGGCTAATAATTTAGAATGCCGAATTGCGAAAATTGAGAATTTCAATCTCTCTCTGCCCTCGTTCATGAAGGTAAGATTTTATGCAGTTATAATGTACTGTAAATATCTCTTACCGTTATTATATTTTAAGTTCTACTTAATTCCAACATATGGCTCTCTAGATTTTGAATCAATCATACTCGATCGCCATTGTGTTTTTAAAATTCAACTAGAGGATCACGACTAAGGTTATTTCACATGTTTTAAGTATATAGTAAATATGTCACCTAGATATTAGTAGCTGAAAACAATATACAAGTAATCGTTTAAATTAATTGTTACGTAATCGTCTTATTTATAGCACATGAATTTTTTATTTTAAGAAATGGAAGTAAAAGTAAAGGTTTATTAATAATCTACGAGTACATAAAAATTTGTTGTTAACATCTGTATTTACACCATTAATAGCTAGATATTTGAATTTGTAATTATTAAAAGTTATGAATTATGTAAGATAGAATTAATCAAAGAATATATTTTTAATCAATGTCATAGAAATTCTTGTATTAACGGTATGTATGTATTACATACAAAGAATGAAATGCATTTGTTTTACTACCAAACTAAAGATGGGAGAAATGATTATCCTTTAGACTTAATCTCATTACGCTGATTAGTGTTTAATCTATAAATATGAAAAAAAATCGGAAGATATGATATTAACGTATCAAAATTATATTTATATATTGTACAAAATGTACACTCATATATACCGCAGAAAATTACTTCTTTCTACCGAGAAGACATCGTCAGATGATGCAAGTTTCCTACCCACTAATGCATCGAAACCAATCGATGACGTACTATGAAATAAATGCTGGCTTAATATTTACCGATAATATTTATGTTTTACTTAAAGAATATAATATACTAGACAAGATAAATAAATAAAATATTTGAAATGATCCGGTGTTATTCCATCATTATTTACGTGTGTCTCTATTTATCCGGAATAAAAGTGTAAAAAAAGCTGCATCATATGCAGTAAACAGAAAGAAAGGAAGAGGGTGAAAGACTCGCGATATTGACAGTACTTAGTGAAACATAAATGGAAAATAATTACAAGACATGCGAGAACTGCCACAATGAATAAAGATGATGAAAGAAGACTAATCGTTATACACTATGGCATGCCAAATTAATTGAAAAAAACTGAAAATATGAAAAGAGATTTCAAAAGAATACTAAATGACTCGAGTGACTCGATAGAAATACTTTGCACGCATTTTTGCGAACAGGTTTTAGCAGAAATATAACGAAAATATAAGATTGAATACGTAAGTACGGTCGCAAACGTTTCTCTGATATGCAGAGTTACTGTTCACCGCATAAAACGTATCGTTGGTAATCGTGATTTTTCGAATTCAGGTTCCTTATTTCACTGTCACAGAAAAATGGGAATATTGCAGGGCGTGTCCTTGCAATACTCAAACGTACTCGCTGCCGGACGATGTTCCGGAAAATGTGCGGCATTCTCATTACGGATTGTTGCGTTTGATAACCGACTTCATTTCGGAACACGTGAGTATTTGTGTAAGAAGAAATACCTAATCTTCATGATTCCGCGAGATATGCTGAAAATGTTGTGTCTACACACCGCAAAATATCTTCATCTCCCGAGATGGGACAAACGCGTGACAGATATCATCATACTGTGACTTCCCTCGCTTCCGATATCTTGTAGAGATCAGCAACACACCATAAGATAATGACAATTGGCCTATATCACCGTCTACGAGGAATTTCTTAGTTGCACCTTGTAATTTCCATGCTGAATCTAAAGAAGGCATCTCGGAAAAACATCTGCTTTTGTCGGGGTGGTTATTTGCAGGTAACTTTATTCCCATCCGAAACAGCGACACCACAAAAGAGATATTCTATATAAATTATGGTGCACAACAGGAAGTACGCGATATCAAGTCAGCGACAATCAATCAATCCGCGATGTAGGGGAACAATAATTACAGGATAGCGATTGCAAATGCAAATTTGGAGTGGCTCATTGCCGGTTGCACAGACTACATTAATGGAAAACGAGGAAGGCACGAATCGCGGAAGAATAATTAATATCACAATATCCGCGAGGAATATGAACATCTTGACAGAAATAGCGTGCAAGGTGAAGCAAGTGCAAACGTTTTTTTCCGGATCTTTCATCGGCCTTGAATGCTTCTCGTATGTAGCTTTGTCGTCCGATTAATTAAATCACGCGTGCGTGCGTGCTCTCCTGCCACAGAAAAGCGAGAGTATGGATTTCCAAAACGTAAATCCCATAAACGTTTGGCTCAATTTCATTTCGGGCAATCTATTACCGATGACAGCCGATGACTCGTCGTTTCCCGTGATCTGGAAAGCCTACAGCGTATTGTTATGGCTGCTCGAAACAGTTCAAATGTGCGTGCTGGTCCCCGGGTGCTTCGCAGTGCCGAAGGAGAAGGCTTTGAAGGACGGCATGATCGGTGTCCTGATCACCATAGAGGTGGTATTCATCGTGACGCGAATTCACACGCGCAGGGAACTGATGCAACGGTTGATCGAGCGTCTCAACAATATTCTGCGCGCGAAGGATGAACTGATGAGAAATGTGGTAGCGGAGAGCCTGAAACCGATAGACACACCGCTCAAGTTCTACTTGTCGGCCGGTGTGTTGTCCATAATCATCTGGAGCGGCACATCGTTGCTAATAATTTATCAGAAGGACGACTTCCTTTACGTGGACTATCGGATGCCGGTGATCTACGCCAAAGAGCCGTTTTCGACTAGTGTCTTTGTGATCGGAACTGTCATCGTGCTCATCAGCAGCATGTTCATTTTCATCAAGAAAGTCAGCGTGGACAGCTACATGATAAACCTGTTACTGTTGATAACGGCGCAGTATCGATACATGACGTTGAAGCTCTCCGCGATATTTCAAGACCAAGTTTCGTGGGACGCTAACAGTTCTGATCAACGGAAACACTCCACGAAAGAATATCGCGTGGAGAGGAACATCAAGGCGTTATGTCGGCATCACAACAATGTCATTCGGTAAGTGACACAAACTGAACTAACCTGACGGTTATCGTTCAGCGATCTGATTTAAGTTCCGGTTAAGCAGTTACCCATCCTGCATTTTATTTCAGGATAACATTAATGCTGAGGGAATTATTGGCTTTGAACTTTAGCGTGATATATGTGAACAATGTTTTTCGATTCTGCTCGATTAGCATCATGGTGGCTGCAGTAAGTAACGATCGTAACGAATTCCGATTATTCTCGAAGCTCATGTGCCCCGCGAACAGAGTATAAGTAACGAATATGTGATGCCATTATTGGAATAATCTTAAATCATCTAGAAATTATTGGAAATTACACCAAGTGCCTTTCGTGAAATTTTAGATACCATCAACCACGCTGTTGGAGACAATCTTAATCATTATGTACGCATCCGGTGGAGTAGTGCAATTATACATATTATGCTCCTGTGTCCAACAATTACTAGACGCAGTCAGTTGTGATATTGATCTAATATAATGGACATTTCTTCTAGATGTAGACTTACGGGAGAAATATTCTCCGGCTTTGCTTCTTATATCGTATACAGACTTGTCAGACGTTGTTTATAATTAGCACGATGACTAATCTGTTTTTTTAATTTAGACTATCGAAATAACAGACGAGGCATTTCACGAGGAATGGTATCGATACGGAAGACTGATAAAACGTACGTTCGCGATGATTATAACGACTAACAATATAAAGTGTAAAATTTCGACGTTTGAAAACTTCACTTTATCCCTGCCCTCATTTATGGCGGTAAATTTTACATTTGCTTCCTCTCCACGATTACATGCGTATCGTAATTTTATAGATGATTGGGAAAAATTTCTCTCTTAAACTCTCGATTGCTTTTCAGATCTTGAATTCATCTTATTCCATCGCTCTCCTACTTTTGAATACCAATTGAAACGTGGGCACAGTATAGCTGTAAGTGCGTAAATGTTGCAATAAATATATCTCTTATCATAAAGATTCGTAAAAATAAAGATGCTTGGGAATCTTTATTGAATCTAGATCTCTCTTCCCGAAAGATTTGCTATTTCTGTTTCGGCAAAGATAATAAATGCTTATCGAACGAGATATGTTTCAAATTCGTTAATTCGTTTCAAATTAACGTTAAAATCTAATCCAATGGACAAGTTTCATTGTAATTAGCAAAGAAGCTACATCTATTTAAAACTGGAAAATTTACTGCAGATGTATTACTATTGTGATTACTGTGAACGGAATGAAAGATGCAGATACCGCGTAATTATCTGATAATGCTTGTCCATGCCTGTGAAATTTTTCATCATGGATTTGCATAAACGTGATATGAGAAATTTCGTGACGCATATGCTATGAAATCTCTCTTGTTAATTTGAACAGCGATTATCGTAGAGCAGCAAGATGAAAAGTCGCTCTAAAATAATCGTTTGTTTTCGCATGCAACGATTATTGGATGCGATAGATTTCAACGCGCGACTTTTTCGATACGTGGTTTCCTCTAAACGAAATTATAGATGTTTATATAAATTACGTATATGTTATTGTTCTATATGTCTAAAGTTGAATCGATGGATCAAGCATTTCACGAGGAACGGTGCCGATTTAATGTATTTATAAAACGTATATCGCATAATTTATAATAATAATTTAGAATTGAAACTTGTTTGAAAGACAGCCTCTGTCTTCCTTTACGACGGTGAGTTTTTATATTCCGTCCTTATCCCGTTATTATTCGCATATTTAATACGGCACTGTAGCATCTCGAGACATATTTACGATTCGATTGAAATTTTTGAATAATACTTAAAAGCTTGAATTTCTTTTCGCGTTGCATTGAGTCGCGTTGCCGCGCTGCCGAGAGGTGATTAAAATATGAAAAAAACCGCTGGACAAATTTAATATATGTTAAGATGCAAGTATCGGCGACGTGACACATGGACTTTTACAAACTTGTGGAGAGAAATAAAGATTCCGACGGCAAGATGGAATGCGAAATTTATGGCAGCGCCTATTCCTTTCATTATACAGCATTATACAATTTGAGAAACGAAATTCGAAGAATCGGCAATATTATCTTGCCACAATCGAGGATCGAGTGAAACGCTTCTTCTGTTCTTTTTTATAAAAACTTTATATTATAGCTCATAAAAATATAAATCGGTACATAGAGTCAGTTACACCACATCTGCGATGGAATAAATATCGTCGCTTCGCCCCGCGGAAATCGCACACCAGGCAGGACGCGTGTCGCGGCGGTGCTCGATTTTATGGAAAAAAGGGGGGAAAAAAGGGGAAAAAAAAAGAAAAAGAAGACGAAAGTAGAAATAACTTACTCGTACGGACTACAAGCTGCGCAAATTTAGATCCGTGTATAGCGATGCGCGTAAGCGACATCGTCGACTCATATCGATTCACGCGCTTTCGCTTCTTCGTCGAGATTCGTTCCTAATCGGATATAAAGAAAAAGTCTCATCTCAGCATCGGGACGAGACGCAAAAAACGCGATCTCCGCGCTCCTTTTTCCCCGAACGAAATCCATAAAACGACGATGCCACTTTACAATCATCAATCTTATTAGCTTCACCCTTCTCGCTCGGCATCCCCGATCGTGCGGGTGTATCTATATCACAAACAGATCGGGGAAGTGTCTCCGGGACCTCGACGATTTCGTCTTACACCGCATGCTCTTTCGTCGCGGATACTTGTGCCGTTTCTGGTCGTCGCGGCATCCGGTCGCGAAGAACTCTATGCTGATGCCGTGATCGTCGCTCTTCCGCACGTTCCGCACGTTCGCGCTGTACGTGCAGTCGTTCCGCAGCTGCCGCAGGTCGTGGTACGACGTCTGAAATGCATCGGAAACTTTTCTCTCCTCTGACGGTGCTCAGCGTGGGGTTCGATGGCGGGGCGGGGGCGGGCGGGGGCGAACGGCGGCGCGCGGGGCTGAGAGACGAGCGACGGGGAGGGCGGGGGGCGGGGGCGGGGGGCTGAACGATTAATAAGAAAGGTGGGCGACGCCGGTCCGGTACCTGCACCACTTTCCAGACGGCGGATTTCCGCCGGCCTTTGTCGCGCATGCAGGATTCCTCTCGCCACGTGACGTTGTACATGCCGGAATCGCTGCTCGCCGGCCAAACCAGGCGCGCCTTGACGTCGCCGCAATGGCAGTTCATGCGGCGCACGTGGAGACCGGCCTGAGTACGCTCGCACCTGCGAGAACGCCTTCCGACGTCGGCTTCAATGAAACGTCACTTCTTTCGTTGGTTATCCCGACTACGACTGGACTTGGAAGGGACACCGAGGAAGGAGGGAATGATGAGCTATTCGCTGCGAGGAGGTGCACAGCAATCGGCTATCTTACCGTACGCCATGTAGTCGGTGCTGTTGAACACCTTGGACGCCTTACGCGACGTCAGTCGCCTACCGCCGTACACCGCTACCGCCTGCACCTGCAGGAAGTACTGGCACTTGAGCTCCAGGTTCTTCAGCTCGTAGCACGTCTTGTCCTGGAACAGCACGTGGGGAAGCGGCTGACTGCGCGAAAGCGTGGATGAATCGCTGACGAAACTTGGAGCGAGAAGCTCCAAACGATTCAAACGACTCGGACTCGGATCACTCGAGAGACCGTAAGACTTTGGCGGCAAGTCTCGCGACAACGAGGGATCACTCACCTTGAGAATCGTTTTGTGATACACGAGGATGGAGTCGTTTGCCGGTCCATGGATCAGTCTGCTCCAGAACACCTTGTAAAATGAGATCGGCACGTCCGATGCCGGTTTCACCCAGCGCAGATTGATCCGCAGCTTCCCGCCGACGAGGCGCGCGTTGGACAGCGTCAAGTTCTGCGGCTCCTTCGGATTTCGCGGTTCTGCAACAATCGCCAAAGCGCGGCAAAGACGAGGGTTCAGAGCGGGAGCATCAAGTGTGTCAAAGGCCCCTGATGGGCTATCGTGGCGCAATTACGAAAAAGTCGAGACAAAATCACGTTAATGTAACAGCAAACACAAGTACGTACGTGTAAGAGAAATAAAGTAACATTATTTATTAAAGCATACGTACGCATGTGAATACGCATAAGAGCGATTATTTACCTTGAAAAGTCGCTCGTCCAAATAGCGGCTCTTCTCATTAAGTGTAGTTGAATGTTCTTACTCGATTACCTTGTCCAACGAGAGTTGAATGACCAAAGCGCGGTCAATAGTCGCAAATTTAAACGAAACAACGCGCATTCGTAAGTTGGATGATCGAGCGAACGGATTCTCGAGAAAGCATAACAGCGATAAAGCGTCGAGCGAAGCGCTCTCAAAGAGCAACATCGAGAACACGAACTTGCTGGACATCTCATGATGATGAGACATTCAATGATCTCGGGCAATCCATGCCCGATCCAATTATCTCGAATGATTCGCGATTCACGATTGGCTGGGCGATATGCAATACCCTGCTGTGTGATTGCTCGGCAATCGAGCGTTCTTCAACGATCCGGTACCGAGGAAGAAAACTATAAACAACAGCACGACTGTCATCACGTTCACCGCAGAGGCGTTTTGCTTGGCAGCGCGATTCCAGAGATGCGAGATGAACGATGCGCGCAACATCCCGAAGCGCACTGTCATGAGGGTTGTGCAGCAGACGCGGACTCTCATCAGCTTCTGGCTGGTAATCGGCTGGTGACCGCGTCGTTATGAATCGAGATCAGCGAAAGAGCTTTCCTCGGTAACGTGGATTACAAGATGCCGTTCGCCAGCAGCGAGCAGCCATTCTCCGCCGCGATGCTGGAACCCTGCCGAGTCTGCCGGCTGATGTTTACGTTCTTCTGAAGAGAATCACCCTGGACCCTCACGCGATGCACGTGATGCAACTGATAACTGCCTGATATCGACCTATCGTATGCTCGAGATCGGAGAGACGTTTCAGGATGCAGTGATGGGGAATGAAGGAGGCTGAAGAAGAAACATCAAGATTGGTCAACGGAAGAGAGAAATAACAGCGCTGTGTCTGTCGTAATCACAAAGTCGGCAATCTGAACAACGTGTACCGGGAATGTGAGTCGCATTACTTACGATACGAGTTCTCAATAATGACACGCTCTATGATTATCTTTATATTCTTGCATTCCTATTGCGAACTTTCTTCAGTGGAGTGACTTTCATGCTGAGGGAACCGTGGCTCCTCGTGTCGGTGCAACGTATCGATGTCTCGTAATGATGTTATAAATGTAATGATATCTGAGTAAATTGCAGCGCTAGAGTATCTTGATATTAATTCGACGCAGATCGAAAGGTAGGAAAAACATCAATATTTAAGGCATGCGAGCAACATTTTCCGATAATGCGACATCAAGGCCATTTTCGTCTAACGATTCGACGATCATCTCGCGTGTATCGCGTGTATCGCGTGCTCGAAGAAGCTTTACGCGACGTGCAGGAGGTTAGTAGGTGTGATAGTGCGACTGGCGACAGTGCGAGAATCGCGAAATAAACGGCTGAAAATAAATGACTGAATAAAGCAGCGAATTTGCAGGATCCACTAATTGAACGGAGTGATAAACGCGCGAATGCGATTTCCGGTGGATCCGTTTTCCTGTTTTAGAAAACGATCGGAATGCTCGATCCGGTTTTGCACGGGGTTTTGCACGTCGATGCGCGAATCGTTCATCATATTAATTGTCGTTTCTCTGGCGCGGAATAAACCTGTTTGGCGCGTTCGCGATGCCGCTGGGAAATTTATGTGGAAATTAACGACTCGCTCGGAGACAGGCTCGACGGTATAATTGATATCGCGGCTTATCCGCGGCACTTAACAACAATTAAATTAATACCGAAATTCTCACCTCGCTTCGTGACCGCGATCGTGCGTTTCGCGCTCTTTCGATCTTTCCTCCTGGCGTGTTCGCTCTCGCGCTGGCCTTCGCTCCGCGAAGGTTTAATTTGCATGCGAAAGGTCAATATTAAGCAATACTTACCGTGGCAATTTGCGCAAGCGATTAACGCAACCCTGGGACTTCTCGCTGCGGGTTAATGGCCCGAATTCCGGAGTCAACAAACAAACAGTTCTCAAACACGAACGTATTCGCAGGTAAATTTCCTTTGGCACAATGTTACGCGCGCCGGCCTCGCGTGAGACGAGTCGTTCCACGAGTTTGGACAATCAACCGTAATGACTAGCCTCTCCCGTAATATCCTGAAATTGTTGTTGTTCTCTCGTGTGTCAATTTAGAGTAAACAACTAACGGACGAAGCCGTTTCACGAAGACTGCTTTCGGTGCTGCGGCCTGTCAATCAAGCGTACATTTTTATTAATGATAACGGCCGATAATCTGGAATGAGAACATGCCAAGGCTGAGAATTTCAATCTCGCGTTGCCTCCGTTCCCGATCAGATCTTCCCATCGGGTTTCCTTCGTGCACATTATAATTAATTATAAAAAAATACTTTCCCGTAAATACTTTCTCTATCTCTCTCTCTTTCCAAGTAACGAATAACGAGCAAGCGCTTGCTGCCTTGCAATCTTACAAAGATATATTTGGAAAATGGAAAGTAGGGAGAAGCGAGCATCGCATATTGGATTTAAACACGATAATCGTAGCTGCAATCATACATATCCGACATATCGAGAATAACAACTGACGAGCTTGCCGAGAGTAACTAAATTCAGTAACTAAGTTCAACGCAACTTTTCTCCTAGAAAGAACCGCTACGAGCGACAACGTAATGCAGATTAACGATCATCGGAGCACGTCGTGCAGATCGCGGCGATTGAATCGAATGATCATTAAATTGAATAGAAATCTCGGCGAAGCGTGAGATTTCTCTTGAGCCTGATTTCTAAGACAAGCTCGTCGAGCTGGTAGATCCTTATCCACTCACCTTTAGTCTTGAAGGGCCTGGAGGGTTGCGAGTAGCCGCGCGATCCGTTCCCGTTGACGGCCGCCACGCGAAACTGATACCAGTGACCCGTCTTGAGCCGACCTCGGAGGGTCGCGTGCGGCTTCGTCGATACGTGGCACATGGTCCAGGAGCCCAGCCTGGATTCCAGATACCTGGGACCGACCAGATGACGCTCCTCTACGAGGTATCGGACATCGCCGCCGTCATCGCTGATGGACGACGCGTTGGCGGCGGTCATCGACCTGCCGGTGCGCCACGTCAGAAGCACCAGGTTGTTGGTTTGCTGCCGTATCTGCAGGTTCTCCGGTACAGCGGGCAGGTCTAATCGAAATTCGGGAAACGGCAAGCTGAAGAATCAGGCAATCCGACGAATCCGGGCGCGGTTCGCCGGCTGATGAACGAGAACGAGCGAAGAGGAGAGAAGAGATAACTCGACGATCGCCGTCCGCTTACCGTTTCGATCGTCCAAGCCGACAGGACGCATGCACGTGACACCGCAATCGTGGGAGCAGCATTTGGCCAAGTCCGGACAGCGGGAGTCATCGACGCAGGCGATCAAGCAGACAGCTTCGAAGGGCGTCATGGACACTCTCTCGGGGCAATAACCGGGTTTCGTGTAGTTGGACGCCAGGCAATTTTCCACGCACTGCGATACGTAAATATGTAAACATGCGAACACGTACGAGATCTGCAACAACTCTGAGATCGATCTCTCAGCAACGTCCTTTCCCAATCTCGATCTCCGATCGTCCGGTTCGTTGCACCGAACGTGGAGACATGACGCCGAAAGTGATTAAAAGTACGATTAAAAGTAAGTCGGATGTTTCTCGAGGACATCCGGGAACCATGAAAATCCGGACGAGGGGTCATTAAGAGCGCTTATCTGATTATCGTATCGCCTTGGATTATCGTGTATGCGCGTAGCAGCGCATGAGTGGTCCAGTTTTTGCGGCACGCATACGACATGCATACGATGCATTTTCTTCGTCATCTTCGTCGCCGGAAACATAATCCGAGCCACAAGTGTAAAGCCGATAAAAACACATTCGCCGTGCGGAAGAAGCTGCGCTAGCGAGCTCTCTCGTTCTGGCTTCAAGCAGCGCGCGATCTCTTAATGGAAAACAGCATTGGAAGCTAATCGCTTCCACTTCTGCTCGAGAGTACCTCGCGAACGAAACGCGCCACGTCTATGCACATGTAGAGACTTTGCAAGATCGTCGCCGGATCTCTCTTTCCCTCAAGCGCATTTCTGTCTCGCAGCAAGACCGGTCATTTATAAAAGTGAGTTAAGCTCTCATTTTTTTCTTCAGAGATTCCTCCGCGCGCACCGCGCGCAACTTTCCGCATTCTACCAGCAGGCGAGTTTACCAAGGCCGACACGAACTTGATCGCATTCCGTCTTAATCGAACTGCTCCGGATCTGCTCCGGATTCGCGCGAGCCGCGCGACTCAGAGTCCCGTCGACGCACCGAAAAAGACACGCCGTATTGGAAAGAGGAAGAAAGAGGGTAAAGGGAAAGAAGGAGAGAAGAAAAGGCGGGAGGAGGATAAGAATGCTACAAATCGCCGCCGATATCGAATCCAGCCCCGATTGAGAGCTTCCCTGGCAATTTTCGTGGAAGCGAGTCCACGCTACATATGTAGTTACGAAACTGCCTCGCTTCTCGATTCCGTTCAGGTGCGAAATGCAGGACCGGGTCCTTTAAGGAGGCCCCGCGGCCTCCCGATCGTCAGGGCGAGGACGCCCCTTCATATATATATTTCAACTTAATGCGCGTTCGAGCGGGAGAGAGAGAGAGAGAGAGAGAGAGAGAGAGAGAGAGAGAGAGAGAGAGAGA
>JAHMML010000105.1:0-304741 GCA_020341155.1 Eciton burchellii
CCCAAGATTGGAATGATACGTCAGGTTTTGCTATACGTGGCACGATATGCTAACTTAGCACAGAAGCCGCTAAAGAATGGCTTGTCGGTCTTAGTATAATCAAGAAGGACCAGGTATGATCATTTATGGCTAAGTTTGCTCCGAAATTGCCAGTTCTGAGCAAGTTTGAGTAAATGCCACAGATTTGAAACTGAGTGACACACTTTGACGAAGATTGTCAAACATGCCTTAATATGTCCAAATCTGGAATATTATGGCCAGCAATGCTCACGTCTGGTCCGTTATGATTAGAAACATCATGTTTGGCCAATAGTATTACAGTCTCTGCAGTTTCGACAACCTCTGTTACCGTGTGCTACATTTGGCGATTTCGRGCATTGTGAGACAAGATTGGTGGAATATGGACTGAGAACGCCACTAATGGACCCATATGGTTAATTAGAGCCTTGTATGACCAATTTTGGGCAAATTTGTCCCATTACCGACAGTTCGGCCCAAGATTGAATTGATACGTCAGGTTTTGTTATACGTGGCACGACTTGCTGACATAGTACATAAGCCACTAAAAATGGCCTGTAGGGTCTTAATATGATCAACACGGACCAGGTATGATCATTTGTGGCTACGTTTGCTCCAAAATTGTAAGTTCTGAGCAACTTTGAGGAAATGCCACAGGTTTGAAACTGAGTGAAACACTTTGCCTGAGATTGTCATACATGCCCTAATATGACCAATTCTTTAATATTACGTGCAGCAATGCTCACGTATGGTCTATTGTGATTAGAAACAGCAAGTTTGACCAATGTTATAACAGTATCTGCAGTTTCCAGAACCTCTGTTACCGAGTGCTAGATTTGTCGATTTAGCATTCTGAGCGTAGATTTTCGGAAAATGGACAGACAACGCCGCTAATGGTCCCATATGCCTAATTAAGGCCTCGTATGACGAATTTTGTGCAAATTTGCACCATTATGACCAGTTCGGCACGAGATTGGATTTGCTATATGCTAACATTGTTAAAAGCCGCTAAAAATGGCCTGCGGTGTCTTAATATGATCAACACGGACCAGGTATGATCATTTATGGCTATTCTTGCCCCGAAATTGCCAGTTCAGAACAACTTTGAGGAAATACTACTGGTTTGAACCTGAGTGAAATTCTTTGCCAAAGATTGTCGAACATCCCCTAATATCGCCAATTCTGCAATATTATGGGCAGCAATGCTCACGAATGGTCCATTCTGATTAGGAACATCAAGTTCGACCAGTGGCATAACAGTATCTGCAGTTTCGAGACCCTGTGTTACCTGGTGCTATATTTGGCGATTTAGGGCATTCTGAGACAAGATTTTTGGAAAATGGGCAGAGGACGCCGTTAATGGTCCCATATGCCTAATTAGAGCCTAGCATGACGAATTTTGAGTAAATTTGCCCCATTATGGCCAGTTCGGTACGAGATTAGAATGATACGTCAGGTTTTGCTATACGTGGCACGATATGCTAACATGGAACAAAAGTCGCTAAGAATGGCCTGTAGTGTCTTAATGTGATCAACACGGACCAGGTATGATCATTTATGGCTATGTTTCCCCGAAATTGCCACTCCTGAACAACTTTGAGGAAATACCAAGTGTCTGAAACTGAGTGAAACACTTTGCCTAAGAGTGTCGAACATGCCCTAATATGGCCAATTCTGCAATATTATGGGCAGCAATGCTCACTTATGGTCCATTCTGATTAGAAGCATCACGTTTGACCAATGGAATAACAGTATCTGCAGTATCGAGAACCTTTGTTACCGAGTGCTAGATTTGGCGATTTAGGGCATCCTGAGACAAGATTTTTGGAAAATGGGCAGAGGACGCCTCTAATGGTCCCATATGCCTAACAAGAGCCTAGTATGACGAATTTTGGGCAAATTTGCMCCATTATGGCCAGTTCGGCACGAGATTGGAATGATACGTCAGGTTTTGCTATACGAGGCAGAATATGTTAACATAAGACAAAAGCCGCTTAAAATGGCCTGTAGGATCTTAGTATGATCAATATGGACCAGGTATAAATATTTATGGCTATGGTTGACCCGAAATTGCCAGTTCTGAGCAACTTTGGGGAAATGCCACAGGTTTGAATTTGATTGACACACTTTGACAAAGTTTGTCAAACATGCCCCAATATGGCCAATTATGGCATATTATGGCCAGCAATGCTCACGTATGGTCMATTATGATTAGAAACATCAAATTTAAACATTAGTGTAACAGTATCTGCACTTTCGAGAAAATCTGTTATCGAGTAAGAGCTTTGGGCATTTAGGGCACACTGTGCCAACAATGGTAGAATATGGTCTGGGGACGCCAATAAGTGACCCATATGCCTAGTTAAGGCCTGTTTTGTCCAATTTTTGGCAGATTTGCACCATATGGCGCCATATTTGCGCCATATTATGGCTAGTTCGTCCCAAGATTGGAGAGATACGTCAGGTTTTACTATACGTGTCACGAAATGGTAACATAGTACAAGAGTCGTTTAGAATGCCCTGTAGGGTCTTAATATGATCAATAAGGACCAGCCATGATCATTTATAGTTATGTTTTCCCGAAATTACAAGTTCTAAGTAACTTTGGGAAATGCCACAAGTTTGAATTTGATTGACACACTTTGAAGAAGATTGTCAAGTATGCTTTCACATGGTCAATTATGGAATATTGTGGCAAGCAATGCTTACGTGTGGTCAATTATGATTAGAAACATCATGTTTGAACGATAGTATCTGATGTGTCGAGGAAATCTGTTATCGAATGCGAGCTATCGGCATTTAGGGCACTCTGTGCCAACAATGGTGGAATATGGATTGAGGACGCAAATAAATATCCCATAAGCCTCGTTAAAGCTTAGTATGACCAATTTTGGGCAAATTTGCCCCATTATGGCCAGTTCGACCCAAGAATGGAATGGAATGAAATACGAGTATCTAGATGACGTATTATATTTATCTAAGAAGAAGAAGTTGTAATCTGAAGAATTGTAATCAATTACTCTGTGTTTGGAATCTGGAGAAGATTGTAAATATTACAAATACGATTCTTGTATTACATGCGAATTAAATAGATTAGATAGAATAAATATGTTAATTAATGAGTGAAAAGTTATTGTAATATATATACATGTATGATATGTATTGAAAAATAAATTGAGTAATATATTTTATCATAAATGGATCAAATGATTTAGCAACCTGCATCGACAAGCTTGTCGCATTCCCTCATTCCATAATCTTCACGGCCTTTCTCGTTTCTTGTTTCCTAATAATGTCAATTTAAACAGCTTATGGGATAGCCTCTCTAACTCTATTTTCATTAGATGCCTTAGTCATTTGAACCCTCTTATTTCTTTTCTTTCCAGTATTGTTTGTTATCCTCTGGTTCTTTTCCTAATCACAATTTCTAATTCTCCTCTTAAAGAGCTAGTATTAGTTCTTTAGAGAAATAGAGATGTTGTCCCAAGAACATTTACGGAGTGATGCAAAATTACTTCGATGTTCGAAGAGCGAAAGTCTCTCATAATACATTCGAAATCTCCAAGTGGGCCATAGGATATTGCTCGTTTGGAGGATCCGTCATCGATCCGACCAGAAATGAAATCTTATGTTCAACGGTCTTCTCATGGAGGTGTTCGAATGGAAAGTTGGGAATATATTTGTCACTTATGCGGATGATCTTCTTGTACCGATAGGAGGCAATTCCCGTAGAGAGATCGAAGAAAGAAATTAACGAACGTTAGACTCAATAGTTAGTTGATGGATATTCCCATCTGGATATTCCCTCTGATCGTCGTAGGAAGTCCATTTCCAAGGCGTTCCAAGTGTTTTTCTTTCATTTCCGCATTTATAGCCCACATTTCACAACATTGCCATAACACAACACAGACTTCATCATGTATCTTCCTATGTGCCTTTCAATTCATCTAAATATAGCTCTGTCCCACTATATCGAATTCAGGCATCTGATAACTTTTACAGTAACTTATTCTGGCAAGAGATGTAAACGTCAGAGTGAGTATCAGAAACGTGGACGAAGTAATTGGACGATTCAGTAAAATTATCAACTTTTCCAAGTTATTTATCGACCAACTTTTCCATTATTAACAAGTAAGCGTGAGAAAACATGTAAAAAGAAAACCCTGCGATTGTGATTATATCGCATGATCTAAATTACGATTTGCATTGAATTCTGATATATTTTATCTAATTATGCATAATAAAATTATGCATAAGGAGAATAACATAAGTTGGCGATGCTCTAATAAGCTTATAAATGACAAATAGCATAATAAAATAATAATGTACTAATTTATTTTTAGAGTTTTATTTTTTTAATGCTTATCTTTATTATCTTTTCTAAATATTTGCAATAATGGTTTATCGTTATCTAGAACAGTAACAAGTTTTACATTATCGAAAATAAATGACTTCTTTGTTTTTAAGCATTCAATGTCAACATTTTTAATCGTTTTAACATTTCAACATCAAATTGAACATCATTGTTCATTATTCATCATTATCTCCGATATATGTAAATCATGTGTATCACGCGATAATAAAAAATCATGATAATAAATCGCGAATGTGAACAAAATTGTTGTATTTGTAACGATTATATATTTATAGAAGTCAGCAAATCCATTACGCGTGTGTTGTTCTGTTCTTTCCAAAAATTTCTCTTGAGAGAAATATTAGTTCATTATCTATTAGTATCAATAAGGATTTTCAATTGATTCTATTGATCTATTGATCAGCAGAGCCCACCAAAGATTCAACAAAGTGAGCATAAAAGAATGTAGAAAAAACGTAATGCGAAGAGAAAATTAGCTCATTTAAAAAACTGGTTAGTTTTTTCATTAGCTCGTTTATCATTTTATAAATAATAAAACGAGAAATTGAGATTGATGTTTGCGAAGTCAGAAAACTCTTTACAAAACGGCAATAAGTTCGTGATAAATTATAATGAAAAAATGTGTGAAAATGTCGAGGAATGTGTGAAAAGATGGAAACATTAAAAACGAAATTAAAAAACATCTAGGTAGTAAATCTTCTCTATGAATTTTTCCGAAAAGCAACATTGTTATTCGTACAATATATAATAATGAAATGCAAAAAAATTATTTTAAGAGTTTCGTTTTGCAATTAGAAAACTTAGATACAAATCAGCGGAGGAAGAAGTGTTTATTTGCTTATTGCTTTGTCATTGAGACACGCTAGAATAATTAATATCTTTATTATTTGCAAATGTAATAGAAAGAATAATTTCGGTTTGGTGGGATTGATTCGCACTATCAGTTTCCTTTATCGGAAAATCTAGTCTTTCTGGATCTCCTCTGAAGATCATCGTTAAATCGTGTTACTAATCGATATATTTACGTTGCTTTAAATGATTATCTGCTTTACGAATTCGCTTGAACTTCGATCAAATATTTACTTCGAGATCATCGAGATTACTTTGACACTATTAAAAGTGAAAGGATCATGACGACATTGTCCTAGCAGCTTTACTGCTATATATACTGAATCTGCAATTCAGGTTGCCGAGCGCGATTTCAGAGTACAGAAGACCAATATTCGTCTGCGAACCAAGCGTTTAGAATTCTAAGCTAGTTCTCGCAAAAATGTAAACACGACTGGCAGATAAATATAGCAGTATTCCCTGCATGAATCTTTCGTCCACCGAATGCGCAAAAATTCTCAAGGAATGAATCTCTAATTCTCCGCTGAAAAATCGAGAGAACGAGGAACCGCCATCGCGATCTCTCTAACAAAGCACGTTTTCGCTGATGGTGTCTTGAGAATATCCTATTTAGAAATTTACAATAAAAGAATCAGCGAGCTTTTGAACAAGGCTATAGATCTTAAAGTATACGATACAAACGGACAGATATTCGTAAGAAAAAGATTACAAATTGTCTGGAGAACGTTGATAATGAATAAGAGCAGTAAGAAGCGAGACATGAGAGAAACAGCAGAAGCAACATAAGTTTTACAATTATGATTCAGAAAGCTAAGGCTGACTCAGATGATGCTATACAATTAAATCTATTGAATCTTGTTGATTCGGAAAAAACATGACATATAGATGCTACTGATAAGGAAGAATGCCATATTAACTTGTCCGTATCAGCGCGTCTCATTAGTAATTAAGCAAGTGATTCATAAGAAGATTAAAAAATCTATAAACTTCCGCGACAACAAATTGACAAGGTTGTTTCAGAGTTTGAAAAAATGTAATGACGACGACAACATGCGCGAGAATACCGGCCGCATGAAACTAACGTTATCGTTTACGTCTAGGGCTAGAAATATACAAAATAAGTCTCAACTGAGTGAAGTTAGCGAACGTCGCGTACTTTTTGTGATGCAACAATGGAATCTATTCAATACGCTGTCGTGATGTAGTAATCTAATAATCTCGTGTTGTTGTGGAATCTCATGCCCAAAGAGAACGCCATGATAGAACAGCATGGTATTTTATTAGCCAAACAAAATATTCCATCCAAATAATATTTTAAACTCTTCGACCTCAGATCTCTGATTCAGATAGTTTAAGATCTGTAAAATAGAATCAGTTATCTTGCTGATAAGATAATCCATTATACTAGCTGCTTTATTGATTAAAATTGATCGTGACACTATAATAAATAAGCAATTTTCATGTTAAATGGGCTTTTAAACCAGAATCGATCAATCAATTAGTCAACTATTAATTATTTATCAGCGATTATCGATAGCAATCTTTATCGCCAGTCATCCTCGTCCTCGTGAAAGCGTATGTAACGAACTTGAGAAAAGGGCATCTCGCGATCGAGAGATGCATTGATCATCATCGCTTCAGCTTCGATCATGAGAAGAAAAAGCAAGAAAAAAAGATCGGCGCTTCTTCTGAAGAAAGAAAAGATACAAGGGAGAATATAAGAGTGATTGTGCATCTCTTCCGTTCAAATTGAAGAAGGGAAACGCAAGGAGCAAGAAGAATCGAATCAGCAGGAAAGAACGGGAGCAAAAGATTAATTATTTGCATTCACATACACTGTATATTATTTATATAATTATTCACACTTATGATACATACATATACACGCGCATGCAAGAAAGATATAAGAAAATAGGAAAGCAATATGCACATTATATGCATTACAGAATGTTAAAATGCATTATAGATTGTCAACGCAAACGAAGCGAATAAAAGCTCGCGCGAGCCAAATCGCGAAAAAAGCAATTGAAGAAAAAGAGAAGGAATTAAAAGAGTAAACGGAAACAGGAGAATATGAAGGTACAAGGTCAGAGATAATTTTTATTGCACAAACGAAATAGATCGTAATAAATTTTTCATAAACAGCATGCAATGTCATTGCATCATCGCATCATTCAGATGATGTCATATCTCATAAACCTAATTGTTATTTATCTCTTAAGAGAAAGAGAAACGTACATATCTATTAAGATAAATAAGCAAAATAATAAAAATAAAGAATTAAAATCGTCAGACTCGATTCGTGAAATAGCGAAAGATCATTGCGACTTCAATTATAGAAAACCGATTTTATTATTGCTACTTGAATTCGCTAATTATTAATCGCTTAATTCTCGCAATTGTTTCTTATATTTATATACTTGCAGCAAGATACAACTTGATTAAGACATTGACCTGGAGATAAACCTTCTTATTGCGGCTTTGGTGCCGTAATCATCTATATTTTCGCTAAGTCTCATTATTCGTCGAGCAATAAAATTGGAAAACGTTCTCGATCAATTTATCTTCTCTTGCTACGCGCTCAGTTTTAATTTGATTCTGATTTAATATTTGATATAAACACTGATCGAAATCTATATCGGCGTAACGATATAATTGATATAGCTGAAGCTTTATTGCTTTATTTATACTTACGATAACTCTAATCAAAACAGATTTCGAAGTTAATGAAATAGACGTAATTTAGTTGTACATTAGACAATTACACACCGAATACAATTATTTTGACTGAGCCGAATTATCTACGATTTTTCTTCGGCTCGTTGCGAGCGAGTTGCTGGAACTGTCCTTTAAACAATTCCCATTGCGTCCACTTTCCCGAATCCGCATAGAATTCCTTGCACGTTTCTACGAAAGCGGGCAAGCACAAATGCAGATAATGATGATCCACAGTGGGCATCAGATGATGCAATGTATGAGAGCCGAAATTCGTAAGCGCCAAGAAGATCGAATCGTCGATCACCTTGCGGTCGCGCACCGTGTCCAATTCAAGCAGGCCCCAGTCCAGATCCTCCCTTGTAAGATTAGATTACATATAATTAGATTACACAATATTACGTAACTAAAGGAATCATGAAAGCAAGAATCTGCAAAGAGTCATGGAAAGGCATTTTGCGATTAATTGGATTAATCCATTTTACAATGACGAAAAGAAGATAAATAAATATGTAACCTGAAGATATCGCCGTCGTGGAAGATATCGGGATGATGATGAGCGGCATTGAAACCGATCATGCCGAACATGGTACTGCTGATCAGGAGTATCATCAGCCACAGCTTAAAGGCGACGATAATTTTAGGTGCTACCAAACTCATCATCAAAGGCAGAAAGAACGGTACGACGTCACGAAACTCGAGGTTTCGATGCTCTTTGTATATACTGTAATACCTGCAAATGACTGGAGTCTTTAAGGCAATATTAAAATCGTGACGAGTGGAATATTGAAAAAGAATGTTGAAACTCTTATCATGGATAAGTTTTTAATAAAGTATAAAAAGATATAAAAAAATTGGAGAGCTTATTCGAAGCCCTAATTATTTAAAGTTAAACATTCGTGCGACGTTTGAAACAAACAATTGAAAATTAATAATGTGATATTAAAAACTAGAATCACACAATCATTCAATCATAAAATTGAAATTGATATTATAAACTTAATTAAGTTACGTATATGTATATATGTATATGTATGTATATGTATGCGAGAAATAAATTAAAATAAGATTATCAATTGAAATTGAAATAAAAATAAGAATTAGCATTAAGACTCAAGATTAAGAATTTGCATTCTTAAAGGAGAAAAAAATAATTGTTCTTTTGACATTTTTATAAGTATTATCATTAAGGACTGTTACCGTTTTAAGTTTTCATGGAAGTACAACATCATCCAGATAATGGGACTAATGATTCTACTTATCATCCTAGTCAAGAAGGACTTGTTTTTATAAGGAAGCCACTGAAGAAACGGCTCAGCCAAGTATATCTCGTAATCCCAGAGAGTATTGGGATACATGTGATGGCTCATCACGTGGGAGATTCGCCAGTCTCTCGAGGACAGCGTACTGAGATCGAAGTAATACATGCGGAAATTGTCTTTCATGTGGAAAAAATTATGCGCCGCGATCGTCGTCCACGTGAGGAAAATGCCTGGAATTATGATTAATCAATCAGAATCGTAAAATCAAATCACGCATCCGCGCTGAATGCAGCTCATAGAAAAAATTTTCTTCATCGTTGCTCTCTAACAGTATATTTTTTAACGTAATCGTATCATCTCGTATCATATTTTATTATTTCATGAATTTATTCATGATAAAATCATTCAGCAAAATGAACGATACTCACCGGCGAAGACGGTTAAAATATATGAATGTACAATTACAGCTGCAAGACTCATCACGAAAGTCATGATCATCAGTGAATCGATAATAAAAGTTGTTGTGATGGATGGTCGATGGAAATCGACACTTTTCAAAGCTTCCAACGCGCGTTTCTTGAATGTGCAGTAGAAACCATCCGGTAGAAAAGTCAAGGGTACTGAACGTGGACTCGCCGCTTCGCGAACGTAGAACTTTGGCAACAGTTGCTTGGCTTTGTCAGTGAGATGATGAGTCTGCGAAATCAAATTCTTTATGTTAACAATAAACACCTTTATTAAGAGTTGTATGTAAATTATTATAAGAGAATAATCGCAAAATTATCTACGAGAATAGAATGATTTATTGAATGAATTATTATAGAATTATATTGATAGAATTATAATAATTATAATTGGAAAGATTAATTACTTAATTAGTCTTATTTAATATTAAGAAATCATGTTGAATGCTTTAATTTTTAAATTAATTCTCTTCAAAGGAAATCTTTATTTTTGTAAAAATGACGAAATTTTTCCAACATTAATTAAATTGCATCTCGATTAAATTATATTATATTATATTATATTATATATCTTGAAATCTAATTACAATGCACAAAAGTTGATTATACATAAAAGATTTCATATACGTCCCATCAAAAATTAAGTAATAATAGCATTATAAAATAAATAATTCTACTTTCGTTTTCATACTTCGAACAACTCGGTAATATCGGTTCCTTTCGTGAGCCGAATCCATTCCGCTCCACCCGGATGCATCTTGACGAACGTCTCCAAGTCGTAAAGCTTATTTCCGATTCTCCATAGTCCTTCCGCACCATCGATTTGCCGTCTAGCCTCGAGAAAACCATCGGCGGTTTTTGTAACATACCTTGGCAAGTCGACCAAGCCAGGTACTGTGCTGTTCTTCAGCATGATGGAAATTGCTAATCTCGGCTGCAAAGCATAAGTGCTATATCTTGTATATTTAATGATAGACTTATTTGGTAATAAATTTTGATTTCTGCAAATGCATATGCATTAGATATTCGATTAATGTCTTGTAAGGAATTTGTTATTCAATTTTCATTTCTAAGTTTAACTTTAGTCTTTGTCTCTGATTTTAATTTGGAATTCTATTGCATTACATGACTTCTGTCTTTGTCCAAAGTTTTAGTCGATAAAAATATAGATAATACTATAGCTGAAATACATATAGCGCATTTCGATTTTTAACTTTTTATTGTAAATTTTATCAATTGCTTAATTTTAATTTAGGACAAAGACAAGGAGATATCATCTGGAAGGTAAATCTTTTGAAAATTACTAAATAAATACAGACGATATTATTTAAATATTACGTAAAGTACAATACAATGGGCTTGATAGCACTTTCTGTTTACGATAATATTATTATGATCAACGTTAATGTCGAATAATACTTTATATAATTATCAATCTATGCGCGCGATTCTCATGTCGTGCTTCTGAACGTCCGCTGCAAATATTTAAACACGCTTTTATCTTAGGTAAATACCAATGAAGAGAAATATTAATATGTGAAACGATCAGTGGAAATTTTGGAACAATTTGTCTTCTTTTCATAATAACTATTATTACGGTATAACAAAGCAATAGACGCAATGCTTTATAACTTACCTTATTGCGCTAAGTAATTAACGAGATGTTCTTATCGCCCGTGCATTTGAATTATCACGATGTTTATTGAAACGCTTATCTATATACTTTATAAATCAGAATACATTGCATCAATGATATTCTCGATCAATTCATATCGCGCATAATCTTGATCAATCAGATGATCTTACATGTAAACATATTCAAATTCAAATATACAAAAAAAATTACATTTACTGCTGAAACCGCTATAAAAAAAATAATAAAAATTTCTTGCATGTTATACTGTGACGTTATTAGTTGTAAATTATTAACATTTTATTGCAGATTTTACAAGCCGTATCCATTATTAATAAGTAGTATTAATAGTACCGATAGATAAATTAAAAATTTCTATTCAAACTTCCATTTAAAAATCTCGTTTTAAAATGTAATATAATGATCATCGTTATCCCCCAATGCCATTTTAAACAGATAAGTCTCACAGATATTACTTTGTTAATATTTGTAATCACAAAGTAAAAGTCTTTTGTTCTGTAATTATCGCAACATGAAAACCGCGTTATTGCGTAGTAAACAGAATCAATTATCTCGCGAAGATATACGCGCTTCTCGTGCACTTCTTATATGCGAAAGAACTTTCTTTTCCAATACTTTATTCTTGATTTTTTCCTTCGCGGTTTCGTGAATGATTACGTAATTATATTATATAATCGTAAGAAAATCATAACTGGAGACACGATTATTCAGAATGATCAACATAACGACGTTGTAATGCTGCGTAGTTCGCGTCGATTAATATTTATCATTAAATTGTTATAGCAATTAATTATATCAAATTACATTCTGTCAATGTTAGTATATTATATTATTAACTGTAATGCTTTGTTCATATATGAAATCTATTTAAGCTAATTGATTATATTAGTCGATAGTTACACCTTGCAATCTGAGATTTTCATGTCTATCTTGGAAATAGAAGTGTCTAATAGTGTCTTTTAATATCTTTATATAATCATTATAAATATCTAGAAATTCTATCATTATAAATATCATTATAAATATCTTCTTATTTCATAAGAATGAACATTATAATCGATGCGGATAATCTTTGATAACAATTTCGTGAAGCCAGACTATTATGATTAATGAACATTTTCAGCTACATCTTATATATACAATTGCAGTACGGAAATAATACTTTAATGATTAGTTCTTAATTAGAGAATGTATAGATTCTCATTGCAAATATAAATGCAAAGACACAAATATCAAATAGTAAGGTTTTTTTTACACCGATCAGATATTTGTAGATTATTTGTCACCAAATGCGTAAACATTCTCTATAAAACTCGAATACTTTTACTCGGATACTTCTTACATTAGTTAATGATTAGTTAATAATGATGAGTTGATCATAGATCTATTAAATAATATATAAAACGTGTATGTGACATATTTACATACGTAAAATCGATGGAATCCTGACGATATCACAGAATGAATCGTTCCCCGTTACATCAAGCCGACGAGAATAATATGATGAGAAATGATGAGAATTCAATATTGCTAAAAAATGTCAAGAATGAAGATATGCAACACAGGTCACTCTGCGTAATATTAAGAGCAAAGGTTCACGAGAGCAAGCGAAATCAAGCAATTGCAGATCCAATCCTGGAAGCTATGTTGCAAAACAGCTTCTTTCATCATTAAATATAAAACGGCCAGTTGATTAATCGAGTCGATCACGAGGATTGGTCTATTCTTCAACCCCAGAATCGCGCATTCTGCGTTCCGTCATTTTTATTGGCAAATCGTACGTTTCACGCTTCATTACCGATCCAATTCCGATCGAGAGAAGAAGAGAGAAACGGGAGGGATCTGCGAGAATAAATGCGAGATGTGGGGAGATCCATATAATAAAAAAGTCGATATAATAAGATAAAATTCAATCTGCGATTGAATAATGTGAAAGAATAAAAATCGATTATGTTGAAATCTTTTTGACATACAACATATTTATCATACTTTTTATAATATTTCAATCGCACTGCAATCGTATCTTAATAAAAGCCGCTGTCCATGTAACAAATAAAATAAGAATTGCAATTATATTATCGATTAGATCCATCTAATGCTATCTTATATCATCATAGATTTCCGTTTACCTCGATATAATAAGTACGTCTGGTTTTGTAGAGCATAGCTGATTCAACAAAAATAGAGGACGCGTTGCTGTGCATAGTAAACAGGATAAATCGACTATTTCACGAAGGTGTATATTTTTAACACGCTTCTTATACGCAGGAGACTTTTTCTTCCCGATATTTTGTTCTTGACTTTTTCTTTGATTTCAGATGATTGTGTAATTATATTATATAATTGTAAGGAGATCATAACACGATTATTTGGAATGATTGCCATAATGTCTTTGTAATACCGCGTAATTCGTATCGATTAATATTTATTATTAAATCGTTATGGTAATTAATTATGTCAAATTACATTCTATCAATACTATATTATATTATTGTATATTATATTATTATTATTGTAATTACCCAGTTTGTATTGAAATCTATTTAAGTTAAACATTTAAATTAGTCGATAGTGGCCATTTCCAGCGTACTATGTTTATCGCAGAAACATATTATAATATTGTAATTACTGTATGAAATCTATAAAAAATGATAATTATCTGAACCCAGATGTCTTTGTTTACGGATAGAAACGAGATAATTTCTTTGATCTGTCTTATCGATACAGTCTTATGTCGACTGTATTATAAAATAAATGAATGATAGAGCTCTGATAAGAGGAACAACGTTATTAAACGATTTTGTTAGACATTTTTCTTTTTGGTTTCGGATTTGGTTTTAATAAACTTCATTCGATTTTTATTATTTAACCGCCGGCTGAAGCAAACAACAATTCAGCAAGCAGAAATCATGTTTGTACATATTGATTTACTGACAATAATTCTAGCGTCAAAATTGCTTTTATCGCGACAAAAGTTTGATCGTACATCTGAGTTCAATTTTGTTATCAAGCACATTATGCTAGTATGCACATTTTTTACTTACATATATATATCGACTCTTCAATGTTAATCTTCAAAGAAATGTAAGAGAATATGTGTATATTGTACCATATAATTTGCATTACAATTCGTGTTAAAGAATACAAATCAATAACACTTAACAATATGGAATATTCCAATTTCATAAATGAAAAGTAGCATGATGACATAATATGCTAATTTATTGCGATATTTGTTAAGACGAAGATATTGCGTTATCCAAAATAGTAGCAAGTTATATCAGAAATATTTAAATGATATCATTTTTTTTCTTAACAAATTCGTTTATCAAATCGAATGCTTTTAATATCGTATAAAATTAACTGCTTATAAAAATGCGCCTATGAAAATCCTCATTATAAACTATTTTTGTATATTACACGCACACACACGCGCACGCACGCACGCACGCACGCACGCACGCACGCACGGACGCACGCACGCCCGCACGCACGCACGCACGCACGCACGCACGCACGCACGCACGCACGCACGCACGCACGCACACACGCACGCACGCACGCACGCACGCACGCACGCACGCACGCACGCACACACACACACACACACAGAGAGAGAGAGAGAGAGAGAGAGAGAGAGAGAGAGAGAGAGAGATTAATTTCTCTCTCGCTCACTCTTTGGATCGTTCTCTCAATCTCTACAAATTTGCAAGTAAGTTCTAGCAAATAACTTCAAGATTAAAAACAGCATAACAGCATAAGTCCGTGCACAATTAATGCATAATTAGGATTAATGCATGCTACATAATCAATTTTCTAATAATTTTATATGTAATAAAATTGCATATTTTTCTGTTGAGATGAAAAATTGCCGATTAAATATTTCGGAAAGGAAACTTGTTTCATTGTATTCGATCTGCATTCAAAAGAAGAATCCACCAAGCGAGCAGGTGCAACGATCAAGTACACACGCGAACAACAGGTATATAAATACGCACAATGACTTGCCGAACGGAAATCATTTCACTCAGATAACCAGACAATGGAAAAACGGCGGCACTCTGGAGGAGACGTCGTAAAGGTTTTGCGACACTCAGTGAGACATCAAAATATTCATAAGATAAATGAATGTCGCAAACATATTGTAAGCGGAACGTGAAAGATTTTCGCGTCATGCAATATGCGATTGATGTTATCCGAGTGAGATGCGAGAACGATGTGATGGTTACGCGTGATCATCAGTGTAAAATCACAAAAATTGGATGTAAGCTAAACAATTCGTAGGAAAAATAAGACGAGAGAAGTTATAAATAGTCATAAATAATGCCGTAATAATGCCAACGTTACAAATAAACAGATGAGAATGGCATATATAAAAATTGCACATGAAATTTCGATGCAAAGGAAAGGAAAGAAAATAAAAAGAATCCATCGGAAACTGCCGATTTTAAAGACTTTTGCATTTTTTTATTTATATATTACATCTGATACGCATAAATATGATGGCATTTCCAAGCAGGCGTGAATCAGTGATAATAATACACGCGGCTTTTACAGAGGAGATTGAATCCGCGAAATTGATTTCTTGAAAATGTGATGAAGAAATATACAACATGTCTGCCAGAAAATGCATGCAAAATGATCGCAAAGATCACGGCCGTCTCGTTCGTCAGCTTATTACATAAATAGAAGTGCTACATAAATTGAAAATGCAGTAGAATTTTGTTTTTCTTTTTTCGTGAAGAAATAACATTTGTGTAACATTGACATTATTATAGCGAGATGATGACATACGCAAAATGATGAAATATTTTACGATTGAAACGAATTTTCCATCGCATTTTTTTACTTCACTTTATCTTCTACTTCTCTTATCTACTTATCAAGAAACACGCGTCTATTCTACGAACAGATGCGTATAATATAAAATAATTAATATAAAATAATACTATGTCAGAACTATAATCGGAAATAATTATACACTAATGAATTTATTACTATATTTGTGTGTCGGATATTCTCTGCAACATTAGGGGGCGAAATACAATAATTAATGGAATAAGAAATAGGTCTTTCTTAACCAACCATAAGTTAAGACGCAATTCCAATCGCAACTTTGCGATGTCATAGTTTTGTAAAACTATAGCGATATCTGTATGATTTTATAACAGACTTCGTAATGATTCATCAGTGATCTTCAATAATATCAACGTGAGTATTCAATACGTTTCTCTTCCATTCTTGTCTATATATTGTTCCGCTTAATTTTGTATTTTGTATCCTTATTCGACACGTTATCCCGACATCACTCCTATTTCTAAGTTCATTTTTATTTTTATTCCCGAATCTTTTCATCATCGTGTGTCTCAAGCGAGGGCTTCGATGACGCGAGTTAGCAACATCGTCACTAAGATAGATTCGGGGCTTATCTTGGAGCCGGAGTTGTATCGGTTACTGGGCGTCGTGCTGCTATGATCCGCATGATTCATGTGATCCATATGATCCATATGATCCATATGATCCATGTGATCCATGTGATCCATGTGATCGTGCATCGTCGTGAAAGATGGAGAAGACGTAGCCGCGCAAGCCGTGCCCATGATAAGATCTGCGCCTGATCCCGTGAGTATTCTGAAGTTATAGTCCTGCAGATCCAGGTGCGAATACATGAAGACGGGCAATCTGTCTGTGAGGATCCACAGATTACCGTTTCGGTCGATCTGTAATAGCAGAAGCGCGTCAAGCGATAAAACGAATATCAGGAAACACGTGGCAGGAAAAGACGATATAGAAAAATGTAATATAAGAAAGAGCATCGATTCATTTACGTAAAATTAACTCATTCTTTGGCTCTTTATCATCGATCATCATTTTACGGAGAGAAGTACAAGATTATAAGAAAGCTCGCTACAAAAGAATGCAATTTTACGCGAAAAACGCGAATGTGAAAATGCTGAAACGTTTTCAAGAATACGCAACAAAAATGAAAAAAAATTAAAAAAGGGTAATTATACAATAAATTTACATAGATAAGATTTGTTATTGAATTATCATTATTAAATTGATATACATATCCGTCATCGCTAGTCATTAGCTGTTCTATAAATTCGCAATTACCTTAAGATCATTGGGAAAGATCATGGTGACATTGTCCTGATACACGTAAGCCTGCTGCTGCGTAGTGAATTTGCTCTGTGGCCTCCAGCATGCGATCGCGTTTAGATTGGTGAGCGCGTAGAAAAGAACGCCGGTTTTCGGATCCAGGAAACTGACGCTGCTTTGGCCATTAGGTCCGCGCGAGCCCAGCGTTTGGAACTCAGGAGCCGTTTCTGCAGGAGAACGTGAGCAGTGAATCGACAAGGACATAAATAACGCGCATGAATTGTTCATCCTTTGAACGTGCAAAAATTCACAATGACCAAATAGTCGCTGATTCTCCATCGAAAGGTCGAGGGAACAATCATCGTGACGACCTTTCAGTGGGGGAAAGATCGTTGCGTCTTCTATGAACCATGTGTAGGGTTGCCGATGAGAATCAAACGTACTTTCAGCGCTTACTTTCGCAACGATTCTTCTCGATACACGTACCTGCAGTACTGGCACGCTGAGGATCACGCAACAATCTCGTGTTGACGGAGAATTCCATACCGCTAGAGAGCGCATGGTAATACAAGATGCTGTAGCCGTCACCGGTTGGCGCCAGGGCCATCCCGAATAAACCGTCGTTCCATTGAAATGATATCCCTGATACCTTGAACTCTCCGCCCTGAGACAAATACAATCAATCATTGAAGTCATAAAACGATTATCTTCGTCAGGATTATCTCTTTCGTTAATTAAAGAAAATAATTATAATCAACATCGTGATGTCGCAATCATCAGAATGATTAACGTTCACATTAGGATTTCAAGCCGAGCTTTATAGAATATCTTTTAGCATGTTAATCGATGATTGCTGATCAGGCTAAATCGTTGAAACTAGCACAATTAAAGGCTCACTGAAGTTCACTAATTATTAACAATTATCAACAATTATCCATAGAGATCTTCATGATCGATAGAAATGGCGCAAGAAGAGAGATAAAGCTCGCAAATAATTCAACCGACCATCGGATCCGGATGGAAAGAGTGATGCTTCACGAGCCAAGATTTGTGAAGGCTCCAGGAATATACGACCAAGCCTGGACCGCCCAAGTCGCCCAGGTAAGCATAGGAATCCTCGCAGGAATAATCCTCGACAGCAATATTGGCGAACAGAGAGTCAGCAGTGCGCTGGTCGGCCGGTATCTCGTGCTTGCGTAGCATCCGGTCGCTCGTCAGGTCGTAGACGATCAGCGCCGGTGAGGCTTGCTGCTCGGGGTTGCCCAGGATATCCGTCAGCCCCGTGTCCAGGACCCAGAGACGATTGCAGCGATCGGCTCGCACGCGAAACGTCGACACGATCTCCGGCACGCCAGCCGCTCCATATTGATGCGCCTCCCAGGATGGATAAGGGGTGAGAGGTGGCGATTCGTACGTGTCTGAAAGCCAAGCGTGTGCCAAGCTCTGACATAATCGAGACTGACATCGAGGTGATTGATCATATCAATCGAGTCTCTCGTCTCTCGCTTCGTGTTCTTCAAAGTGTCTTCAGACTAGCGGTTGGCCGAAGCTAACGGTTAGTCGAAGTTAATGACAAGCTATCCATTGCACGATCGCTGGATCGAGGAAGGAATCGTTCGGTTTTCGCGCATAACGCTATAATCTTTCCGCAAGACCGACGTTTCTGAATGTGCTTGACGATGTTATGGGAAACCGTTCGCCGGACGTCGGACGTCGTCCCGATTGATTGGTTCTTTTCTCAGAGATTAAACAGAAGAGCATTATAATAATCACCATTAAGCCGGATGTAATTGAGACTAGCGGCGACTCCCTGTCTCCATCTCGGTACTGTGACGAAGATCCGATCTCCGGCTACCTCTAGACCCAAGGGCAGATTGTCCTCCTGCTTGTAGTCTGGGAAAAGCCTTTTGGTGTCATTGCTCGGCCAATCGTAGTCGATCTGCTTCCAACGATAGGCAACGCGCATCTTGCCGACCGCCTCATCACCCAGCAAGACGATCAAGAGCGTGATCGCTATAACGATCGACGACTGTCGATGCATTATCGTCTCCGATAACAGCATGTCGATCTACGACATTACATGATCGTTATTACAGATCCACCAAGTGACAGATAACGCGCGCGACTCGCGATCTTGAAACTTGAAACATTCGGACAACATTGAAATCGATTTCTTCAACCGGTTTGAATTGATTCCGATGAAGAATATATAATTTAAGAAAAAATCCTGGAAGAGAGACTCGATCAAGAGAAATGCTTAACTTATAGAAATACCGACAATTTCAATTTTGTTCGTTTTAATCGACACCAAGTCTGATCTCGCTTGTGAGATGCAAGTTTCAAACGAGAATTAAATTAGAATCATACACATTTCAGTGGAAAATTTGAACTTGCGAGCTGTGGGAGCGCGTTGCTTCAACTAGTGCTATCTCTAGCGAGAAGGAATCGATCATAAGAGGAAAGGATCCCGGCGGAAGTAGATCGCGTATTAAATTCCCAGGTTTCTCCTTGAAAGCCGCCAGCCTTTGCGGCGTACAATCACCGCTAATTAATAAACATGCGTGACTAATTGCACACAGTCACGGAAACGGAGTCTCTCTCTCTCTCTCTCTCTCTCTCTCTGTCTTTCTCTCTGTCGACACCTACGCGCAAGGAGAACGTCGCGCGAAGCGACGTGAATGATTGGCGACAACGAACAACATAATTTGATAATTATTAACTTAAACGCAGCAGTACTTCAAGATGCCCGCAATTTTCCAGCTCGTTTGTCATCCGAGCTTGTTAAAATCGTCGGATTAACGACAAGAAGAGCTTCGCCGATTTGTTTATCGCCTGAGAGTTTATCGTTGCGCTGTGATTATCTGTGTGCTGTGCTAATCTTCATCGAAATTGCGATTGATAATTTTTAATTATATATTTTAAGAGACCAAAGCCTGATCTCTTCGTTCGACATTTTTCATCGTTCGAGATCTAGTCGGCGTATGTTTAAATCTTTTTAAGCCTTGCATGATAAGATCGCGCGTCATTGTTCGTCAGTAACGAATTACTAATCCTGCGTGCGTTTCGCAAGTGTCTCGGCTGTTTTGCCATTTCACTGATGTAACGGCTTGTGGAAACAACGGTACTCCGTGCCGTTGGTGCGTCTATAGAAATTGGGAGGTCTCCAAGTCGCGTGGTACGTTATGAAAGTATATGGAGAGTCATGCAGCGAAGCGCATTCGTTAAGAAGAATATTATCCTTCGGACATTCAACCATGAAGTATTGTTAGTTTATCGATCGTCCATCGGATTCACCAAGAGCTCGTATTTCGCATAACATTCCACGAAACATTCCTGGCTGATTCCAATATTCAACGGAAAATGTCGTGTCGATTCCAATCCAAATCTCTTTCGCGAAGAATTGATAGAATTTGCCGAACGTCATCGCGTTACCAAAGTCCAAATTCACATCCTGTTTCCGAAAGCGGTCAACAGTCTTTCATTTGCGATTATTCTGGCTACAGACTCATCAGTACAGTTCCCTGAACACTCTTACTTCGGACACTTAGTCATCCAGAGAGCCATCGAAGCCATCGAGAGCCTCTGAATTATTCATTCCAAGCTGAACTCGAGGCCGGCACTTGATAGCCGAAGCCGAGGAGAATCCAAGCATAACCTTGGATTGTATTCGGACTACCGCCCATGTAATTTTCGTGATTCAATACTTGAGTTATTACGCAAGGATCAATAAGAGTAATAAGACGCGTAAAAGCCTAAATCCGGATGTGCTATTGCTTACAGTAGAGGAACTGATAATTCGCTTCTGTTGTCGTTATCGGGTGACGAGATCTTCGAAGGACGCCGATACGAAATGCTCGTGATGGTTTTCGCGCAGGATGTCGCCTGTGATTTTTAAACAACGCGAATAATGAATGGCCATCGCGCAAAATCGCAGAGATTCGTTCGAGCCTGCTCGTCAGGAAATCAGCATCGCCGAGATGTTTACGCAAATGGAGAATCGAGAAGAAGGGGAGGAAAACCGCGAGATAAGAAACGGAAATGAGAATTACGAACTGGGAATTGAAATTAGCCATCCAGAGATTAAGGATAGAATTTTAACATTCCTCGAGGATGCTTCATAACTTGCGAATCTACATCGAACAACATGCCGAATGTAACGTGCGTAATAGATTGTGATATTGGATTAATCTTCGCATTAACCTTCGATTTTTCGATTTATTATCGATATATCCAGGACACGTAACGCGGAAGTGACTATACGCAGAAAAACCCGTGAAAAAACTTGATGTCCCCTTTCCCTGTAGGAAACGGACTCTTGCTTTATGGCCGAGCGCGACTCGAGACGATCAGATGGATTTTCTGTATTTAATGAGCGCGGCTAATAGCTCGTAACACGGTTAACGGAAAAATAGAAAGCAATCGATTTTTCGACCGCCTTATACTTGACCCGCTAAATGAGACAGTCGTGCTTTCGTGCCGGGCTACACGCGGACGTTATTATATCGATTATTCACGTCCTTTAGCTCGACAGAAATCAATAGCAATGTTTTAATCTATATGGAGATTACGTGTGGGGGTGCGTATGTGTTTTTGTGCATGCGCGCACAAAAGAACTTCATTTGAAGTTCTTTTAGTTACGAGGCCGGATATTTCTATATAGCAAACGCATTTCTGTATTAGCGTTCGATCGCATAATCTTTTGTGTTATCAAAAATTCCGTTTCTACTTCCATGCGAATACTAATAAGAAATGCATTAATTAATTCATGTAATACTCGTGGAATAATTCAACTCGACCCGTGTGATTCTAGTCAACAATAATGTTAATGGCAATGCCGCATCGATTGGCGGTCGATGACATCAAATCGCTGTTTATAATCTCGTCGCTTTGAAAGCGTGGGCGCGATTTAGATCGCGATTCTCTCGATTATCGCGAATTACTCGCGCGTGCGTATTGAAAAGCGCTCCCGCTGGAGTTTCCCTCAAATTGCACGCGCGACTTCCACTGCGAGAATAGAAAGTACGACAGTGGGCTAATGGCGTGCCCCTTGCAGAGCAGAATTATTCGTGAGCGGTAACCATGAGTTTCCCATTGGAATCATGAAGAGCAACTCCATCCAACGGGAAATTAGCGTCCCGCTCCCGGTTTCGTGCACGATTCTCGCGGCTTCGCGCGCCATTCGTATTCTACATTCTATGCGCGTCTAAATTGTCGTCACCGATAATTAATCCCGCTGTGCTCGATCGTACTTATCTCATTCCTCGTGGGAAACAGAGCTGATCGAGAGCGGTGAAAAATCCTGTCGAAGCGATTTAAAACAGACTTCGCCAGGCAGGATAAATAATTCACCTGTAGGTCCGCCTGTGTGTCTTTAGCCAGCAAAACCGAGACAAGAAACGGTGGACTGATGTTAAGATAACAATGAGAGATCGCCTCTCGAAGGAACGAAAGACCCAGTTAAAATTCCAAGATTTTTACAAAAAACGCTTACACACATATATATACCAATGTTATGCCTTGCATAACATCGTACAAATGCATTATATAATTATAAAAGCAGATTTTGCAACCAGCTCGCTGTCTTGTCCTGGACCATTTACGTAATCCTCAGGGCGTTTCCGAGCTCAAAGAACCTGTGCACAGCACGTGAACGCTGATGAACGCTGTGTTCATCTTCGTACCTCCGCACTTGGCCGACGCAGATCTTCCCGATTTCTCAATAAAGAGAAGCAAGGAAACCAATTCACCTGACGATCCCCGAAAGAGTTCACTCGAACTCAGATTTGCACGGCTGAACGCTCGTTACTTGCACTTGGATCAACGTGATGCGGATCCCGAATCACAACTCCGGGTTGAGCCTCTCCTCGTCAGGGAAGAGCGACGCGACAGGTCGGACCACGCGCGCCGGTTAAGCGCGACAAACTGGGAATTCGTCGGCGTGGCAAGCGCGGGCCCGCGTTGACTTTTCCCTCAAGGTACACGGCGTACGGTACCGCTGGAGATCCGGTCGGCGGACTGCCCGCTTGGTCGGCGGGAAAGGTAGAAGAGGGAAGCGAGGTCGAATTTGCTCGTCGAGCTGATGAACGGGGACGGCGACAACCAGAGCGCTCGCTCCGGAGAGAGGAGATGATCGCCAATCGAAGGAACTTAACTGTCTTCAAAGCGCGCCTCTGTGATCGGAAGATCGCGCTCTGATTCGATAGATTCGGAAAGCTGAAAGCTTCTAGCTAGAAATCGATTTCACTTTTAAGAATTAGACATAGAATCGCCGGACGTGGATTTGGAGAATGGCACGCGTGATAAAATCCGGGTATTTCTCTAAAATCATTATTTTTCTCACAAGATCCTACCAAAACGAGGAATAATATTGATATCGAAAACCGTGAGAACTCGTGAAAGCTGAATCGATCAGCATGAAGCGCGCGAATGTAGCGATAGCGAGCTCTCTGCGTGAACAAGCAAACAGTTATCGTAAACAATAACTGCTATTCGACAATAACGATAACAATAACGATATTCTTTTTATTAAAAATTAATTCGGTCTCTTTAAATCGAAAATCGAGGAATCGGAGTTGTCTCGCCAAGGAATCGCATAAACGAGCGAAGAACATCGCTTACGATCGCGCGTTACATTCGCCACGATGCTCAACTCGATGCAGATTCGCAAATTGTAATGAAATTGTATCCTGAAGTTATGAGAAAGTTCTATCCTTAATCTGTGGATGGCTAATTTCAATCCCCGGTTCGTAATTCACATTTCCATTTCTTATCTCGCGGCTTTTCTCTCCTTCTTCTCGATTCTTCATTCGCGTAAACATCTCGGCGATGCTGATTTCCTGACGAGCAGGCTCGAACGATTCTCTGTGATTCTGCGCGATGGCCATTCATTATTCGCGTTGTTTAAAAATCACAGGCGACATCCTGCGCGAAAACCATCATTTTGTACCCGCGTCCTTCGAAGATCTCGTCACCCGACAACGACGGGAGACAACAGGAGCGAATTATCAGTTCCTCTACTGTAAGCAGCAGCCCGAATTTAGACAATATTAGATAACGAGCTGAGAGGAGACGAGCAATCCGAGAAAAGTTTCAATCGTGGATCATAATGCCCGTCGCCTTCTCATCCGCGTGCGCGCGCTCGTAGGACGATAACCCGCGACCCAATAAAGAAAACAACATGGTGTGTCGTGAGATTAGCGTGTTATTTGCATTTCGATATGAGCGAGCGAGAGCGACGAGAGAGCATCACCTTTCTCACTGAGAGTATCTTTTTTAGCCTTTCGCGTCTTGCAATAGCTCAGCGCTCACTATTGCTGCTGCTGTTACTGTTGCTGCTGTTCTCTCGTAGAGCAGTCGCGTTACGCGACTTTTCGAGGTCGATTGGCCGCCGTCAGCGATGCATTACACCTGGCTTTCACTTTCGTGATCGCCAGTGCCGTGTGCGCGATCGCTATCATTCATCGCTTCCGTTTATTCGCTGGAATATTCGCGGCCTGACACAAATGTACCACAAAGAGCAAAGGCTTCGATTTAGCGAGGCCAGAAAGAGAGATGCTATAAATCTGTATTGAATTCGCCTGCCCAAGACGACATCCCGAAACTTGAAGACAAAGAAGCACTAGCACACGATCCAGGTCGGCGCACTTTGCTCGTATGCAATTGCGGTTTCTAAAATTATCCCGAGTGAGATTAGAAGCAGCGGTTTGCATATAAAACCTCATCCTATTTGATCATTATTCGATTTTTATCATTTACCGCATTACCGATTCGCACCATCGACGGCCAAGTTTTTTCATCATGTGCGAAATTGCGCAAGATTTCTCTTTCGCTTGCGATGGCGAATGGCAGCGGGATAAAACAATATTCGATACACTACTGTCCAAGTACGATTGGCTATCGTCCTGCCGTTTATCGGCGATCAATCGGTTCACCTATTCACCTGGATCCACATCGATGAACTCGAAAGACCTTGCTGGCCTCTCGCGTTCTCTGCCCTTCTCGAAGCATTTCCGTCAATTCTCGATCGTCGCAATCGAAAAGTCTGATCCAATCAAACGATCGACTGTCGTCGATCTTATTCGCGATTCACGTACGCCAATCGACCTAGGAAAACTTGAGATCTCGGGAGAAGGTCATGAGGATCTATGAGCTAAGCCGATAAAGTACGCCGGTATTCTTACGTGCTATTATTATAGCACTTATACAGCATTTGATATTCTTTCTTTTTTTATCGTATCAGTTAAGTGATAAACGCAAGCGGCAGTGAGTAAACAAATCCGCCTCGTTCTGATGAGAAGTTATATAAAGTCGGATGATGGCTTACAAGAACAAGTCCTGATGTTGAATTACGTAACAGAAAAACGACTGGCTTCCTCTTCTCATCTTCTACGATGTACCATCAACATCGCCAATGTCACGTTGCTCGAATAATCGCTGTAATTGCACATCTTCTAGAACGAAGAGATATGCAAGATATCATCGTGAGGCTGAGCGTCGCTTTACGATCCTTACGAAACAAAGCAGGATAACGAATGAGATCCGAGAATCATCGTAAGAAATCAATTACATAATTGAATGGCAATAGCTGCGATGGGGGAACAACGGAGGAAGCTAATGATGCGGAAAAATATCTTGCCGGCCGGGAATAAATCTGAAAAGTGTGCATAAAGACACAAGAATTGGATAAACCGTCATTATCGTCATATTACCGAACGGCAATAAGCGATTGTTAACAATGATAACGATGCAAAGCACCGAGTAATAATTCAACGATCGTCGAATAATGTTCTCTAATTATTGCTTCTCTCTTTAAACTAGAGAGAACTCTAACGTGTTATTTTCAAAATATTTACAAAATATTAGATTGCAAGAAACGTTTACACTTAGATAACAATTCTTATCATCCGACATAACGATCTTTACACTTGGATAAATGAAATATAACTAAGTATATAACTAAGTAACCGACTAATTAATCATTAACAATAAATAACAAGTAACATGATTCCGAAAAACTTATTGAAGAATGACGAACGAGATTAGAGAAACCGTCTTATCAGCGGTCTTTCGCCGCCGACATCGCGAGAGGTGAATGGCCGCGGAATGAATGAAAAATACAGACCCGTTCTCGTACTACATCTCATTCATCGATTATGCGCGGCTCCGATCAGGCCAAGTGCCGGCATAACATGATGTTGCGATTACGTTATCGCGAATGTTGACCGCGGCGATATCGCCCTAGAACCACCGGAAATCTCTTCAATCGACATGAAGCGATACGAAGTACTGATCCGAGAGAGCTTCTCTCAGAGCACGGAGCAAGAGATTCGTCGTCCCGCTTTCGTGACCGAGCAAATCGATAGGCTGACTCGCCGAAGAAGCGTCCGCCTTCGCCAGCGTGACATTTGCCTTTCGAACTATGCCATCGGCATTCGCAGGAGTGTCCGCGCTTCGCTTCGTATTCTCCGCTCGAGACGCGGAACGACCGTGCCGCGCGAATGAACAGGTATCAATTTCTAATTAAAGAATGCGATGCATCAGCGGAACCGACAACGTACAGCTGTTGAAATCGATCCAGACACGATCCACTGATTCGATACCGATAGTTCATCGCTAACAATTATTCGGTTATTTCGTCAGGTTTCGTTTTATCTGTAATATTCGTTGCAAAGTCTAGAATTCATGACTCGAAAAGGTCTCTTCTCTTCGAAATCGTGGCGTACGAAATTTCGTATTGAAATTTTGGATTTGAGGAGCGAGCGATGTCTGCTCTCTTTAACTTTGATAGACTCCATTTCTGTAACGGGTTTCTCCGAATTGCTCATCTTTGCGAAGACCAAGTGCAGTCTATACCTTGTGCTTCTTCTTGTCATCTTATAACCGGATAACTGCAAAAACATGGCAATTTTCTCATTTCATCATCTTACAATTATCCTCATCGATCTTCACTGTTCCGTTACGGAAACTGTTACAGAAACTTGACAAAAAAAGAAAAACGCATGCCATCGTCGTCATCAGGATTCCCATAATCGCGGAAATTAATTTTCCCGCCGGCGTAGGAAGGGAAATGAACGCCGCGGGCGATGAGAAATCACGCTTTATAGAAAGTTAGCTGAACCACTTTCGCGGCGCTAATCTGCTCTGTTCGTGTCAAGTCTGAGTTCTTATCGGCGCGATCTCTTTCCCTCAGCGTCGTAAGAGGTTCCGCGCGCGTGAACGGGATCTCGCTTAATTATCGCGGATGATACGTCTCGCGTTTTCGATTCGACATCATTGTAAATTTCGCGTATTCGTATACGTTATGTAACGCGACCGTTTGAATCTTGAATTTTGATTGAATCGCGCGACGCGATCCTCTCAGCTGCGCAATTCCGCTTGATGACTGGATCTCGTTCGGATTATCCAAGTCGATTGCGCCCGCTCCGTTCCGTGAACTTTGACACAGAACTGTTCGTTCTGCCGCTGCGAGGTACAATTCTGCGTGGAGCACGGGATGAAGCAGCGCTGAACTTTGTTGAAGTGAAGGAAAGAAGCGAAGTAGAGAATAGGCTACCGCGATCGAAGTCAATCACGGTTCAACTCACCATAATCTTCCCACTGAAGCTTCTATCATCTACTCTCCATTATCCAGCTGTTTTTCGATCGATCGATTGATTATTCGACTCGCTATGACTTCGATCG
The DNA here is from genome assembly GCA_020341155.1 of Eciton burchellii. Taxonomy (NCBI): domain Eukaryota; kingdom Metazoa; phylum Arthropoda; class Insecta; order Hymenoptera; family Formicidae; genus Eciton; species Eciton burchellii. Next base: position 28,120 of record JAHMML010000105.1, read on the forward strand.
CGGAAGTGCTCGGCTTGTTTTGTTCGTTTCAACGGTTTTATTAATCAATTTCAATAGATTACACACACATTCCTGTCTTCGCTAATTCTCCTTTAAAATCTATCTCTCCTCTCTCTCTCTCTCTCTCTCTCTCTCTCTCTCTCTCTCTCTCTCTCTGTTTCCTCGATCAATATTATCGGTTCTGCTCGTACGCAATCGGCTGAAAATAAGGTTGTAGAAGGATAGAAGGCTACGTGCACTCGCGATCGGTCCTCGCTGCGAAATGAAGCGAAGATGAAGCGAACCTCCCTTCGCGAAAATAACCGCGTCACTCGCGGTGAAAGATCGGCCTCGCTTTCCTGCGCGTTTCTTTCAGAGCATGCTAAAGCAACTGTTAAATCACCGAATAGTAATTAACGCTCTAATCGCCGTTGTTTATTAAGCGAAACTCGCAGATCGCTGATCAGAACGCCGCGCGGTTAAATTGAACATCTAATTGAGTACCATAATTGCGATGAAATACCTCGAATGGTAGAACGACGCGTCGTTAACTCCTCGACGGGACATTATAAAGCATTTACGTAAATCTACAAGAAATTACGGGAAAAACCGAGATGAAGTAACAGCAGCGTTAAGTTCCAGAAAGACGACTCATGGAAATCGCGTTCATTAAAATCAACAAGCGTCCCCACAGCAATGAGGTAATCGCTAAAGCAAGACAAGAGTTTAAGGATTTGCTCGAGAGAATAAATAAAAATAATAATCAACGGAAATCAGAGATTTATAGGGACTGTAACGAATGTTTATTTAATTTCTTCTTTTCTCTCGTCACTTGATAATCGTCACGACGCGAACGATCATCGAACGGCAGAATCGCTTCATTCCCGAAAGGACCGAGTCGCGAGGAACGATGGTATTAGGATGACAAAGAGCGACCGTGTTACCGGTTCATCGAGCAAAAAAGCGATCCCCACGAGAGCGAATATCGTGCATCCGCTGTTACCAAGTGTAAAGACATTATTAGCGTAAAAGGGAAATGTGAGGATATTAAATAGGATCGGGCGGATAAACAAGATCCTTGCGCGCGAGCGCAAAGGACACAGGATGAAATGTCGATATACACATATATATATTATATATATATATATATATATAAACATAAATATATATATATATAATATATAAATATAGAGCCAGCTAAGCATTTTACGATACGATCGGGCTGTCGAAGACGAGAGCCGCCGCGATTGTTCAATAAACAGAAAAAAACAAAAGAAAAACAAAAAAAAACAAAAAAAAGAGCAAGTGCCGGACAGTGCGAAAAATTCTGAAGATATTTATGATGAAAATATTATTACTATGTTGTACAACATGACTACAATATTGTTTAATCATGGGGCAATCAAGTTTCCCAACGCGGTATTAATTATTTCGTTAAACAGCACGGAGATAGATAGAAATGGGGAAAACTAGGAGACAAAACGAAAAAAAGTCAAGTCTTAATTAATAATAATTTTATTAATAAAGTGATATCTCCCTCTCACTGTTTATATGTATATATATGGTACATTTCTTTTCAACGTTTCTTGGATACTGACCTTGTGGAGATCCTACGCAGGAATTCGACTTTCCTCGACCCTTTCTCTCGTTTCGACATCCCGAACGATCGATCGGTTAATACGATTTACCCGCAATTCGTTAACCGATTATTACAATTAATATTGTTTCTCGGTCCAGCCACGCGTCCGCCGAGCCGAGGACCGCCAAACTTCCCGATTCCTTCAGACTCCTTCATTTGGCCGCGCTTTACAGAATAATCGTCAAGCCAAATCGAGCTGCTGACCGGAAAAGAAACGCATGAGCGAGAGGTTTGTTCATACAAAATGTGCGTGCAAGGTAACTCTATTCTTTCTCGCAACAAGTTATAGTGTTATTATCATTAATCGTTTTCAGCGATACTCGAGATACGTGAGAAATGTAAGAAAAGCGCGTAAATGTAATCTTAATCAACGTCACATAAAAATTCAACGTTAACTCGAACAATTTTAGCATAAAGAGCGAATCTCTGTTGAAAAATAACAACTACTTATGAAAATACTCCCTATAACTCTATACAATACACACAACACGGCCATTACGGTATCACGACACATATAGCGACAATAAAAATATTTGCTTCTGTCTCTTTTCCGGCTGTAGAATTTCTCCGGTTCGGTACCGGACAGGAGAAAATCGGGAAGCCGCGACTTGGTCGCTTCGACTCTAGGACGGTAGGTCCAAACAATCGCCTGCCTTGAGGCAAGGGACCGATTAGGTCCAACAGCGGTGAGATTGCTGTGATTGGTTGAAACAATATGTGGCTGTCGCCCGCAATTCTGGGATACGGATCCAGCGATAACGTCGAGATACAAAATCGAGGGACAGTTGTTCCTTCAAAGTTAGGCAAGCAAGTGAAAAAACGCGCACAATATCTTGCGCACGGTCGAGGCGAGATAGTTACAAGACTGGCAATTATTCTCGCGATCCTCGTAAATTCTCATAAACGACTTTGTCGATCGTTCCAAATTATTCGATGGGGAATCACCGGAGATCTCGACACGGAATGGAATCGCGGATCGCGCCGTCACGATCGACATATCCCAGAACAGCAGACTATGCCCAAAACTCTCGAGCTTTCCACAGAACGTCTTTATTCGGAACAAGTCGATAATATGACACTCAATAAATAACAGAAGTACTACATCTCCAAATTCTGTCGTCAGATTGTCCTGCCGAATCGTCGAGCGTGAGGCTCCGCGTGAACGCGCTTCTCTCTTGTCGTATATGTCGCGAAGGACTTGAAGGCGGGAAAAAAAGAACAGAAAAAGAAGAAAGAAGAAAGAAGAAAGAAAGAACAAGGAAAGGAATACCGCTGGAGTTCTCAGTAGCACGATTACCGGTCAATCATATCTTTCTCTCTCTCTCTCTCTTTCTCTCTCTCTCTCTCTCTCTGATTGTTCCTTATCTGGAAGCGAGCAACGAGCAATGGCGGAATCGACATACTCGTGCAGAACTTCATCGTCTTTCTTTTCCTACTCTCAAATCTTTCTTCCCAATTTTGAGAATTGCTCTGTTGTTTCCGCGCGGGAGAATCGCGCGATCTATGGTAAAATACCAATTGGAATCAATTTAAGAATAATTTCACGACCATTTAATACATATCGGACGTGTCGCGGGTAATAAAACGAAACGATAAGCTCGTGTTTCGTTTGGGGAAAGCCTCATCGCCTTTGTGATCCGATCGAACGCCCGATCATGAGGAGAATCGAATCGAGCGATCGACAAGATCCCCACGATTTACGGGAGCAAGGTGAAGGGGTGAAGGGGCAAGTGACCTGAGCAAGGGCGCGATAACCGCTGTACCTCGCGAGAATGGAGAAACGTACATACGTTTGTCCCGCGGACGAACAAACGGAAGCGAGGGGAGGAGAGAAAGATTATTCGAAGATAACCCTTGAGAGTGATAAAGGATCGTAGATAATGATCGTAGATCGTCTATGCTGCATGACAGCATTTTCGTTTTCATTATGTTTCCATCGAAAAGGCGGTACGGTAGTGACGACATCAGATAATGATATCGACAATGACAAGAGAATCGAAAATTCAATGTTAACAGGATACCCATTATGAAGGACAAAGATACATACGGGACTTACTAAATGGAGGAGAAACGATATCACGAGATGCTATTTCGCGCGAGCTATGAGCAATCGAACGACTGAGCAAAACATGCGCTTGGTATATGATCGGCAAGTATGATCCAGAAATGCGTCTTCACCTCGGTATTTATACTTTCGTGAATTTTGGAGACATGGGGAAAGAAGACTTTTTCCTCCACTTAATGTTAATAGTGATTTAATCTAAAAACAGTAAAATTTAATCTTGAAAGATAGAAATGATCAACTAAAACAGAGATATAATCGGTATTCGTGACAGTATGACTGACTGATTAATGAGCATGACTAATTTCGCCAAACGTAAAATAATTCGATCTTTCCCTTCAGTCCCGTTTTCAAAAGGGAGATTTTCATCGAACTAAAATTATTGTAATAATAATTATAATTATTATGATTATAATTATAATAATTATTATAATAATAAATAATAATTCTATTAAGCAAGCATGTGTTCATTAAGCTAAAAGTGAACTCAATCTATAGATAAGACCAAATAAATTATGGCTCTAGTTGCTCTAGCATCATGACACATCATGTTGATGCGACAATTCATTAATTCCATTCCATTCCATTAATTAATCTATAAATTAAAATCAACTACGGCATAATCGGGACAATCTTATTCCGTAGGAGTAGTGCATATGTCAGATGGACTCGACAATAGAAACGAAATGAGAAACAGAAGAAAATAAAATAGAAGTGACTTGATTGATTAAAGAAGGACAGACCAGGATATCGGCTAAAGGAAAAATGAGAAAAACTTGGCGAGAGATGGAATTTTTCCTGAGGAGAAAAAAGGGTTCGCTTTTTACGAATTTTACGAGAACGAAGAGAGACCGAGCGCATCGTGGAGCTACGCGAGATTGAACAGAAAATTTATTACAAAATTTCTGTCGAATAAAAATATCTACTTTACAGAAAACGAAAGAGAAAATAGAAAGAAGATTAAGCATAGGCAAGAAAAATCTGAAGCAGACGCAAGAAGGAACTGGCAGTCAGAAATAGACTGCAAAATGAAACTTTTCTCGGGGAATGAACGATGAATGCGTTTTATAATCGGCGCGACCGATCACGTGATAGAGACCCGATTCGAAACGCATGACAGAGAAAAGAGTAAAGAAAACGGCGTGAGTCGAATGTAGAGAGTCGATCTCGTAAGCACCCTTCGTACTTACCACTCACTCATGGGTCGTCAATGTTGTTCCTTTGGCAAAAGGAAAAAAAGGGCTTGAGCCGAGTCGATCACCAAAACGAGCTAAATTTACTTAAATGTTATCTTCTACTTGAACTTCCTATTTGTGCCGGATAATACTTCGGCTGAAATTATAATATGATATTGAAAATAAGGTTTTCAAGATTTCCTCGAAATTGAAGATAAAGTTAGTTTCATTGTGTGAATTATGTAGAGAATTAAAGTGTTCTAAAATCTAAATCCAAATTAAAATTGAAAAATCTCGCAGGATTTTGGGAACCGTTGATCGCATTTTCTGGATTAATATCCAAACTCTCGTGCATTAATCTCGCGATGTGCGAGAGTACCTCGACTCGGCTCGGAGTACAAAATAAAAATTGCGACAGACTAACCTGAGGCGATCGAATTTTCACGTTGCAGCTGGTAGACTTGATATCGATTTGTATTGTTAATCAATCTTTCCTTTGAATAGAATTTAATTTTGTTATATTTATTTCTGCCTTATCTGTCGCCGTTTTTTTTCGAACAAATAATAAAAATCCAACGCGTTCTTTATTCCTTTGGAGAAAATTTAAGTTAATAAGGAAGAAATAAAAGAAAGTAATAATAATAGATTAACGTTTAATTCTTGATAAATTTTAAATAAATTAATAAAAATCTTTCGAAGATTTTGATGTTCTCTAATATCATCGAATCTTGTAGCAAATATTTTGTTTCACGATTCCAAAAATTTATAAAGGCATAAATTTTTTCCCAAATGCTAATTTCTAATATTATATCTAATAATTTTCCAATTGAAAATGTTCAATATTCGATAATCGTTCGATAATCTCAGATTTGCTGAAATACGCTCATCTATTTATTTTGTTTTCAAAAAAAATGAAACGTAATCATTCCCTTCCGTTGACGCGCAACATCTTTGAAACGCAACATCTTTGATATTTGTCGAGATCTCTTGAGATCTCTTGAGATCTCGACAAATATCGCTTTGTTTCGTCTCGACCGAACCATCAGCCAGCTGCAGCGTGAAGCGTCACCTTGTCCGCGATCGCGTCTCTCCAAGAGGACACTGCAGGTGCACAGAGGCTGAGGGGAACGGCGCGTGATGGAAACGGTCTATTGCACGAAAGAGAAGGGACGGAGGAGAGCGGGTAGTTGGCAGTCTGTTCAAGAGAGGCACACGTTCGTCCCATTATCTTTACCATTTAAGGAAATCTCGCGGCATCGCGATTTATCAGCGAAACGACAAACACGGCGGGACATGCAGAATCCATCATTTGTGGGACCCGTTTCGAATTTTGGTATCCAAAGCGAGTGCCAGCGAATTAACGATTCGCAACGAACCACCGGTCGCCGTCGTCCCGGTCGATGCTTGCGGAACCAATCACAGGAGAGACCGATTCCGAGGGTATCGACCGGGAGAAGCATGCTGCAAACGTCGCGATCAGAACGAGAGATTTCGACGGATGATAGACGCGTAATGATGACATTCGGAACACGTGAACGGAAAGTCGATCGATCGGTGGACAATCGATTTGCACCGGCGTTCTTTCAATAAGCGAACGGGGCGAGCTCGATTCGACGAACGGTCGCTGTTGTTATTAAATGGAGCGACGTGTGTATGTCAGAGAGTTTGTTTCCATTCCCGTGGAAAAGGCGGCGAAATTTGCTCATGGTTGTTGTTGGCTCACCTGGCACACGACCAACGCAGCCCGGCACACGCACATTCGCAGAGTCGATGAGAATAAATTAGCGTTTCCGTAGTGTTCGCAGTTTGCACTTTCTTTCCATTTTTTTTCTCTGTTTCTTTTTTCTGTTTAGTTTCCCTGTACGACGCAAAGAAGAAGAAGCTGGAGGAAGAAAAGCCGACCGCTTCCCGCGCGCGCCCGCGCGTTTCTTCAAGAAGATCCTCTTGGGTATCGATGACATGGCATGCGTGCGTGTGTATGTCTTTCCTTTCTCTTTCACTCTCCCCCCCTCTCCTCTCTCTCTCCTTCTATATCCATATGTTGTTTTGTCTACAGATTCTTCGATACGTTTGAAGAAAAGAAAATCGTGGAAGCAAATCGACAAGATGCAAAGTTTACCGCGCGATTTATCTCCCCCTCTTTCTCTCCCTATTTTCCATTATTGTCTCTCTCTCTCTCTCTCTCTCTCCCTTCCTCTCTTTCTTTCTCTCTTTCTCGTCTGTGTAATGTGTCTCTATATTTGTCTCTCTTCCTCGGTCAGGTCTCACCCCAGCGAGAATTAGGGGCGGGCCCACAGCACAAAGTGCAGCGGCGGGGGATTGGGCCCGTCCATGGGGGGCGATCATCTGAAGCGCGGATGCATCATCGGCGCTAACATCGGTGCCCCGGGAAAACCCATGGGCGCAGCGGCGAAGGCCGGATGCATCGTGCCCGGCGGTAGAGCCCCTATCATACCTGCAAAGCAACACAATGCTAGATTAGTAGGCTCCGCAGCCGGATTTCATGGGCGTAGTTTCAAGAGAAAAGTAACGTCGACCCAATACGTGCGGCAGGCACACGTGCTCTCGCTTATTATTCGACTATTGACGCCGCGAGATCACATAATAGGATCTCTCTTTTTTTCTCTCTTCCTCCGGAGATCGGAATCCCCGATATACTTACGTCGCGACCGTTCACATTACAAGGTAATAACGAGTCCCGCATATCAACGAACGAAGTTTTAATGTCTCGTGTTCTCTCTCTCTCTCTCTCTCTCTCTCTCTCTCTCTCTCTCTCTCTCTCTCTCTCTCTCTTCTCTTTTTTATTGATGCCTATTTTTGAAAGAAATTTGAATTAACTTGCGCGTTCTTCAGCGCAAGTTAAGTCGCAAAACCATTATGATGTTTTACACGATATTTGCACGAAGATGTGATGACCGAATGTTGAAATTAGGAGACTAAGAATTATATATTCCTTTCAAATTGTTCTTGATTAAAAAAGAAAACACCAACAAAAACAAAAAAAATCAAGGAAACCAAAAAAATGTATCAATTCCAAGACTGACTATTTTCCTAGACTGACTATTACTATTGCATCGAATTCCTTGAATCTTTAACAGTATAGGACAAAAATTAATCTTTAATAGGACAAAAATTATTGAATTTTCTACTTTTAAATTTTCTGCAATACTTCGATGTATTCCCAAATTTCAGTTATTATACCTCAAATTGCTATATATATATGCACACTCAGAAATATCACACTTCGCATTCACGTTCCGTTAAAGAGCAAATTATCTGACAGCCGACCGATTATCGCGCCGAGAGAAATTCGGATACAAATTCGCGCGTAAGATTTATCACGTTCGGTCGGTTCCCTTCGACCGACCGATTGAAGTAAACTCCGTTATCGAGCAATTTCTCCAAACGCCAAATCGACCGAGCAAGAATTCGCGTTCGGGCACCAAGCGAAAAGAGCGTTCCCTCATAAAAATTGCGACATAAGAGATTCTGTCTCTTTCTTTACTTCCAGATATATATCAAAGAGCTACGTCCCGCACCCACGTTATGGATAGTCAATCGGTTTTGGAACCAATCCATGTGCTATCCATATACTACCCAACAATCTCCGATTAAATATAAATCGCCAAAAAACTAGATATATATATATATATATGTATACGAACGAAGAACTCAGTTCAGCATGCAGTGCGCTGCATACGCAATACAAGTCACAAACAAAACTGGCAAGAAAGTGATACCACACAGAGAGAAACCTCACACCATACAAAGAACGAGTATCGCTTGGAGCGCAGTCGATGTCGCAGAAGGCCCGCAGTAATCCCGCGAAGATCGCGATCGGCTGTCAGCGTCTGCCTGATTACAAAATCACCCCAAAAACGCGACGCGTCAATCAATCGGAGCAATTTTAATCAAGTTCTGATCAATTTTGATTAACAAGTCTTTCGAAAAACACCGCGAAGCGCTTTGAAACAGACGCAGAGCAAGTGTCATCATGACCTTTCTTTTCCACGTGCAACACGATGTGTTTCTCTCTCTCTCTCTCTCTCTCTCTCTCTCTCTCTCTCTCTCTCTCTCTCTCTCTCTCTTTCTCTCTCTCCTCATTCGACGGCACGTGCTCAAACGGAAAATCGTGTTAATCGAACAGACCCTCGATCGAGCGCAAGAGTTATAAATATATACTGGGTAACGTGAAGTCGTTTACTTACTGTTGGTTGGCTCAATTTATCTAAAATCTTTCATCGTGTAACACAAAAGCTAGGCTATGGTGTGAGGGAGATACATTACGTTCGTTCTCGTTGCTATAGTCTCGCGTTTCTATGAGGAAAAAATAAAGTAAAATAAAACGCACCGGTGAGCACGGTGAGAACATAGCTCGGTCCCTTTCCTCTTCATTGTACTGTATCTACCGTATACTACTCTACTTTTACTTCTATTCATGTATCTTTTAATTAATCTTTCTATTTCATGATTTAGTTTTCTGTAATACATCTCGAAAATCTGATCCAGCTACTTTCTTATTTGCTCCGTTTATCTCATCAGTCTTCCCGATTTCGATTGAGCAGGTCAATCTTTAAGATAACAATATTTGCATTGGTCCTCTGCGGTTTTCATTTTTAAATGATTTAAGGAATTGAACGTTAAACAAGATCAATTCCAAGTCAATCAAAAAGTCTGCAGATAAAAAAAATAAATGACTCGACACATTTTAGCGTCTCGACACGTCTACCGATTGCGAATATAATGCCGAAGATACTGAATTCGTCGGGATTTAATGCGATTATCAGCGACTTCAATGACGATTTTATTTCAAATGTCTACGTTGAATGGATCAGACACGAAGAGGGAAGGGACAGATCGCAAGAGTAGATAATCATCATTGCAACTGTCATTCGTTTCTCTTTTTCCTTCTTTTTTTATCTCTTTGGAACGACAACTTCGAACGACTGTCAGTACCGTGCCCAAAGAAGCAGTTTCTCCACTACTGTATCACAACACCAGGATTCCACAAGCTATGTAATATATAAGTAATACTGAAGAGAATAGGATATGGTGGTAACACGGCTGTTGGCGAGGTAAGTAATGGCATAAGTGAGTCGTAAGAAGAGTAACATGGTTAAATCGAGAGAGTGTGAATAAAGAAGCTGAGAACGGAACGGAAAGGAAAAGTAATCATACACGATGTAAAAATGATGTAACAGCCGAGCGGCCGGAAATATATATATATATTTCTTTCTTTCTCTATTTGTTGCTCCTTATGTTCCTCTCTCTTAAAGAATTATGTCAAGCATTATATTAGGAAGATAAAAAAGAAACAGAAGACATGTGAAGTGAATTATCAACGGAACAGAAAGCGTCGCGACATATATTGATAAAAGATAATAACAATTTGGAAAGACTCGCTAATAAAAAAAAAAAAAAGAAAAAGAAAAAAAGAAACAAGCGATCGATCGAAAAATTTGTACAAGTTACCGTGTGTATCTTTGTATCTTTGTATCTTTGACAAGAAAACATACAGTCAGATAATCATTTCTCGAGATAAGGCTTCTTCAAATTAGCTCCGCGCTCGAAAATCAATGCAACTTAATCATAGTCGAATAATAGCCAGAATTTCCGATAGAACGATTAACAGGAGGATTCACAATGAAGAGAGAAAATTAAAAAAGAAGTGGCCTCTATTATTTGCGCTTTAAATAATCTGCGAACAATCTATTAAGCAGTCGCGAATTTAACGACCAAAGGAAGAACGTGTCGCGTTGGCCGCTCGACCCACCTGCCCAGTGAGAGAACAATATGTATATATAGAAATATCTATACGGTGGCTCGTAAGAAACTCTATTCTGACGACTCTCTTCGGAGACGTGCAACGTCAACGGTTTCCGAGAGTCACCGTGTACATATACGTACATACATATATACATACATCATGTATGTATATGTACATATGCATATGCATATACACGCGTATGTATAATGTAGATGTATTAATGATAATGATGACAAGATTAATTAACAATATAAGAATAATAATAATAAATATAACAAGATATATATATATATATATACTCTATATACATATATATACATATATATAAATAGCTCAGTTATATATGCGTATATATAGATATATAGGCCATGTCGTTATACCGCATGCTAATTGCTAAGGACCAACCTTGTAGCGCTTGTATTGTAAAACACGGTTTTAGTAACCAGACTGGGTTCGTTCGACACTCACCGAGGAGTGACTGGGCGCCCTGCAAACGCACCGTTAAAAACGTATAAAACGTACAGGGACTACAAGACGCTGTCTGTACGTCGGGATTCTGTGGCGTGTCGTTCATTATGAGAATCTTGAATGTGATCAGATTACGCTATATTTCGAATGGTTATGACATTTCCGCCTCTTTCGCTCGCTCTTTCTCTCTATTTCTCGCCGACTCAGCAGTGCAAGTTTCGCGTTTCCTGCCCCTTTCCGCACCTCTAAATGTTCTGTCTGTCTCATCATTCACTATGTTTTTCCAACGTGCAATGAATTACGTTGCGTAGGAAATTCAAATGGCTCTGACAGGTAGCTTGTCGGAATATGCAATATCATAATGCGCAACTGAATTTAATCAAAGTTGAATCATTGATCGTTAACAAGTGTTTACCAATTTGATTAACATTTTATTAACATTTGATTAACTATTTCCTTTTGCAAAGAAAAACGAATTGTCAATTGAGGAGAAATACGATGACAGAGATACAAAGTGCGAGGATATATTATATTTCCAATGAGGTATTAATTGATTAAACGAAATCATTATTTGATTAACAAACACTTGAAATATTAATTTCTATATAGATGATGCAAAACGATTCAACTCTTGAGATCGTCGCGAATAAATTATTCCACTGAAAACGCGTCACTTCTACATTGAAACAATGCAAAGAATCAATTTTAGTATCGGTATCAAAGAATCGGTTATCAGTATCGGTTAAAGTATAAGTATATAAATATAAGTATATAAAGTTCCCGAAGCGAAAAAGACTAAAAACATTTTAGAGTGTTGCTATCGGGTCAGGAAACAGCGCAAAACTGTCACAGCGCAGCAATCAAGAACTTCGCGAAGAAAGAAGCTCAATCACGCGACGATTATCGTCTCTTCAACCGAGCCGGAATGGGGACTAGGGCGATCGGAGAGAAAAATTGCACAGATAATACCAAAGGAGAAAATCTCGAGATTTTAACGATAAAAAATTGGGACGGGGAGAATGAAAAGACAGCAGCGGGGGCTTCGTTCGAGCAGAAGGGTATGGCACGGGTAGAGTTTCTCTCTTTTCTTTTTTTCGCAGAGCTCAAACCCGCGGAGACTTACCTGGTGGCAGGCCCATGGGGGGCGGTCGCATCATGTTACCTCCATGAATGAGAGCAGGCGCGGCTAAGGTCATGGTAGGTCGCATTAGAGGTGCCATAAGCGCCACCGAACTGACCGGCATCGCCGCGGCCGAGGCTGGCACCATGACCGCTTGAGGCGGCCGAGGGAATCTTTGTTGTTGTTGCTGTAGCGCGTTCAGTGCAGCTGCCTGTTGCTGCCGTTGTTGTTGATCCGCCTGAAACGCAGCCGCCGCCACATTCGCGGCAGCCGCCTGCTGCTGCTGCTGAACTTGCTGTTGCTGTTGCTGTTGCACTGCTTGCTGTTGTTGCTGTTGCACTGCCGCTTGCTGTAACGCGGCGACTTGCTGTTGGCTCGCCGCAACGGCAACGGCGGCCGCAACTGCAGCCTCCGATTGCACCGTCGACCGTCCAGATTCATCGGTCTGTCGACGCTGATATCTTGGCAATCTGGCTCTAATCTCTTCCTGAAATCAGATTCCTCATTCAATATTTATGTTGCTTTGAGAGAATGGCGAATTATATTTTAATTTACTTTAATGCACTCAATAGTATATACTGTGTATTTGTTCGAAGATTCTACTCTCAGAGTATGAAAAATCTTTATGCATCTATTTTTTTAATTTTTAATTGAATATTAAATGTCGATATTAATGTATGTATAAAAATTAGGAATAAATATATGGTGAATGAGTCTAATTTTATTGACAGTAGAATTATTATTAAAAATGATGACTTACAAGACTAAGATCTTCCGGCGGATGGATAATCTTACTGGCGGCTCCGGTAGTTGCAATAAGATTCACCTTTTGATCGCCAGCAAGACTATTGCCGGCTGCAGCAACACCAGTGATTTCACCGGCACTGCTGTAAGCGGGGAATGTCGGCTTGACCGGTCCTATAGAACCGCCGCCGGCCACCGATGTGATCGGTTTAAAATCAGTGCCCAGAGGCGCAGATCCGGTAACTGATGACGCAGTCGAAGCTACTGTCGCTGTAGAAACTGTTGTGGCAGCAGCACTTGGAAACAATGGACGTGCCGGTGGAATTGATGCTCCCGAAACTGGCGGTTGCATACCAGATGGCATACCAGGCATACCAGGCATCATGCTATATGAAAATAAAATACATAAGGAAATATAGTCTAGAATTTATTATTTGCATGAAGGAATATTTGTTGTAAAAATTATTGTTATTAATTATTTAGAATAAAAGTGAAGAATTACAATGCGAAGCATATAAAGTATATATATATATATATATATATATAAAATTTATATATTAATTTATGTTATATTAATTATACAATTCATAAATTATATTTTTAAAATCGCAATGGAATGATAATTAGATTTCTTTTCTATCTCAGTATATGATGTATCAAATCAATTAAGAAATACGTACCCTGGACCCATAAAGGGTGGACCAACATGGCCCATTTGCATCATCGGATGCATGGGAGGCATACCAGGATGCGGCGGCATACCAGGATGCGGAGCCATGCCAGGATGTGGCGCCATACCAGGTAACGGTGGCATACCATGTTGTGGCATTCCAGGAAGTCCAGCAGCCATACCAGGCATAGCGCCTGGTGCAGTTCCCAATAGACCTTCAGATTTTGTTTTCTTCTGCACTGGTTCATCTTCTCCAGATGATGGTGAGCCAGGCCTACCACCGTTTCGCTGCCTTTCATGTTCCTTCGCATCATTTGGTGGTATACCTTCCATACCATAAATTTCTATTTCAATATTGCTGCGATTTGGTAACGAATTGGGTACTTTATCTATCGCTTCTTTATGTACCTACAATTAAAGAATGAATCATTATAAAACATCAGATGAGAAATAACGCGGCGAAAGGTGTAACATGCTTATGATATGCTTACCTGCATGCAATGTATGCTAAGTCCTGGTCCCGTATATAATTTTTTATGACAGATATGACATTTGAAATGCTTTGCCTTCTGATGTTGAATGAGAATCTTTTCATCTTCGAATTCCCGGTTGCAATACCTTAATCATTATTAAGGAAAAGATTCTAAAGATTTGTAAATTTGCAAAAAGATAAAATTTGATTTCTATCTAAATAAAAAAAATTCTTAGAAGCCTATATAAAGATCTATTCATTGCATATATATCACAGGAAAGTGACAATAAAAGTATAAAGAATAAGAGTAAAAAATGATGTAAAAAATTATATAAAAGATGATTATTCTTCTATAAAATGTAATTTTCAAATGCATTTTTTATTTTCAAGATATGAAAGAATTAGAAAAAACTTAATTGTTTATGCACAGCAAGTTACATATTCTTTAAACTTGATTCTCTGTAGCCTCTTATAATCTATTTTTATGATTGTATCTTTACTCAATGATGTCAACTATAGGAGCTAAATTTATTTCTCTAAACTTCTTTTAGTTGCGCAGCAACTAATAAGTATACAGAGACAGACTATTATCGTACTATTATCGTAAAGATATATATATATATACATATATAAATATCTAAATAAACTCAAGTTCATTAGGGGTCAGATTGATATCTATGTGGAATAAGTAAACATTCTTCATTTATGTGCACATTTAATAGAATTTCAATACTTATTGAGTCACTCATGCTACAAGATTTCTCTTTAAATTCTCAAGAGAACTTTAGGAAAAAATTGCTCCTCCTTCCATAAAACTTTCTTTCAGCTCCTCTGAATTGAATCCCCTGAATTCCCCTCCCTCCCTTCGCCCCGCCCCACTAAATTTATAGAATCATCATTTTGCCCAAATCTGATTTTTGATAAATCTATAGAAATTCAATTTTCTGATTTTCATTTTTGTCTACAATACGAAAGAACTTGAAACACGAGTCAAGACATCAAGTGCAATAAGACGAATTTCACAAGCTGTCGGAGCTTGAAGATTGTTCATAATTTGACGACACAAACGGATTCCGCTCGATTCATTCGTTTCCGCGTGGACGGTGACTTCCGTTACATCATCGTGCAACGCGCGGCATCGTATACATGTAAATGCAATGGCGAATGAACAGCTGCGCTTTCTCATCTATACACGCGTATGCACGCATGTGCGCACGTACACATTCACACACATATGCAGCGCGCGTATCGCGATGGCGCGAGGAAATCGCATATCGATCTTCCGCCTTCCACGGCCTTGTTAGCCTCGCATTGAACTGTTTTCCTATGGGTTTTTCCCGGAAAAATCGTTGCACCCTGTATAGATGATCGCTAGCCCACATTTCGGTCTGTTGGTCTATTTCCAATCTGCCCTCAAATGCAGTTACGTAAATGCGAATGCCTCAAGTTCTCGAGATTGTCGCCTTCCTGGGGAGGAGGGGAGGTGCGAAATGCGACAAAAAAAGGATACCAGCACCAGGGTCTCGATTGCTTCTTCTTCTTACGGCCCATCTCGTCGGATTATCGACGCCACTTATCTGAAATCGGCGGGGGTCGCCCAGATCACTCCGTGCCGCCTCGATCGAAACAAGTATACGCGGCGCGGATTTAGGCGGTCACACACTGTACACACGCACACACGCACTCACGCTAGAACGCAAATGACGCAAAATGGCGAACGTATCTCTTCCGTAACCACTGGCGCCGGAAGTCGCCAACGTGGCGCGCTTGGAAACTCCACAAATCTCATTTCTACTCGATCTATCTCGAGAAGCCCTAGGAACTTTTTTCATTTTCGGGAGCTGTGACATCAAGTTCGTTAAATCTTCGGACGATAATGAAGAATACAAAGATTGATGTTTCAATTACGTATATATATATATACGTATATTATATATATATATATATATATATATAATGTGTTTTATATATATATATATTTCTTTTTACAATTTTTAAGATTTGTAAATACAAAGTATATAACAGCGACAACAAACGATATGTATCGATATTTACAATAAAATAATGTACGTAGTATAGAATATAAAATAAAGATATCCAATAACCGAAAAATTTCTATTTTTCTATAATTACTAATATATCACATTGGATTATAAAAAGTATAAAGTTTCCGTTAAGTGACTTTGATGAATTAATTAAACAATTAATCGAAATTACAATAAAATTGTGATTTATATAAAAAGTGCATTATCGTTGATGCAGCCTTACTCTTATATATCTTGTACATATAAATATCGATTTATCATAGCACATGAACAATCAAAGGAAAGCTCCGAAGCAAATAGATAATTATTATAATCACAATAGTCTTCATAAAACTCTCGTATAACAAAATCTTTTTGAAAGATAAAGTCTTTTATGATTAGAAAAGAAACATCCGTTAGCTGATTCTTTGCTGCAAAGGTATATCACTTTCAGAATCGCTGGAATGGTTGGTGCCGGTGGGAACGTCCGAAGATGTGAAGTCCTCTATCTCCACTTCCTCCGTTTTTATTTTCTTCTTTATCTTCTGCATTATGTTCGGCTAAATTTACATCATGGTAAATTATATTTTAGGGTATTGCATAAGAATATATTACAGTAAATTCAATTTGCGGAATACATCAGTTAATTGCAAAAAGAAACAAGGATGAAGAATGTGATTTACTTTTGTCCTTTTATACATGTTAGATCGTGGCACATATTTGTTAGCTACATTTTCTACCCTCCTGAAGTCGAAATCCTGATCGACTTTAGTCATTGTTTGTCTTTGCTGCTCGGACGTCACATACAGATCACCCGGCTGATGATAGGTATTATGTACATCGTAAGCCTTTTTATTACAGAATAATGCCGAGCATATCGTACATTTGATCAGGTCTTTTGGCATGACTTTCCTTTCGTCCTATAGAATAACATACATCGCGATAAGATATTTATTAAATTGCAAAATTTGATACTTTAATAATCAATTGCCGAAATATATCTCAAGATTAGCAATTTGAAAACATTTAAAATTATTAATCTTAAAATATCTCTAACGATTCAATAAATTCGTTAGAGCTATATTAAAGTTACTACTTTTTAACAATTTCTAATAAGTTATGCTGCAAACTTTCTTAATATAAAAATTTGCAATATTCAAAATTGATAATTATGATTGGATTGCACTAAGAAATTTGTCAAGTCGCTGAAGCTATTCCACACATGAATAATAAATTATAATATTGCAAATATTCGTTTTGCAACTAGTTTTCCTTACCTCGTCGTGTTCCTTTTCCAAGTGCTGCTGTAAATTGTATTTCACAACGTATTCGGCACCGCACAAGTGACAATAATATACACTCAATATATCGTTCATCGAATTTACTTTGATTTTATTGCTGGGTGGTGCAGTAATGATCGGTTGGAACAAATATACCATTCTAAAAAAATATAATGAATCGATTCACTTTGATCTCAGTCATGTAAATGTAAGATTAACCAATCAATCAAATTGTCTACCTTTTGTGCACAGAACGATAATGATAATTTAAGGCCTTTCCATTGTAAAATGTCTCGTCACATTCTTCACATTTCTTATGTTGCTCTTCCTTTTTACTTTCGGACGCATCGTGAGATTTCTGATGTTTGTCCCTATGAGTCTGGAAAAGCAGATCAATGTGAAGTAGCAGAAATGGAATAGATGAAAAGACATTGCGCTCGAGAATACCTTTAATGGGAACTGCTGACCACAATATGGACAGTAAAATTTTATCGGTGAATTGGGATGTACTTTGAATTTGTGTCTAATTGTTGCACTTATGCTATTAAATGACTGGTCGCACATGTCACACTTGGTTTTGATCTCTTTGCTATTCCTTACAGGTTGTCCTCGCATATCTATCTGCTTGTTTGCATGTTTCCTATATAGATCGCAATCATAAAAGGATGCAAATAAAAAATCTCGAATATACAGATTTCTTCTTGGTCGCTTGTAATATTTGATAATTCTAATATTTTATGAATTAAGTATAAAGTATGCTCTTAAACGATTTAAATAAATTATTTAAATATTAATTGATAAAAAGGAAGAAGTGTAACATTGTGGAACATCGTGTATAAGGCAATTCCATCTCCGTTAAATCGTCAACTAAATATTTAACGAATTTCTTATATCTTTCTAGTTATTGAAGATATTCGATCTTTACTTATAATTAATTCACCTAAATATTCACTTCTTTTTATAAAAAACCAATTCTACGTGCATCGATATATCAGCGCCTGTGTACATGCCGTAAACACATGCGTGCATGCATCCGCGTGTGTGTCGCACTGTGCATGCTTTGAATGGTTCTGATCACCAACTTGAAGCTTTTCTCGTCGCGTAACGTTATTCATAGATGCATCTACAATAACGTCGTGAAATCACGATCGATGTACCACGATCAAACGTTTTGTCAAACGTTGTCGGGCACAAATTGGTTAATCAGCAGGAAATGCGCGTGCACCTGAAATGCTCCTGCAGTGCTTCCTTCGATTCCAAATTGGCGTCGCACAGGACGCAATTGTGCTGTTTCTTAGTGCTCATTTGAACTTCGGAATTATAAAAAGAGAGCAATGAAAAGACATCAGACGAATACTGGAAAAAGTTCAGATCGCGCGCGCGAAACGCCAAGATTCACCAAGAGCTAAATGCCACCGAAGCACGAGCAATATTTACAATGATGAACCAATTCACTTTACATCATCATCGTAGATGTTCTTCGCGTCAACTGTCATACATGACATTCTATGAGAAGGAGAGAGAGAAGACTATCGTAGCCGGGACAACACAACAAAAAATCAATTTCCGGCCATTTTAATCACGTTGAAACTCGCGCCATCTAGTAGCAGCATGCATATATTTTATAGAGGATTCTCAATTCCTCCCAGAAAATTCTCCATTATATGATTGATCACGTGACTTTTAAAATAGCCTTGAAATTATATCGGGCAAGTTCTATCGGGCACCCGTAATTTTATCCCTAGAATCTCGGGTCAAGCTGCGATTCAAACATCCTTGATGTTAAAAATATTTGGATTCTTATTTGGATAAAATCGCTTAAAATTAAGTGCTTAACAGAATTAAAGTTGAAGTTGAAAATTGAGAAGTATCGTAAATAACGGATTCGGAGAAATAATTAATTTCAGTAATTTTGTTTTTTTATGTTAGACAACGGATATAATAATAATTTTTTATAATTATTTATTGAAATTTTATTAAGAGATATTTATCTTTATCAATAGAATCGATAGATGGATATTCAATTTTAAAGAAAAAAAATGCAGTTTGTAATCTTGTCTGAAAATTATAAATATAATTCTGAATATAATGACATGATAGTATCCAATTTCTCATTAGATATTATAAAATTATAAAATTAAGATAATTATAAAATTTAGAATCTTGCAACAATAAATTATTTTACTCACTTATTTCTAATTGATTAAATTATTTCAAATTATTACAATTTAGGTAAATATAAAAACATTATAAAACTATTATTTCGCTATTATATAGTAATTGCCTTTTTTATGTTAAAATATAAAATAATTCTGCGATAAACCCGATATTTTTTCCTTGGCAAGTTTCTTGGAACAGATACATTGTATACATATATTTTCTCTATATATAAAAGTATATAAAATTGATATCTTTTTATATATAAATATATCTTTAAAATACATTTCTAAAATAAAAATTTTCTACTTTCGCTCAATTTTATCCAAAAATTTCTTCCGCTTTTAAAATTGTCATATCATGCTTTTATGCCAGCATAGAAATATATATATATATATATAAATAGATATATATATATGTATATATATCTAAAATTTTCTTTATTCTTCTGAAAATAATATATCATCTATCAGTTCCTTGCTTAGCAATGGAATAAACATGATGTAAATATTTCGAAATATACATCACTAATTTATTTGATTCGTTATTTTTTATCTAGGAAATAAGCTTATATTGACGAGAATCTTAACATTAAATCTATCGCGGATACATGCGCAATCTCACATAAAAATGAGTCAATTGAGTCAAATGAATGAATCAACCGATTCAGTCAAAATTAGAAAGAATTGATTCAATAACATAAATATATATAAGATAATATACAAATATATAATACAGATATATAAAAAATCTTAAAGTTTATCCGATTGCAGTTATTTCAACCAATTCTTCATTCCTGCAGCAAATTTGTAGTTATTTAAACTATTTCACTTATCTAATGAATTTTACATTTATTTGCAACATCTGTTTTTCTAAATTCACCGAATCCATGTATCTATTTCAAACCTGATCTACTTTAATAAACCAAATTCTCTTGATATTATTATCTTTCCCAGAATCGACTCAATTTTACGCGAACGCATCGTCCGTTTATTGATGCACGTTATCAACGCAACTGTTGATATGTCGGCGGCGATTGTCCATCAATCACACCTTGCGCCGCCAATTCCGCGAGCGTTCTTTCGAGGTAACTCTGGTCGGGATATCCGTGGCCGGATATGGACGGGCCCAGCTCGGTTTTATGATGAATCTCGTTCCACGTGACGACATCCTCGCGACCGGTAGTGACCGATCGACTAATCGTGAAGATCAGCCGGCGCTCGAATGCGATCTGCAACAGTCTCAACACGCGACGGCCGAGATTGTTGTCGGGCAGGTAACAAACTCGTGGGAAGCCTACGGCGTAATATGTCTGACCAGGATTCGGATGTTCGCTACCTTGAATCCCGGACGGAATGCTGAAAAGATCGAGATTAGCGTCAACGAATATCTATTCTCTCGATTAATTTGTGTTGTTTAATAGCATGAAGCAAAAGATATTTATGTTTTATTTTATCTCAATTTGAACAGAATAGACAAATAAGTTCAATTTTTGTCTGTGATAGTTATGAGGATTTTATTCAGTTTGCTCAATTTCTTCAGAAAAATAAATATTAATCTGTTTCTCAAATGTTCTCAATGAATTTGGTATTCCAAGATTGTCGACTTGATGTCAAGCTGCACTCATTTAATTTAGTTCAAAATCTAATTTATCTTAAGTTAGTATTTCCAAGATATTGTTAAAAATCGTGAAATTTTGGAAAGACAACAATTTTACAACATATTCGATCTATCGATTCTGCTTATAAATCATAATAAGTTCAGTTTCATATTCAATCCCATTATACTTACTCGTACGTAATTTGTATAGTGTTGGTATTCGGAAAACCTGATAGCGCACGCGGTATTCGCGTCCAGTTCATTGTCCCGGGCGGTTGATTGCCCCGTTTTTCACCGTAGATCATACGGCAAACCGGGCACTGTATGTACATAGGTGGCCGTTGGCAACTGAGCATTGCGTTCAGGCATGCTAAATGCAATCTGTGCCTGCATCGCGTTAATTCAACCGTCAATGGCTCGGGAGCACCCAAACAGACTGGACATGAGTCTGACCCATCACTTTCCACTACTTTCACATACTGGGATATCACATCTGATGCGCCATCCACCCCTAAAGAAAAATCAAGAGCGATATTTTACAAAGCGTGAACATGAATTCATTAATGTATAAATATATTGTTACATATTATAAAAGTAAAAGAATAGATTAAAATAAATTGTAGCATGATTATTATATTATTATTAATATTATTGTTAATAAATTAGAAATATCTTACATGACAAAATCTTAATTGATTTTATTGCAATATAATATTTGTGATTAACATGAATTCAAAGCTAGCACAAATTTGATTCGAATGCGCACCGAGAATAGAATCCTTGAACGCGTCATCGCTGCCTACGCTGCTATCCAGCAGATCCACCGGATTTTCATGGCTCAAGTACGTAGATACAGTGTCCACGCTAGGTCTGCGGCCACTCTTGGTGCTGCTGGAATCTGCGTCGAGCACCACGTCCCATGTTTTCCTCTTTTGACCGGACTCGACATTCGTCGCCGCGGGGTTATTTTCGATGCCATGCTTACTACCGAATATATTAAAATTGCTGAGTATGACGCGCGCGATATTCGTCGGTCCATTAGTATTCGCATCCCCGCTTTTTCCCTGAAAAAGACGCCATGCGAATTACCTCTACTTTCGGCGCCATGGAGACCTAACAAGAAACTCACTTTCTTATTGCTCTTTTTCGTGTTACTATTCGACGATTTCTTATGTGCGACTTTGACAGTGGAATTCTTGACTGTGACGGTTGCGGACCTTCTACTGGAAGTGACTTGAAGCTCCTCTAGCGCAACTTTCATTAGTGGATAGGGCGCCTGTTGGATGCGTCGTATCGGCCTCACGTATCCCGTACAGCATCTCACCTGCGTCAAGTTGCAGAAATTGATGATGTAGGGGAAACCTAGGTACGTCTTGGAGACATCGATGGTCTTATCGCCCTGAAGAAGAATTCTCAATTAGAAGAAGAAAAGTGAATTATCAATGTTTGCGCATTATCAATGTTCCTTTACTTACTCTTGCCCATGCTTCCTCTATGAGACATTGGACCTCCATATCATAAGTATGCCAGTCGTCGGAGTCACCTGCCCATTCCCATTTGGCGCCTTTGCCGGCGGGTGAGCCTGGCAGGTAGAATTTTCTCCTCACATTGTATGTCTCGTCGCCGTCTTCGCTGCATTGCGTCTTGGTCTTTAAGTTGATGTAATACCTAAATTTCATACAATTCTAGATGTATCATGAAGTACAAAGTACCTTCATACATAATCTTATTACAAATTATATACATATATATTATGCTTTACGGAGCGATGAAAATTATAATCAATGCATTAAATAAAAACTTTAACCTTTCTAATATACAAGAGATCATGCATTAATATCGAGATAAATTTCCCAGAATAGTGATAAAAATTCAGCTCGTAGCATTTCTCAGATCCGCTGAAATGCTCGGCAACAACCTGTGCCTTGATTAAATACAAATATAAGATTCATAAACGTGAAAAGACTCGTCCGGGAACCTGTCAAGAGCAGGATCCGCGTCGTTCAGGAACACTCGTGTAAGTTTCTTGCAATGAGCGCGTTCAAGATGCTGTGACACCGCTGGACTGTAAGGCCTCCACCGTCCGTGACGGTTCTCCCACTCCCACACAACCACCGCGTGTCCATGCTCCTGCCCCTGGGCACTCATCTTTCTTTCCTTTTCTCCCACTTTCCTACTCCCTTTTATCCCTCTCACTCACTCTCTCGCTCTCCCGCGCTCCGCCCACCCTTCTTCCTTCCTCTCCCACTCACTCGTCCTCCCTGTGGAATTTCACACGCACGCGCGACACACACTCGCAGCATAGCGGCAGCGTGGGAACATCTTCAAGTTTTCCCACGGTCGTCGCAATGGTACCCGCGTCGTTCTCACCGTCGTTGCCGTCATCATCCTTCTCGTCCTCTTCGTCCTCGTTGTCGACGCGTCGACAACAACGATGACGGATTTGTTTTTCTTTTCCTTCAACGCTCTCTTTTTCTTTTTTATTCCTTTCGCCACTCTGCGAGAGCTCGATGACCTTCTCCGAGTTGGAGTACGAAATCGTCAGGTGCCAAACGACTACATGGATCTCCTCTCGCAGAGAAAAGAAAGAAAAACAATGCTCACCAACACGCTAAAATACTACACGTACCGCGAGCACGGCGGTAGACGCGCGACTGCCAGCGTAATCGATAGCTCGAGACGCGTACGCGTGTTGCGAGAAGCGGCAGGCATCGAGCGATCGAACGCGGAACAAAAATACGTAGATGGACACGTTGGTCTCCTCCGTAAACGTAAGAACGACACGTAGGTGGGGAACAAAGAGACAAATTTAACAAATTACGTTTACGTTTACGCAAGATGTTCATAGAAATGTTTATCCGAGTCAATATTAATGATTTTCAAAAATATATAAAATGTTGTATGTCTTTCTATCTTCCTTTCATCGAACAATACGAAAGCAAATTTGATATCTTGTTGTATAATCAATATTTTGTGGTAATTGTCTCTCGGGGTCTGCACATCTCCTGAGCCGGACCTGTTGAATGATATCCCGTACAGCGAAGGAGTGAGGGGGAAGATGGAGGAAGCTCGGTAGATGCCCGTCAGCTGACGAGGATGCTTCGAACATGTCTCGTGGCTAGCGGCGAGCGAGGACGACGACGAGGAAGAGGCGCGTAGGGGGTTGCTCGAGGGCCCTACGGGGTTGAGTGTCAAGGATGTTTTGCGCGGACGGCTCGTCGTCGAAGGGCAGTTTCCTGCAGCAGAAGAAAGCTGCGCGCGAGGACCGGGCCCATGAGAAGCGCAGGGAGGCCGCGGCCACCCTGATTCAGGCCCATATTCGGGCCTGGCTGGCCCGCGCGCGTTTCGCCCAGCGGATACTGTAAGTGCGGAGCGAACTCGCCGACGGCGAAGCCGGATTTTTCCTTCTCTTTCCAACCGTGGACCAATCCAGCGTGAAAAGTCGAGCGAGTCAACCTGTCAACGACGTGCGTGTACGCGTCTATTCTGTAAATGCGCGTGTTTACGCGGGAGCGCGCGCGACGCGCGTGTGTGCAAATAAAGATAATAGATATCGGCCGGATTAGCAGAATTCCAGACGCTTAAGAGGATAAATCGAAACTCACGCCGTATCACCGGACGACACGGATTGGCTCGCGATTTTACATGATCCCTTACAGAGGATGTGCACTTTAGTGTCTTCCTGCACTTATGAGAGCGCCTTTTTTATTTTGTCTTCCTAAATTTCCTCGATTCAAGTTTCATCGGACGACACCGCATTGTTAAATATGAAAATGAATCGATGAATGATCTTTGCGAAGGAACTCGCTAGAATCTGCGAGTGCAGATTCATTATGGGGAGGGATAAATTTTATTTGTTTATTGTTTATTGTTACCACTGTGTAGATAATAAAGTATAGTAATAGAGACGGATTTCGGTAAGGGGGTAAGTGATAAAAGATAAGAATAAAATTACACATTGGTTCACATTATGTAACGTGTATATTATATAATATAATTCAGAATATATAATACGGCTCAAAGTTTTACACGATAAAGTTTCTATTAGTTTCTCTTATTTTCCA
Organism: Eciton burchellii; assembly: GCA_020341155.1. Lineage (NCBI taxonomy): Eukaryota > Metazoa > Arthropoda > Insecta > Hymenoptera > Formicidae > Eciton > Eciton burchellii. The sequence continues at coordinate 53,340 of JAHMML010000105.1, forward strand.
CTGCATCGCGTGAGTTACCTGCATCTTTCTGATCTGGTTCTTCTTTCTTTCATTTTCTTCATGATGATTTTCTATTATTATGCGCACGTGCGCATGCTATTCAGAGGACTCTGAAATGATTTAGATGACTCAGACGTTACACAGGTTCTATTCTATAAGTACTATTTACAAGTTTACGTAGATGCACTACTTGAAAATTATCTCGCTTATCTTTTAAGTCAAGATAATACCCTGATACATGTAATGTTCCAATGTACATTCGTACATTTAGGACAGAGACGTCATATTCTGCACGAATTACTGTCTTAAAAAATGAATTTGAAATAAATCTATGCATTGGCGTCGTGAAAATCGTTTGCAAATTATGAATGAAAAATGAAATAATATTTTAACAAACGTCGCAGACAATTATTGACAAAACATTTTTTCTTAATTTCCAGAGAAGAGTTTGATAATAATTTTCTTGACGATATCAGTGCCGACAATACGACAGTGGAATTGAAGCCTGCGCTGGAAGTATACAGGATCATTTCTAGATTTTTGCTAATATATAAAAAAGAGAGGGATCAAGAAAGAATAGAGAGAGTATGTAGGTGAGTTACGCGCGATATCGTATGAAATAATGCTCTAATACAACTCAAAAAAGGAGCCTAAAAAATATAAGATAAAAAAATAAGAGTGTAAAATACAAGTTGAAATGCAATAATGAATCGTTTCAGATATCTCGTGCTGACTCTCGATTCCGAGTCGCCAAAGATATCTTACGTTGGCATAGCACTCAACAAGGATCACTACATATCATGGATATCACAAATGAAGACCATTCTGTATCACTGCCTCTATGGCTTGGACAGCCTGAAGCCAGAGAGAATGGCGGACCACAAATCTATATTATTGCGACTACACACTTTGGTAAGCTTCACGTCACCGGGCACGTGGGCTATACAAAGGGTAAAAGGAATGGACCAACTGAAAGCCGGTATGAATCAACTGTGCGCAAACATAATGGGCCACTTAGTTAACAACGGATTTTATGCCATCATGCAGGTGACAACAAGCAATGATCGTTATTTTTCATTTCTATGTCGGATGATCCTGAAATTTCGATTGTTCTTCGTCGTAGATTCTTTTAATAAAGGGATTGGGTAGAGCAAAGATCGCTTTGAAACCAGTTACGTTGTCAGCTGCGGTTACCCTGACCCTGAGGCCGCTGATCTCCTCGCAGATGTCCGACAAGCTGCTATCGCTATTCCTGATCAACATTTTCAGTATACCAGCCCTGGTCTATCACCTGAACAATGTGTCACCGGAGGTAGAAAAGAGAAAAAAGAGAAACATTTCCAACAAGCATTACGATATACCATCCTGCCTCTAATTTAAGCGAGTGAAGTTTCTCACGCATGTTTGCAGTGCGTCTCGTCGTTCGTAACGAACAATCTGTTCGCGAGAAGCTTGGAGCTGCTGAATTCCGAGCAAAATCTCAGAATCGTCTTCAACGCTCTAGAAGGCAGTTACGCGCTTTGTCTGCTCGCTAATCTAATACAGCTGGCGAATATCGAGAGAGAAGAAATGCTACAGGACCTCTGTTTCCCTTCCTTCACGGTGAGCAATATTTTAGCGATGTAACTATCTCGTTCGCGCGCTTGATTTCGATATCTCGAGCCATAATACCTAGCAACTTTGTCGCAGTTTGTTGTAACGAAAATGCTAGAAGCGTGTCAACAATACGTGGTCGCCAAACGGAGCAATCTGACGCATTGGCATCCCGTGTTAGGCTGGTTCGCACAAACAATCGACACTTCGTTGCAGGACGCGATGCCTTCAGTAAAATTACAATTGGCTTGTCTGTGGACGGGTAGAATCGTTACGCATTTAATCGGTAAGAGAATCATTCATTTCATAACATCCATATTCGTCAAGAAAAAATTCAAATACGTGCACGTGCATCAGCATTTTATATTGTTATCCCGTTGTGACATTTTAAAGAAAAATTTTATCTAGGTTCGTCTTAGAAGAAGAATTATGTTTAATATAAGCAATTCATTTAATTATTTTATATTAATTGAGATATTATATTAGATAAGAATTATTGTGTTATACAAACTGCTCTTCTTTGCGTTCAGACTCGTTTGAGAAAGTCGTCTCTATTTTCAGAGCAACCACTAACCGAGCTCATCGAAAAAGAAGTACCACCGCCGGTGGAGCAACAAAGTACATCCTCTGTGGGCGCGAATATCTTTCGACGCGCATTTCTCGAGGCTCGTACCAACAGGAACAACAACACCAAGAACTATAGGAAACTGGGCAGCCCAGAAGCCACCAAGATAGCATTGATCTGTTCTTTGTATCAAACGGCGTTGCATACGCTCACGCAGATGAAAATTGAGATATTGACCGGTATGTCTGATAAATCAGCATTTATTGATCTGTTGATATACATCTGTTGATATACAGGTTGATATTGATTCTGATAATATGACTTGTGCACGAAAAATAGGACTTTGCTATCAAGGCAAGATCCTCTATCATATGTGGCTGTTTCTGACCACTCTGGGGCCGCATTGCGGCCTGAAATCATTTCTGGATCTCTTAGCAGCCAACACCAAATGCACAGCGCCCGAATTCCAAATGCTAATACTGTTTGCCGACTGTATGACGCATTACGTAACGTAAGTGTATGGATTAGGTCAGATTGGATAACTTTCTGATTAATCCCGAGGAGAGTGATGGCTAATTATTTAGTCTCCTCGATTGCAGAATTCTGGACGATATGGAGATGTACGAACAACAGGATCCTTTCAAGCTCACGGACTTTGTTGCCATGTCATATTTCCTGAACCAATTTCTCTATAAAGCAGTTCTTATTAATCTGTTTGGTGAGTCAGTCAATCCTTCGATTTCTGTTATTAGACTAATCGACGAATATTCTAATTTAAACCTGAAACTTACGGGATTTGTCTTCCTCATGATGTTTTAATAACTAGAATTTACTGTACAAATTTATCATGTAATATTTTTTATTCCGGGCCATCCAATTCCAGAGAATCTATAAATTCCATTCTTCCATTAAACAATTTAAGAAATCATAAAAAAATTAGTAGAAAACACGTAGAGTCAGTGTCTAAAGTTTTGCAGACGTGAAGTCGGTGTCCAGCAATCCTTTGTTCATCTCGCTTTATATTCTTCTAATGGCCATCTATCGTCGCGATTGCCGCAGAACATTCTGTCCGGAGGGTCACTGGCTAGCCAAGTTAAGTAAACCTTTGTTTACTTCAATAAGTGTCGCGAATCTTCGTATGAATGCGAATTTTGTCTCTGTCAATATTCTGTACCGTGATACCTGAAAACAGGAGGTGCGAGTGTCAGGCTTCCTGGCGGACTTGGAAAAAGGCCGGCGCGGCGCGGCGCTTTTACTCTCCAAGATGCCCCACGTTATTCCCCATTCCGAACGAGTCGTATTGTTTCGTAAACATATAGCCGACGAGAAAGCGGTGATGGGTCTGACCGAGAGCGCTTGCAACAGTCCTCCGACTACTCTCATCGTTGTGCACAGGTGACTTGATAGATATTTTTGTACTTTTTGAGCATCCTCGAAGGTTAAGAGGTTTCCCGAAATTCTTTTTTCATTACAATCCAATTTAGGATCAATTTTTGCCCAGCATATGGATTATTACGAAATATTTTTCTACATTTCACAGAACGCGGATAGTGGAGGATGGATATAGGCAACTGGCCATGTTACCGTCGCAAGCATTAAAGGGTGTCATCAGAGTACGTTTCGTAAATGAACAAGGTTTGGCAGAAGCTGGTATCGATCAGGATGGAGTTTTCAAAGAATTCCTGGAGGAAACGATAAAACGAGTATTTGACCCGTCCTTGAATTTGTTCAAAGCCACCAGCGAGAACCGGCTGTATCCGTCTCCCACATCTTTCATGCAGGACAATCACTTGCAACTGTTCGAATTCGTCGGGCGAATGCTCGGCAAAGCAGTTTACGAGGTAAAAATCTCTTTTAAAAGCTGTAAACGTTATAAAAATTTTAATTTTTTAAAGTGTCTCGATTTAATAATTAGAACATTCAATTAGAACAATTCAAAGTGTGTTTATTACTTATGAAACTCATGTTTTCCTTTATGTCTGATTTTATTATTTCATTCCACGGTTATTCTAAAGAGAAATATACAATTTAATATAAGATCGATTCCTTTTACAATAATCTCTAACCAATGATATCTTTCATTGTTTGTTAGGGCATCGTCGTGGATGTGCCTTTTGCGTCATTTTTCGTGTCACAATTCTCCGGGCAGACGGGTGGCGCGTTATATAGCTGGCTGGACGAACTCGCCTCGTTGGATCGTGATCTTTACCGCAGTTTGACCTTGGTGAAACATTATAAGGGCGACATTCGGCAGTTAGAATTGACTTTCTCGCTCGACGAGGACGTGCTCGGCAAACTGGTCACGCATGAGCTCATTCCCGGCGGACGCACGACCGCGGTTACCAATCAGAACAAGATCCAGTATATCCATCATATGGCGCATTACAGAATGTACCATCAGATCAAAGAGCAAACGACCGCCTTCATCAAGGGATTCCGCTCGATCATCAATCCCGAGTGGTTGTCGTTATTCTCCACGCCCGAAGTGAGTAATTGAAGACATTTGTATCCATTCTTATTCTTATATGTAATGCATCATCCGATATCTTCACATTATCGGATCATCATATTAAACAAAGAGGAAATATATAAATAATAAAACGAAGATGATATAGCGCTTGATTGAACGTTGTACTTGACAGCTGCAGAGATTAATCTCGGGAGACAACGTTCCTTTGGATCTGCGAGACCTACGAAGGCACACGCAATATTACGGCGGTTTTCACGATAGTCACCGAGTGGTGTGCTGGCTGTGGGATATTCTGGAGAAAGATTTTACAGAAGAGGAAAGAGGTTTATTCCTCAAGGTACGATCCGTGAAGCCGTGTAATTTCTTTAATGATCTCATGAGAATTTATCAACATTACTATTAATTTTTTTTGCAACAGTTTGTGACTAGTTGCTCGAAGTCACCGTTACTGGGCTTCGCACATCTGGAACCACCTTTCTCCATAAGATGCGTGGAAGTTTGCGACGATGAGGACACCGGCGATACAATAGGTATGATTAATCATTAAAAGCGTTTCTGAAAAAGAGAATAATTTTCAAAACGAACAGTCAATCGGATCGAAACGTTCTTCAATCCATTTCGCGTTTTTCCCAAATTTTTTTTATTTTCTTGCATCTCAAGTTAGACATTTCAATTACGTTCACAGCTACATCATGGTTAATGCCAAGTTTTTCATTTTGTATTTGGAATTATGAGAAATTTTTAGAATTGTAATTTGGAAGTCGAAAAGCATTTCTAATGCTTTCTTCGACTCTAGCTCATTTTGTCGAGTTAATTTATCTGAAATCTTTGCAAATCAGGCAGCGTGATTCGCGGGTTCTTCACGATTCGCAAGAAGGATCCGCAAAATCGACTACCGACTTCCTCGACATGCTTTAATTTGCTCAAGCTGCCGAATTATCAGAAGAAGAGTACACTGCGAGAGAAGTTGCGTTATGCCGTCACCAGCAACACTGGCTTCGAACTCTCGTAGATCTTCAGTCTCTCGACTGAATGATCTTTTATCCCGGAAACGGAAAACTTGACAAGCGAACGTTCATTCGCGCCAATTCATCGTGACTGTTCTCGATGCGAGACGGTAGACGAGATTCGGCAATCAGTGATTGCGTAAATATGGAGACGGAGGAAGACTAAAACGATAAGTCAGCCAGGGACACGATCAATATATTCCAAGCTCTGTACAAAGCGATGTCAAGTGGTGTGCCTAAATCGCGCTAATCCCGATCCAATGTGCAATTTATTCGTGCGTATCGATCATTTTTCGGTCGATTTTCAGAAAACGCGAGTGTCCAGGAGATCAGAAAGATCAAAAGAACAATCCTTTTCGCATCGCATCGCATGATCTTCGTTCGTATCTTGCGATTTGCAGCGTTATTCGGAGATCGTGACACGGCGTGTGTCGATCGTATTGATCGTACTGAGATCGAGAACACGTAATAATGAGTTCTCTGAGACATAATTGTTAGATATAAAATACATACATGCGCGCGCGCGCACATACACACGCACATTAATTCGACGAAAGAACCGTATTTTAAGTATAATATTTTAGGATAAAGCCTGACTATGTTTCTGCGGTTTTTAATACATGTACACAGATAAGCACTACCGATGTGAAACACCTTACCTCAAATGAGCTTAATACCGCTGAGATGATAATCGTGCGCTTGTTAGGAAATAGTATCGTTGATTAACGTTATCGAGCACGGGATGGCGAACATTACAATCTCTACTTTTCTAGATAATTGGGATAATGTGGACTCCAATAGGATCGGTGAACAAGCACTTTGAAAATTGAGTCGATGACGCGTTGGACAGAATGCAGTCACAGTTGCGCGGCAATTTGCATGATTTAAATTATATACTTTAGATTATCATATATAATCATATTTTAAGTGATATTGATTTCTTATTTCGCAAGGCTTTCTTTTCTTTCTCGGAAGACTGAAGAAGACGAAAATGGTTTTTGCATTCCTAAGATATAGTGACATTTAGTTTGTAATTATTATGAAATCGTTTCTTTGCTTCTCAGAGAACATGGCGGTTGTTATTTAATTGATTTAATTCGAACGTAGCACGTAGAAGTTTGTTAATTGCGAAGCAAATATGCCAGTTTGTATTTCTAACGAAATCTATATCTATATCATTAGATTTATTATTACTTATTTTTAAGATTTTTCTGATTGTTTATCGTAGTTTTTGAGTTTTTCAAACGTTTTCATACGATCTACAGTTAACAGTCGCAAATAACTCGCGTATCATCGCGTTGCGATACTTACGAAGATGCGTTTATATAAAGTTAGATTTTTATTTTCGACACAGCCGCACGCTCTCCAAGTTTATCCATCGAAACCGAAAACATCCTGGCCGCATTTGCGTTTTCTCCTACTTTGATACACAAAACGGTACTACATTTCCATTTTAGTTTGTAAAAATAATGGAAAATAATTATTTTGCATAGTTTAGACAAAAAATCGTGAAAATATAATCTCCATTTGTATCTAGAGAGATTTCGAGGATTCTGCATCGCTTATCGATTCGATTAAGACTGTTTCGGCGCATATTTCTAAAACGGTTCGCCATCCTTACGTTATCAGAGGGACATCCTTTCCAGAAATGCTCTTCGAACAAACCAGCACGCGTGCGGAACGCAATGAGTCCGTGAGCAATCAAAAGAATCCGCGAGTTTCTAAAAGTTCTTTCACTCCGAAGGAAGAAGAAAAGGAAGGAAAGAAATAAAGGCCGCGACCTATTTAAAAGCTATTTTTTTATATTGAAAGCTATTTTCTCAAGATTTTTGTACGAACTTTTAGCGTGGCTTGCCATCGAATTGCAATTTAATACGATCTAAGAGCGTTATTCCCACGGGAGCTCGCGGATGAGGAATCTCAAAGTTCATTTCGACCGTAAAAGATTCTTGCGGAGATCCCGTCGTTCCGGGATTCCGCGCAGAATCGAAGTTTGAGAGTTCTCCGAACTCTCGGTGTATTAGAGAGCAGGGAATTTATGTCCTATTAATCTCGAAGTAATACTCTTCGCTTTCATCTATCTTCAATTGTACTTTGTCATTGTGTAGTGGTGTGTCGTGAGAAATGACAGAATGATAAGCGACTGATAGAAAAGCGAAAAGAATTGCAGACCGGCTTGAAGATCTGTGCATTTGATCGCTAAAAGTCGAAAACTCGAAAACTTGATTTGAGAATTACAGAAGTTAATTTCGCCTTTACCTTCTCCTGTGACCCTCTGTGAGAAGAGATCCTGGCGCGATTTCTCTTCACTTTTTGTCCAACGAACATGTTGGCGTGTCTTTTCATTTCCGCTCAGAGTCGGATTTTGTCCAATAAGTGACTTTTAATAATTTCGTACGTTCGAACGCGATAGAAAATCGACGTGAATCTCGCTAAAATCCACAATTCGCCGGAATCGCAATGCATGCGTGATATTCATGTGTTTATATACACACAGCGCACACACGTGTGTGTGTGTGTGTGTGTGTATACACGTGTACGTATGTGTATGTAAAAGAAAGGGCACAAAGGATTATGGTACTTTGCGTGAACATAGCGCGCGAAAAAAGAAGCAAAGTTTAATAATATAATAATTGTTATTCCTCTGCCTTTCGATATGCGTTCTGATAAACACGACAATGGGCGAGGGACGTCGATCGAGAGAGGAAATTCGATCACACAGACCAAAGACGAAGGCGAACGATTCGAAATAATGTGTAATCTTTAGATATTTTCATATCGCGATTAGGCGCGTACTATAAAACTCGCGAATCTGCGTTCGCACGATCGCAATCGCAACCGTAAATAGGTAACACAGTTAAAAGGCGCTCTATCGCCTACAGCTGTATTCTGTATCAATTTCAGCAATTATTTTTCGAAAACGAAATCTCTTCGTGAATTTTCGAACTCTGTTTCCAATTGGTAATATACGAGAAATGTTTGTTGAGATAAATATAACGTTCACTTTCGATTGAATATGCAGTGTTGCTATAATTTTAGCTTTATTGTACGCAGGACATATTATGTTTCATAAAATATATAATTTCATGGGAAATCGCTGTTACTGTATATTTATAATATTCATATATATATATATATATATATATATATATATATATATATATGAGCACATTACATATTTCTATGATATCAAAATTCTTTGGGGAAGCACATATTTACTCGTAAGGGTTTCGTGTGAGCGCAGGATTCGCGATCGCGTAGATTTGTCAAAGTGGAGCGACGAAGATGTTCCACAGGTGATGCATAAATACACTCGCAATAGAAACAATAAGTGCAAAAGAGTAAGGAATCGAGTAGAAACGTAAGACGGATATCGAACGCAAAGAGTTACGATTGTAAGATGAATTTATGAATTGCGCCATGTGTATGAATCGAATTCGGACGGACGAACGTATTTGAGATTCTTATTTAGAAAAGAGAGAAATATGCACGGCAACGCGCCAACGTTTCTCTTACAATCGTAAAACCAAGGGGAATCACGCATTGTAAATCGCTCGCCTCGATTATGCGACGGCCGTACGTTTATAATCGACGATAAATTATTAAGATTCTGTATAAGGAAAAGAGAAATTCTGTACAAGAAAGAAGAGAGAGAGAGAGAGAGAGAGAGAGAGAGAGGGAGATCCGCTAATTTCGTACGATAAAGATTGGCAACAATCGTGTAAATATATACACACATCGCAAAAGTTGTTGCGTTAATGCATCTTGCACTCGCTTTCCTTCATTGCACAACCGATCCCTTCCTGAAGAAAGAAATCCACCGAAGACTAGGCTCCAGTCTTACGAGAAAAGCGAGAATGAAAATTCAAAGAGTCCGTAATAGTATACGAAGTTCCAGTCAATATTGAGAAGGATCGACGAAGATTAGCTATTTGAATAACGTAAAGGAATCTTTCCTGCTGATTAAACAGTTTTATTTATCTATATAAAAGTACATTTAAAGCAAACAAGATTACGCATTTTAATAATACGATTATAACAATACGGATATAATCGCATAAAATCTCTTTATTACAAAAGTTATATTAAAAGAAGGAATACAAGAGAAAAGATCTCACATTTATCGTGGCGATCAAACGGGCAGTGGTCAGATGACTTGAAATCTTGAATTCCTTGAAGCTTAAGCAAGCTGAAGCTTCGAATTCAATCAAGGAAGCGATATTTTTCTTATGATTCGATATTTATTTCACATTTAAACAAGAGAAAAGTCAAAAGCCGCGCGACTGCACGAGGATGGCGCGCACGCGAATCACGTGACCACTTCTTCGGTCCACTGCACCGGTCACGTGATCGTCTTTGTGCCCGGCGCTGCGGGCCCCAGTGGCGTAGAGAGGCACGACCTGATGGCGTCAGTAGCCAGCAAGCCTTGAGTGCGAGCGGATGTGCGAGCGCATCGTCGGCGGAGCGCGGCTCGATCTCCCGTCGCGGCTACGCGAGAGACTCTCCTTTTTTTTCCCTCCCTCCCTCTCTGTCTGTGCGCATATCTTTCTCTCTCTTTTTTTCATACACCGTTTCGCATTTTCACACCGCATTTCTCCCCACCCCTATCCCTCTGTTTTGTCCGTCTATCCGTCATCGTTGTGGTGGTCGTCGTCGTCATCGTCGTCGTCGTCGTCGTCGTCGTCGTCGTCGTCGTCGTCGTCGTCGTCGTCGTCGTCGTCGTCGTCGTCGACGTCGTCGTCGTCGTCTGTCACCCCATCTCGCCGCGGCGCCGTCACGCGCGTGTCGTCGATTCCGGCGAGGGACGCGAGTTTACTCCCCCCYCCCCCCYCCCSCCCMCCCCGCCTCCAGCTCCGAGCTCCTCGTGCGTTCCCCGTGGTGCATTGGTGGTGCTCTCCGGTTCAATCCGCGCGCGGATTTGTGTGTAGTGTGTGCCGTCATCCCCTCCTCCCCCTGTGTGTGCCGCGAGTTTCCGCTACGGGTAGAAGGGCGATACTAACCGCACGGTGGCACAGTGGTGGCTCCCGTGTGCGCGCGCGCGCGCGCGGATGGACCGTGCGTGCAACGTGCATGCGTGCACGCGCGGCACCGAGGAAAAGCAATAATAACGTTGGTACGCGCGCGTGCACTGTGTTGGACTCGACGCCGACGAGCGTTGGTAGTGGTGCATGATCGGAGCACGGTGGTCGCACGGTGCGTTTCCCCGCTGTTGCGTGTCATCCGGGAAGCGTCGCCTTCCACACCATCTGCACCACATCGGTCTGTTCGTAGACCCGCACTGACGAAGGATGAGGAGGACGATGACGCCGACGATGGCAACGCTATTATGAGGCCCATTGCCGAGTGCGATTGACGAACGGTGGCGCGGCGAAGAGAGAACGGCCGATTGGAGCAGTGCATACAGCGCGGCGGTGTTGTGTGCAAGCGTGCGTGCGTGCGTGCAAACATAACCTAAGTGTCGCTTGAATGCGGCTAAGTGCCATTCGCTCGTCACGCTCGTATACTCGGACGTGACGAAGAAATATATATATATATATATATATATATATATATATATATATATATATATATACACACACACATATATATATACATACATATATATTTATATGTACACGTATATTATCGAGAACGCGGACAAGGCACGTCAAGATCAGAAATTGAACAGGAACGCCGATAGTAACGGTGCGTCCCTCGTCGAGCGTGACGAGAAACAAGAGAGGTGCAAGAGAAGGGCAGCAGAAGAATACGTCGGTTGTTACGGATACTTATTGCGATAAAGAACCGTCATTTCTTTTTCTCCCTTGCAGAGGAGCGGTTCGGGAAACCTCGAGAATCTCAGGTTCGAAACAAACGTGCGACGAGCGGTGAGACAAGCGAATAGTAAAAACGCATTCCCTTCAACGTATATGAGAAAAGAGGGAAGTCATGCTGGCAGCGTGAGCCTCCTGTTCTTCGATCAATCGATCGGTCCGACCCATCGATCAGACACGCCGACTTGCGACGGTGACGGTGGCTCACTCGAACGCGCGAGTGAGAGGGCACGGCCCGTGAAACGAGGGGAGGGGGTTACGGGCCACCGAAGTGCTTTGATGGCAGTGGTTGGGCCCAGCCGGCACTCGCGGGTGTCTATGAGCGTGTCCATACCGCTGATGCAAGGCGGCGGGGCGGGGGCGACCGGCGCCGGTGGCGGCGGCGCCGGTGCCGCTGCCGCTGCCGCCGCCGCAGCCGCCGGGGCCCATCCGGGCCAGGCGGTGTTGGCCGCGGCCGCAGCCGCCGCGGCTGCGGCCCAAGCAGCGCCCCCCACTTACTATCACCCCGCGGCACCTGCGCCACCGCCCCCACCGCCAGCCCAGGACCCAATCCAACCGGACCGGCCCATCGGTTATGGAGCCTTCGGCGTTGTCTGGTAAGTGTACCGTCTCTTGTTATTTTATTCATTCTCTCGTCGTCATTTATTGCGCTATTTGCGGTATTTGGAGTTTTCTTTTAAAGGGGAAAAGGATAATGGTAAATTTGACGTTAATGTTGCATTGTTGCCGGAGTGGAAAGTGGAATCCGAATCCGTTGGTTTTCAGACATGCTCCAACATTTACAACACTTTGTCCTTCCTGAAGGATTTTTGGGAAGGGAGAGAGAAAGGGCGTGTATGTCGATTGAGAATTGAGAACAATATCTGTATGAAATTCATAAATTTTGTCAAAGACAAAATTTGGAAAAGAACGGATAATTCATTATTTATTTAGCATATCTTAATGTGTCGCATGCGCTCGAATTTCTGATTTTTCGCCCAGAATGAATTATCTGCGCATTGCACTCCATTAAAGGAGTCATCCGCGTTAAAATCGCGAAAGAAAATCGATTATTTTTGTTTTTCTATTCGATTATTTCTGGAATCGATTGTGAGTGAAGGAAGAAATAAGAATTGTTGTAAGTTTTAAAAATCGCTTTCTAAAAAGGCAGTGCAATTGCAGCAAGATCGCTTTAGGGGCTTCTAAAGCGCGCGCTCATGTAAACGAGTCCCCGATAGAAAGCGGAGCTTTCGAAATGCGGCAATCACTATCACGATCATTGGCGAGATATATTCCGCGAAGTGAGAGCAACTCATTTTGCGCTTTTCCAAGTCCCGGCGAGTCCCGGCTTCCGTTTTTCCGCGGTTACCGGAAGGGGCGAACGTGAACGACGGAAGCAGCCGCTCCGCGGAACTCGCGAAAAAGTTGGAGCCGACTCGGACGACTTTGTCGACGTCTCGAAAGCGATTCGTTCGTTCTTTGTGAGAAATAACAATAGGATCGTGCTCCAGATCGAGATTGATTCAATCGCGTCTAATAGAGCTCGCTTAAAGTGACTGCAGAATTAAAATACGAGACATATATTTTACATTTAATCGCGTAATATGCGATATCTTGTTCGTTCTGTATATGTCGAATCTTCGTATCACTGTACAAAGAACTTGGAAATAACGGAAAACTAATCCATTATCTTGTATCGTAATTAATTTAAGACTCGTTATGGAGTTTACTTCCTTCCGAGATGAAGGCAAAGACGGAGAGCACGATATTCGCAATTTTTCAATCATCCAAAGATATTGAAAACAGAAAGCGCAGACTCTTATTATCCACGGAAAGGGCTATTTATTCCCGGAAATGTGTGTTAAACGTGCGAAATATACGCGGGAACGAAGGAGTAACGGTAGCAAATCGGATATTCCAATATTGGCACTTTATAACGAATGAATTAAATTTGCCCGCTCTTTCGCCACCGCGGAAAATCGAGCGATGATAAAATGGAATAAAAAAAATAGAGGGGAAAAGAGAGGGGAGAAAAAAATGGGCGGAGGGGGTGGAGAAAGAGAAAAAAAAAGAGCACGGGGGTGCCCGTGCCATAACAATATTTGTATTACGACGTTGTATATATTTATGATGTAACCGCGGCAATATTTACGGCGGCATTTTTCCGCTTTCTCCCATCGCGTGGACGCATGCGCGCGCGAGAAAAAGAACGATCGCGGTCTTTTTCCCCTTGTTTACCGCCGCGCGTTCGCGGAAAAGCGTCGATAAAAGTCATCATTTTGCCATCGTGGCGTGCCGCGGAGATAGCCGCGGATTTTATTAAACACTTTCATTACGGCGAGAGAACTATGAGCAAAATATCCTGCGATTGGTGCGACAAGCGGAATGACGCATTGTCGCGTCCGTTTATGATTTTGCCTTTGACCCACCTGCTGCCGGCCTTGTCCGCTCTATGTTGCAAACGTGCAACTTGTTCGAAAACAGAGATTCCGAGAAGGAATTTTTATGCGACATTATCATGAGCGAGAGAGGAAGGGAGGGAGAGCAGGCGTTTTTAAATTATGCCAACGCACGCGATGTATCTTTGTATATAAATTTAGAACATTTCTCCTATGTGTAAGCTTTGCTTACACATCATGTGCGTCTTGCTGCGCACTGCGTACAGAAGAGGCAATCGCCTCTTCGGTTAAATAGTTGACTCTAGCTTTCACTTTCTTTTCCCATCATTTCCTTTTCCCAGCAAGCGATAGGCTCAATATCGAATACTGTGATAACCGATATTGCGATAAGTCACGTAATCGTTGCTGAAAGAATTGATATAAACGCGCTATCGTTACATGCGGCAATCGGATTTTATTTAAACAATATCGGAGTGATAAGAACGATGGTTTCGAATCCCGCGATTCCCGTCAGGCGAAAAACTTGGAAGGTTTCTTCTGGAGGACAACCATTGCCGCCGATTAAGCCGATTTGGATTCGCGCGATATCAAAATCGAACATCGCGGTCGATAGGCGTCGAGTTTTATCGATGCTCTTAATTAGGAGCTTATCCTCCTTAATGTCGGCCGAGTTCGTCGGCCTGTAAACCGAGTGGATCATCCGATCGCACGAATGAACGAGGCTGAAGTGCCTCGACCTTATTTCCTCGAGCTGACTTGGGAAAATGCAGAAAGAGAGAAAGAGAAAAAGCAGTGGGCGTCATCAAGAATGCACTTTTAGCGTTTCCATGAGTCGACGTTTTTATTGTGCTCGAGCATTGCATCTCGAAGTCGATTAATTGTCGGCATTCCCCTCGCGATCGCTTCCAAGCCGTTTCGCTTCATGAAACGTTTCATTCAACGAGAACGCTGGAAATTTTATTTTTAGCATTTTTCGATTAAATTCAATCTCTGCATCGATAAGTCTCTCTCTCTCTCTCTCTCTCTCTCTCTCTCCGAGAGAGGAGAAATCGCGAGTAGTATTCTCAAACACCTCCTCTGCGGCGTCAGAGGGGATTCATTATCGTTAATCCGTTTTGCCGCGAGGATAACTCCTCGTAATGGTTTCGCGATTTTCTTCTTCCTCGCGTTTCCCGACCCTGATGGGATAAATAATAATGGCGAAAAGAAGGCGAAAGCGGGCTTAATGTTGACACGAGGACTTAGATACCTGGAAGCGCGTGATAGCGTAATCGAATTCGCGCTTCTGTTCAGCACACGATCTTCCTATGCGCACGTGCATGTTACGATAATATACGCTCGCACGTGGAGTGCAAGGTCCTAGCATTGACTCCGAAGAGCGCTATTGCCGTAAATTATACGACCTCGGCTTTCGTTGGTCGACAACATGCATATTCCACGCCTCTTAGCGGCGGTTATGGTTTGGTGCGTTAATCGAAGTATCGATTACAGATTTTTCTTTGGTGTTTTCGCCGAATTATCGCGCTTGAAATCACTCGAAGCTCGAATTTTGTATCGCTCTGTCCGTAAGGACGATTTAAAAATGTGTTAACAATCACCTGATCACCTGATCACGGGAGCTTCGCTGACGTAGCGAAGTTGACCATCTCAAGAGCCATTGGAAAACAATAAACAATAATCGCGGTCTCGGAATTATTTACGCAACGCCAAAGCGCCCGCTGATGTATTTGAGGATTACTCGGTTATCCAAGTGGTTATCGGATTTGGAATCATTTATCTTCGCGGTGTTGCGACTTAATTGCAAGGGCATGGAACGCTCGCATTAATTTCAACTTGGACGATGCTCCGCGAAACTTTCGATAGAACGACTTCCTTGTCCTCCGAGATCCTGCATATTCATGTAAGGGCATCCAACAAGTTCTCCAGTAGCCTCGGCAATTAATATCCATTTGCGCTGGAACGCGTAACGAGCCGGGCACGAGGCTATCTCCTTTTTTCTGGCTCGCGCACATCTCTCACATCTGGATGCGGAGGTGCGACACAAGATGTCGCGGAAGTCTCGCGGCTCCCCCCGCGGTCGAATCGGGGATTCCCACAGCGCCGCATCTCCGCGCGATCTCGCTTCCACCGTGCAGCTTCCGGTGTCCGTGCACACGGATGACTACGGGTAATCCAGGTACGCATTCCTGGAGCTGCTGGTACAGGTGCAGATGCAAGAAATACAAGAGCATCTTCATCTTGATGCCGCGTGATCGCCTTTCCGTGAATTAGAATCGATGTTGCGAGGAGGGAAGAGGAATCATCTCCTTCTTCCGGATTCATTGACTCGATTGAATCGATCCGTTCATTTCACGCTCGCCTCTGCTCGCCAGGTGAAAATCTGAAAGGCATGGAGCGAATGGGAAAAATTCCAAAGCTAATCTTCGAAGATGAAATCCGATTTCGAAATTCAATTAGCGAAAGGAATACCGTGGACTGATCTAAATTGCTCGAGGATATCGATCATGCAACAGACGGGGATCGATATATCCGCGTAATGTTGGTAGCGAAATTCGAGTTTAAGCAACTCCAATACTGAAGCTGCTTAAAATTGATTAACCGCCGATCTTGTGAGTTTCTTACGATTCGGAAGAATCGTCGATATCTTCTCGAGAAGTGAGATTCTCGCGATAAACGATTCACGCGGAAATCGAGGCAGGCAGAATCAACGCACGTTGCAAGAATGAAAGAGCAAGAATAAAGCTCGTACAATACGAGCACGTCTCGTTCATCCATTGAATTTTCGTGTCACGAGCGGGCTTTTCCATGGGGGAATATAATGTTCCGAAAACACCGTGTGTACATTTTTCCGTGACTGATCGTCGATCGAATCATCTGAATGACGGGAACGTTGTTCGAACGAGAATCGGACTCTGTAAAACACCGACAGAACTTGTTTGAATGCCGCGTAAGAACGTTCCCTCAACCGAGGGAGATAGACAGTCATCGGCCGCGATAACTGTCTCTGATATCGCAATCGCTATGCGCCATTTATCCCCTCGTTCCGCCTAATATCGGTCATGGAGATATGCCCAAAACGAATCCAGAAGGGAATGAAAGTCGAACACTCGAGCATCCGTCATGAGATTTGCAGCTCGTCGACTTGTGGATTATATTTACTCTTCCGATCGTTACATGTTATTTATATTATTAGTATTACGCATTCATATTACTTTAATGTCGTTATTGCTGTCGTTAGACCGCGATCGATCGAGTATCGCGAGGAGGCTAATTCCTGCATGATTCCTCGCTACACGCGCTACTTTGGCACTGTTGATTGTTTTATCAGAGCTGTCATTATATATTATATAAACTACACGCGTTATATAAGTCAGCGTGCATATAAAACACGTTTTATACGCATCCATAAATCGCGGATAAATTGGCATAAACTTTATGCCGCCGCTAATCGCAAACGGCCGCACCGACGCGTGAACGATAAAATGGCAACGGAGGTTAGGGGAACCCCCGGTCGGCGTATCGCGGTTAATTTAACTCGGTGCAGCTCGACGGGCCCCATGCGACGTTCTTCGTGGACGGAGGCCGAGCCAGCTGCCGCCGAAAGCAGGTGATGCCGCAGCTGCCTGCGAATACGTCCTCGAATACGGACCCCCCACTCGTCCTGGACCTCTCTGGTCCTGGATCGATCGACTCCTCGCGTCGAGAGGACGGAAACGGCGCGCGATACGAAAGCGACACGACTGATCCGTCAGGAAAATCCCGAATCGTTTAGCGAAGCGGAGCGCGACATTCAATCGTAATCACGCGCTACGATCGCGATAAACATGGCGACCGAACGCGGAGCGTAATATTATTTAATAACCTGGGAGAATGTTCGGCGAGATTTTACGTCTGCGAAACGCGTATCGAGCACGTATCAAAATCGTAACGAGAGCGAGCGCGTGGCGATTCGCAGATGACTCGCGAGTGATCGATAAGGACACGCGTGACAAATTAATCGCACGATTCTCCGATCGCTACAGGTCTATCGTGTTATAAATTCCAGAAACGTTGCGTGGACGCGTCGACTGAACGCGATCGATCGCACGCTCGATGAATGCTGCCGATCGACCGCGTGTTTTTCGACGTCTCTGAATTTTCCTCACCGCATCGCGGCGTCGCGTTTTATCCCGCAGCTTGGGATCGTTAAGCCGCCTACACACGGGAAGTCGACCGGGACATGTGTCCCCGGTATTTCCGGCTCTCCCTCCCTCGCCCACCCGTCGAGAGCGATTTCGGTCTCACGCGGCAGCTGCGGCTGCAATTCTGGGAAAAAAATGCGCCTCTCGCCCTCCGCTGGGCAAATAATCGCGCTCTCGCGTCGTCACATTCCCGCGTTATCGATACGTGCGTTCGAGTCATCGGCACGTCGATCGTCGATCATTCCTCAGACGCGGTTGCGGTGAAGCGAAGCAAGAAGAACCGCACCGAGCGGCGAGCAAGCACGCACCGTAACGGCGGAATTCGGGGGAAGGGGGAAGAGGAAAAGGGAAAATGAGGGATGAGACGTTTCAGCCGATTCGTCATCGATTGACAATTTGCGAAAGCGGTCGACTACAACATAACGACAAATAACGACAAACTGCAAATTCGCGGGGGATGCAGGGGAACGAAGCGGAGTGAATCGGTTAGAAGCAGAAGACGAGGCGAGTCGTCTTATCAAGCGATGCGGATCACACGAACGCGAAATTACGAAAAAAATCGAATTACAAAATCGGCAGCGGCAATCGCTAAGTAAAGGCGCGGGAGAGCGGCGATCGTTCGGTCGGCAAGATTTAATATCGGAATTCGGAAGCCTCGGAAGCGAAAAACGCGCATCCGCGTGTTGTAATATGAATGCCCGCGGCTGACGGCAATAACCTCAAAAATCGGCAGAAAAATCTCGCGGGCCCCCGTAGGCGGCGGTAATTCGCTTAACCGCCTCGTCGAGCCACCCCCAAACGCGTTTCTGTCGTGTCGAAACAGAGAAATAGAAAAAGGCCGTTAGACACACACGCACACGCACAAAGAGGGAGGGAGAGAGAACTGGATAAGTTCTTGTGGGCAAATTACGGAGGTTTTCCGTTTCGATTATCTCTTTCTAATCCGATTAAGCGTAAAGAGGAAATTATTCGCGGCGAACGTTTGCACTCTGCGCACTCTCGTTATCCTTTATTCCTCCATCGCGTGGAATGAATTCCGCGGAGCGGAAGCGCCATCTTCCGTCTTCCGAATGGCGGCCCTTCGATTTCCCGGACCTCCTTCCCTTATGATTTGCTCTCTTTCACTCCCTTCCGCTTTTTTTTTCTTTTTTTTCTTTTTTTTTTGCGCCGGCGAATCGGAAAGTGAGAGCGCTCGTCGAAATGCATTGTCACCGTGAAAACGGCCCTTTTCCGCGGCGATAAATTGCGACCGGTTAGCGGAAAACAATGAAAAAAGAGAGAGAGGAGGAGAAAAAGCACACGATCCGAAAACAACGCGGGCGCACACGGGTTTCAGCGGCTTTTATCGGCCAATTGCAGCGGCGCGTCGCTCGTCCGCGAATTCGCCAACGCGGCGATTCTCGGCGTGTATCGTCAGCGACGCTTGTTGACATTCTTAATTGTCGAGCGAGTAACAAAGATAACACGAGAACATTATTATACAAGTTGATCGAATGTCGCCCCGGCGACTTTCCGTCGAGCGGACAGTCGGACGAGTCGCCCGCGGCTTTCTCGAATTTCTTTCGCGCAGGTAGACGAAAGCGGCGGGTTGCCACATTCGTAAATTTATCGCATTATCTCATTCGCGGCTTTCTGCGCGCGCGCGGGGCCTCCCCCTCCTCCCCTCCTGGCTTCCCGACGTGCCTCTCGTCACGTTCAGCGTCGCGCGCGCGTTCAATTGACTCTTACCTGGCGACCTACCTGGCCACGTCGGCGGTAACCTTGACGCAAGCGAGCGACCAGTTTTCTGCGATAATGCTCGCCCGCTCTCGCTCGTGCCACGTTCCATAATCTCGCCGTAAAAGGGACAAAGCAACGGTGTCAAGTCTGCCGCGCGCGCCACTGCCGCACCTGCGCGCATCGCGCGATGCGCTCGTGCGCCCGCATCGCCGATGCGCCCGCAGGTGCGAGCGAGCCGTCACCTGCACTCGCACTTGCGCGCCACGCGCCTCATAATGCCCCGCGCCGCGTAATTCGCGGAGCAGGAGCCGCCGTTTTCACGCGGAATTTTCACGCTCGCGCGCGCGCGCTTCGGGGAACTCGCAATCTCGCCGGCCGCGACGCGAATTATATCACTGCCATTGTGATTGCTTATAATTAATGTCCATATTAATATATTACAGTCACGTGACATCGTAACGATGAACCGTCACATCAATATGCAACGATATGATATTATAATAATATTATGACCTTAATGCGCGGCAGGCAAATTTCGAGATTCAATTATTGCGCTCCTTTGTGTGCGTGCGTTCGTCGCGCGCGCGCGCGCGCGTGTGTGTGTGAGTGTGTGTGTGGGGGGGGGGTGTCGGAGCGCTACCGAAGTCGCGTTTCCTTGAAGCGCAAACCGCCAAATATTAACCAGCGATATGGCTGGCAGCGAGGATGAGAAGCGGCAGGGGGGAGGAGGGGCAGGGAGGAGGGTGAAGTCACGATAACGGCGGTGACATTAGCGGTGGCTCGCACGCCGGCGAGCTTTTGTCGCGCGAGCCTCTCCGCTGAAGCCCGAGGACGAGTTTCTCTCTCTCTCTCTCTCTCTCTCTCTCTCTCTCTCTCTCTCTCTTTCGAACGACGATTCTACGGTTTATTTGCGGCAGCACGACGGAGCGGAGGGGAGCACCGATGCAAGGGACGTTTCGGTGCGCATTGTGCGCGTTCGCCGCCACCCCCGAGCCCCCCCGGGGGGAGGATGAGGGGGGAGGGGGGAGTGCACGCGCGCGATTCTTTGTCGCGCTCGCTCGCTCGCTGCGGATCGACTGCGGATAAGATAAAAGATAAGATAATCGATCGCCATGAATCATTGTGGCTGCTCGCGATCTCGCGAACTCTGAAACTGCGAAACGTGTCTGCGAAACTGAATCTCTCTCGAACTTGCGAGCATAATTAGTAAGCCAAGTAGAGCGAGAGAGAGAGAGAGAGAGAGAGAGAGAGAGAGAGAGAGAGAGAGAGAGAAAGAGGGAAGGGTGTTTCGTTTCGAGGCAGCTGCCTCCGATCGATAAATTCATCCTGGAAATATTTCATTTCCCCTTCACAGTGCAGCTCTCTCTCTCTCTCTCTCTCTCTCTCTCTCTCTCTCTTTCTCCCTCTGTCTTTGAACGGGAGAAAAAAAAGGCTCGACTGAACTCGAGCGTGCGCGATGGATCGCGATGATTTTGCCGGCCGTGATATTATTTCCGCCCCGACGAAAATCTATCCCGACTCCCGGCATGCTCGGTTGCCGCCAGCGGCCGTCTAACTGCCGCAGAAACCCGACAGCGCCAAATTTCAAATCCCAGAGCGGATCTGTCCTCGCTCGATTCTCATCGTGCGGAGTTAATTTCCCGTCCTCCCCGCGAGCCGCCGCGGATCGGCCGATTTGAATCCCCGCCTGTCAGCGGGAGGAATGCTTTGAATTTACGCGCGCCTCGCGTGCGGATCGGCCGCGCAAGTTGCGCAGGTCCGCGACCCGCAGTCTCACGCTCGGGATCGGCCTCGCGGATCCCACCGTGCGCATGCCCCCCCCCCCCCCCCCCCCCCCCCCMSGCCGAGGGAAAAGCGAGCCGCACCGTCGGAAGCAACACCGTGACGGCCACTGGCCTCCTCGCCGCTCTTTATTCCTCCGCGATGACTCCCGACTTGGCGCGATTCTCTTCTCTTTGTTCCCGCACCAAACTTGCAATCTATTCGCCGTGATCATGCTGCCGAAGCGTGCTGCGTCTCTGCCGTCGCGTTACCGTTATTAATTTACCGAAGGATCTCTGACGATTTCTGTAACCGCGGCCGCGCTTTCCGCTCGGACGGCAAGAACTCCCCGGCGGCGAATAAGGAGTTTCGCGAGTGTAAGCGCGTAAGAGCTCTCGAAGCTCTCGTTGTGCCGCCGTTCGCCCTTTGATCTCGCCGACTGCCGGGGCCGCGCGCTATTACGCGACGATGAAACTTTATCAGCCATGACCGGACGGGAAAGAAATGGGGGATCTGGGGGAAACTGCACAGATCCCCGCGGATCCCTCATTCTTATCTCGCGATCGATAGACAGAAACGCGTTTTCGCGAATTCGCACGCGAATCTCCGAAGGAAAGAAGGTCGCCGCCGCGGCTTTCTCTTTCTGTCTCTCTTCTCTCGGCGCGCGCCTCGCTGCAGCCTCTCCCTTCCTCCCCCGTCTCCGTCTCCGTCTCCTCTCTATTTTGCGACCGGTCTCTAGCTTAACCTCGAAACCGTGAGAAACGACGGCGAGAGTAGTGTCGAGGTCCTCACTCTCGATCGGAATCGCGAGACAAAGCCGCGCTTGCCAATTCATAATGCGACCGATTATTTATGTGTGCAACTATTCATCCACACATATACGTCATTTTACGTGATAAAATTATATAAATATATAAATTTATATATATGTATATATTTATGTACGATAAGTATACAATATATTGTATAATGCATAAATATATATAATGAAATAAAAATAATAAATATAATAAATTTGTAATGTTCCCTCGGGATATCATGGATATGTATCATATATATTTATATAAATCTCGGGATCGCCGCGCTTTTTATCCGCGACGAAATCTCCGCGCATGATACGGAACTGCGCGTAAATCGCATAGAAAAGTTACTAGAGATGCGAGGAAATCGCGACCCTTAAATGGCGAGTATCCGAATGCACTTTCCGAATGAAACCGAATGAATCTTATCAGATATCCATTAATTAATAATCAGTCTCGCGCGGGATCGATAGCCACGTAAAATGTCCGGTGTCGTTAAACTCGGAGGCGCGAAGGCCAAGATCGTTCATCGACGCCGCGCGATCTGGCGGGAGCACGCTTCGTGGTTTCGCGCATCTTCCGGATCGAAACGCTTCCGACCGACATCGACGTCGACCTCGGCGGCGGCGGCGGCGGCGGCGGCGGTGGCGGCGGCGGTGGCGGCYCGTTACCCTCGCCGTCGACGACGCCGCCCCCGGCGTCGCGACGCTCATCGATTCCGGGGGCCCCGCCCCTTCCAGCGGCCGTCCAGTGACGTCACTGGAGCGCCCCGGCGCCCCATCGTTGCTCCAAGTGATCGCAGACACCACCCTCCCCCCTCGTCCTCCCCAACCCTCTCCCCTCTCCCGTCCTCCCTGCCGCCCCGGGAGAACGTAGACGCGCATCCGAATTATCGCTATAACCGGCACGGCGGCGGCGGCGGCGGGAGCACCGCCGAATCACAAAGCGGTCTTCGCGGTCGGGAAATTGGGGCGTCGATTTAAAATCGCTGGAGAGAGAGAGAGAGAGAGAGAGAGAGAGAGAGAGAGAGAAAAGAGAAAGAGATTCGGATGCGGGTGACGTGGACTTATAAATTGATAATCGGTGATAATCAGTGGGATGACAGGTGGGAGCGAATCTGTCGTAATGCCGGGCCGCGTAGTCTGGTGCGGCCGGAATTGGGGAATAACGAAGCCCGGATCCAATTCCGGGAGGAAGGTGGACGTCAGAGGGAATCATCTAGCACGCGTCTACTTTTTCTTTAATCTGCTCTTCCCACGCTTAAAAGGAGCCAAGTGCGCTCATCGTAAAATGGACAATGGACAGAAACGAATAGGAAATACCGCAAAGCAGAAAGAGAGAGAGAGAGGCTAGCAATCCGGAATCGAATTTCCTTGTTCTGACTTTCAACTTGGTACTCTCAATACCTGAGCGCATCGACCTAGACCTAGGGAAGTTGGGGAAACATATCCCGCCGCCCGTCCGGCCATATCTATTTATCTATCCACCCTATCTATTCGTCTGTCTGTCCGCATCCCCGGGAATCCCCGCTCCGTCCTCCCGGAACCGCAGTCTGAGCTGCGAGGGCCCGATAATCGCGAGTGCATAATGCACCTAATTGCTAATCAAAGATCCCACCGGCGTTGTACGCGTGTATGCTCGCGCGCGCGCGCGCGCGGTATATGTGTGCACACACACATGCGTGCGCAGCAGGGTTAACGTGCGTCTCAGACCTAATATCAACCGTCCAAGCGTTGTACACAATGTACGGTAGGCTGGCTCGGAGAAGACGTCGTCTTTGAAGCGAATCTGGCGAGTGAGTTGCTTGCGCAAACCACACTTTGAGGGGGCTTTGAGTTGACCGACGCTGCGTACGCTATCAATCAAGTCGCGCGAGTTAACGTTGCAATTTCACGAGCGGTCGCCCCCTCCCCCTCCCGCGAGTGCCTGGCGCGACGACAGCCCGAGGGATGGCGGGAAAAGCGCGGCGTGCGCGCTTAGGATAAAGAATAAATCCAGCTGCGTCTCCAGGCATGCCTCTCAAAGGGGAGCTCTCGCGAAATTAATCGCGCCGATGACGCAACTGATGAGAGTTTATCGATGAGAAGAAATGAGAGGCTCCCTCTAACGCGAGGGAGGGATGACGGAGGACGTTGAACGAGCACCGTCTCGGCATCTCTCTCGGTGCGAGAGAGATGGGAATCTTAGGTTATGTGGGACGAACGAAATCTCGTGCCGATCATTAACGGCGCATCAAATTTCACTGACGATACAGGCTCGCGAGACTCCAATGACTCGGCAGCCTCGGGATAATTAATCCAATCAACTTGATTGCTAATTGTTGCTACTCGTGCAAAATGGTTACTCATCTCGCTGTTGGTTCCTCGCCCGCCGGCCTCGCCTCTGCCCCTCCCCTCCTTTTTTCCTTCCCCCCCTTCACTCCGCTGGTCGTTGTTACGCTAATTCGCCGTTTACACGCGCGGCTATTAATTCCACTCGCGCGCGCCAGCGCGCACCGGTCGGCGTTTAATACCGAACTTAAGCGGCGGCGGCGGCTTCATTAACTCTGAAACATTCGCGCATTCCTCTTTGACGGCCGCGGTGTAAGTGCGGCGCAAGTGTCGCGGAAAGTTTAAGTTCTTGTGTTGATTTTCGGGAAAAAGGTAGAAAGATCGCACGCGATCTCGTCGCGATCTTTTAGTTTTAGGCCGCTCGCTTTAACGGCGACGAATGATAGGAGGGAAACGGATTCCGGCTCGCGGATTCACGGATTACGCAAGGTAATCGCGCTGTCGCGATTCTTGTATTCTCTGTCGAGTCACCAGAATCATCAACAGCGCCAAGCTGGAGAATTTTTGCGCGCGATCGTGTCCGAGCCACGTAATTTATTCGTTCGGGAGGGTGAACTGCGAGCGAGCGACGCAAGGCTCATTTGCATGCACGCGACGTGGCGCTTATTCCTGAGCTCGAGGTGTATATCAACTGGCTTGGTGACGGGATGGAAAGGCGCGAAGGCAGAGGCGAGAAAGATAGGAGCCACCTTTTCCAAGCATCCCTCTTCCAGCGCAGCTAAAGTCGGAATCAATTTCTTCGACACCACCTGCGCCACTGTAGCTTGGGGTTATTTCGTTGGGGCGAGAGTGCGAGAGAGATCCCAGATGCCCCCGGCTGATCCAGAAAAATTACAGGGATCGCTGTAAAACGTGCGACTGATTCGGGAATTCGCAGAAGGCGCGCAGAAGGCCGTGGAAAAGCTCGGAAAATGTTTTAACATCTTCCCTCGGCAGATTTTCCTCGATCAATACAATCGGGATTGAACGATTGGCGCGATTGGCGCGAAAGATCTCGCGAGCGATCATGAAAATGTGATAATTATTGGAAAATATTGGAACCTACAAAGTAGTTTCTTGCTTCATTTCGGGGAAACTTTCAGATTTTCTTAAGCACGAACGATAAGAGGCGTTCTTCTCCGAGCGAGTTTATCGCTCGAGTTCGTTTTCCGTTCCTCAAATTTCCGAGATCCGTCTCGCAGATTAAAGTCTCGCGCCGATTTTTGCGACTCGCACGAGTCCACTGCACCTTCACCAACGATAAGAAATCATTGCATCAGCAGCTTCAGCGGCGTTCTTCTCTAGCTGGAATGCAAGAAGAACAACAGCGCCGGATATGTCTCTCTTATCACGCCGGCGGCGGCTCTTATCACGCCTGTTTTTGTAGGTTATGTATAGCCGCTCCACTAGTTTGTACAGTGTTTCGGGAGTATAGATGTCAGCACTTGAAGATTACGAAAGGATCGCGCCGATTCGAAATTGTGTCCTCGGGATCGTAGTGAAAGAGCAAGGGCAAGGAATTAATTTGTGCACGTGCACAATAAAATGATAAAGTCACGCTCGATCTTCCAAGGGATCAAGCGCGAACCCTCCCGTTCCCAATTAATCCTCCCGTGCGCGCGCGTATTAATTGGCCGCGTATTTTTCGGCTACCCGATATGCGTACGGACGCGTGCATAATAACGACGACGATGCAGCGCGCGGAGTCCGGTCCGCGGATGGTAATACGTGTATAAATCAGAGCGATATCAGAACGCGCGCCGGCCCGTTTCACGTGCCACGCCAACCGAGATGCATTGCGTCCACGGCAGAAGATGGGGGAGGGGCAGGGGGAGAGGGGGAAGTACACGCGAGCCGCAGAGAGGTGGCCACGGCTGTTTATGGAACGGAGGAGGTTATGGCTTCCTCTCTATGTCCGGCACGGTCCAGCCGACCACTGTCGGGCCACTAATGAAGACGCACGTTCGAATTCGCGCGAAAATCAAACGCTGATTTAGCAATCCGAGGCGGCCTCTTGTTGGAATCTTCACGATTCCATCAAGATATTTCATCATCGCCATCATCGTTAATCCTGACGATCGCAGGGAGGGGGAGAGGACTATCCCCTCGCCTGCGATTTATTCTCGCAGACTGCTCGCGTAAAGAGAGAGACGGCGAATTCGCCGTGAATTTCGTGGAAATTGGCGAATCGACAGTCAAAGATGCAACCAACGCGGCGTTCCGCAGCAATATCTTGGTAAGAACTCGCGGTGATCGACCGGAAGGCATGCCGGACGGTAATACGCGGTAACCGCTGTTCCGTTTCGCATCCGTAGCCCACGATTGTCGATATTAATCACGCTCATTGTTCGCGTTTCGCGATGGATTGTATCGCGCGCGCAGAAACCCCGGCGACCCCTAAACTCCGCGATCGAACGCGCCCTTCGTCTCGGCGCGAGCCAACGAGAGAGAGAGAGAGAGAGAGAGAGAGAGAGAGAGAGAGAGAGAGAGAGAGAGAGAGAGCGCCGCAACGCCGTAATTCAACCCGTCCGTCCACCCGTCCGTCCGCCCGCCTGTCCGCCCGCCCGTCTGTCCTCTATCCATTCCACCCACCCTCTCACCCAGCCGCCCCCTTTCTCTCTCACGCACGACGGACGCTGGCGGCTGTCACCCGGTGCGTGCACCCGGTATATTACTCTCTCTCGCCCTTAATACACTTACGCGCGCACAAAGAGTTTCTCGCCCCCCCCCCCTTCGTGGCCTCTCTCCCTCCGCCCCGACCGCCCTTGCGATTTTCACGGGTGGGAGGGGGGGGGGGTAATATCCCGTCCTGAAAGGGACCCCCTCCTCTTCCGAGGAGAGAGACCGGGGGCACGCACGGGGGAGAGGGGTGGGGGGCGGCCTTTTCGATGCGAAACGAAGTTTCGATTCGGTGGCGGGATCAAAGAGGATTACTTGAGCAAAGCCCGTGGCATCACGTGCGCGTTATGAAAGTGCCCGACACTTATTTAACGCTTGAAAAACACGCGTTTCCGTTTCAACAGCCAATTGGCTCGATCTGCCAGATGAAAGAAAGAAAGAGAGAGAGAGAGAGAGAGAGATAGAGCGTCCTCCGTGCAATCGCGATGATAATGAATTGCAATCAGCAACGAGTTGATCAGCCTCGAGGAGAAAGGAAGACAGCGAGTTTGCAGGGTCAGGCATGCCCGTGTCGATTCCGATCGCGTTTCCGGCCTACTTGTAGCGGGTAGTATTCCACGGGCGATCGGCAAGGCGGAGGAATTATTCCGCGATAAAGGTTCGTTTTCAGCGTTTTACGAGAAGGACGAGAAGGTTCGCTTTTGCATGTCGCCGCGTTACGCCCGCGAGCCGGACAGAGGTCGACAAATGGCACGCCATGGCGCGCCGGAAGCGAAGATTCGAGGAAAACTTTGGAAAAGTTGCAGGATTTGCCATCCCGTTGAATCCTGCTACTCGCTCTCCGCTTTCCCTCTTGGAAAAGGAAAAGGTCAAATGCAGCGAGGACAGGTAGCGCGGGTAGCGCAGGTAGAAGCCCATCTTTCCCGATTCTTTCTCTCGGCCTCCCATGCGAGGGTGGCCGAAGGGTGGGTGCAAGTGTTTCCTTGGCCTGCGAGGGTGACGAGACAGCTGCGTGAAACCCGACGATCGCCAGCTGGCGTTCGCAGGATTCTTCAAGTTCAGCTGAAAAACCGCCGGCCTCGTACGCTCGCCGAGATTATTATTCGCGCTATGCGTTTCTTATCAGTCAGGCCGGCCCGCATTGACCCGCGAGCAAGCAGATGGTTGTACATTTACGGTGGGGGGGAGGTCGGCCTCGTGAGAGGCTGATTGGAAGGATAATGAATCGAATGATGAATACGTGGAAGTGAATTTCCGTGCGATCTGCAGCGCGTTACCGGTACCCTATCTTACGCGCACGTTTGACCAGGATGTTTATATAATCGTTTATATATCGCGTAATCCATATTTATATGGAGCTGCGCAATGTTTATTACCAAACTTGCACGGCTAACGTTTACATCGGTATTGGCCGGCGATTAATATTTGCTGTCACGCGGCCGATCGAATTAATCGCGGCGTTGATTTCCCGTGCGAGCGAGAGGAAGAAGTGTCCAACACCGCGCTCGCTCGGACACGCTATCCATCAGAATGTCTGTGATTTATCGCGGACGTTTCGCTCGCGATGTTAACGAATTCACGGCGAGCGCTCGCGCATGTGGAAACTCGTGTCGCGCGCGACGGAATCGCCTTGAGATTATAAATGCTGCCGGATCGTGCAATCGGTAAACGATAAACAACGGGGATTATGCAAAAAGCGTTATGCAAAATCGGCGCCGATCGCTCGCGAAGATTGTGCGATCCTGGCGCGTAGCTTCTCGCCTTTGACCGCGCGCTTCGCGGAAACGCGCCGATTTCGATATCGATAAATTCAGCTCGCTGGGGGAAGAAGCCGAGTCCGCGGACTCGAGAAATGACGTCGGTGTCTCTTCGGGGTAGCCGAGGCGGCGAAATTTATCCTCAGAGGCGGGAAGGGAGGGAAAGAGCACGAGAGACGGGGAGCTTGGCGCGCTTTTGCATATTCAACGACTCCCGGGAACGTTGTGGCAACTACGGGAGCCTCTCGCAATCTCTCCCGTAAATGTCGATACCGACCATGTCCGCGCGTGCAGGACGTGCAGGATCGCTGATAAAACGCGCGTTCTTTCCGATAGCGATCCGAAAGTTCCGCGGCGGTTTTCGCCTTATTATCGTACCGTTCGCTCGTGGCGGACGGGAAAATCTCGGGGGGGGGGGGCGAGATCTGGTAGCGCGATGGTAGCGCTTTCGCGCTTTCGTCGCAGCGAGCCTTTAGTGTATGCGCGCGCGCGTGTGTGTGTGTGTGTAAACAAAACTCGGGCAATCTCGGATCGAAGATGTAACTTGGAAACTTGTCCGACTCGGGGCTCCTCCGCTCGCAGGCGATCGCGCTCGCCCGAGGTCTCCCACCTCCCCCTCTCCCCCTCGCCACGAGCGCCGGATTTCCGGATTTCAGATTTCAGCTCTCGCGAAGTGAGCGAAGCGAGAGGCGCGTCTCAGTCGCGATCGTTATCGGTATCGGTATGTCGGTGGAAACCGACATTTCGACATTCGCTTATTTATCCCGTGAGATAAGTGTTACGGCGAAGGTATCCCCCTCGTCGGCCCGCCCCGTCGCCCCTTCGGGGCGACCATAAAAGCTCCGGGCAAACGATGACCTGGACCATGGGCTGAATGAGCCAAAGCGGCGCACGCCGCGCTCCGATTGGTCGCTATTTCGAAACGACCCTACCGGCGTCGTCGCCTGTGCACCGCACGGATGCTGTACAGGCCGTAGAGGCAGAGAGCACCTCCGGAGAAAAGGTTTCACGTTCTACCGAAGAAAGGTTCTGGCTTCCAGGACGTCGCCCGCGTCGCCGCAGAATACAGACAGACAGAGAGAGAGAGAGAGAGAGAGATGGGAAAGGTATTCTGGGAGAAACCTCCCGCGGAAGGGAATGCGACGAAGAACGAGCAGAAGCGGGCCGAGACTATCGCGAGTCGAAATGAGCGTCCGGCAGATCGTTGGATAGGTCTCGATTTTCACGGCGAGTCGAGGAAATCGCAGGCGGTTTGCCGAATGGAAGTTCGCTCGCGAAACGACCGCGGGACGAGGGGGATGCAACTGAGAAGTGTCAGAAGTGACCATACCGGTTGCTTACGTAAGGTCTCTCCTTGCTTGTTGCGTATCCGTAGAAGTAATTAGCGCACGAGCGCGCGATCGACACGAAAATAGAAAACGGAGAGGAACCTGAGGAGAACGGTCTCCACTCCTCCCGTTCCCCCCCCCTCTCTCTCTTTCTCTTTCTGTGAACTTCGACGAAGAGCCGGGGAGCCTCGAGCCTCGATGGAAGTCGCGAGGGACGAGACGCCAGTTCTCTCATCCGATCTAATCTCACGTGCGCGTGACCCCGTCGTCTGGTCTCCCCCCGCCCCCTCCCCCTTTTATTCCATTACTCCGTACTTGTATCTCGTGACTGCGCGCGTTACGTAACGCCATCGCGATTGATGCCGCCGCCGCGGCATCTCTCCGTTAAACTACAATCCGCTAAATGTCACGGCTATCGTGATTCAAATGGAGGAAAGCCGCGCGCGCGCGCATCGCACGTGTGCATCGCACACCCGCGATCTCATCACCCGACTCCGTGCCATCATCCGCGCCAAACGGAGGGGGGGGGGGAGCACTAAATCCAGATGCGGCGGTGCGTCGTCGTCCGGCGCAGGCAGACCCAGCCGGGGGGTGATAATAACGATGATCACAGCGGGGCGGCGATATAATAATTTCAGATCGTATTAATTAGCCTAGATATATATATATATATATCGCGTTAATTAGTGTATATATCGCGTCGATTAATCAGACTAATCGAGTCCGATCGGCGCAAAGGTACTACTAATTAACGCTCGCGCGCCGCCGCGACAGCGGAGACTGCCATTTAGACAATGCCGCCACCCTCCCTCCCTCCCTCCCTCCCTCCCACCCTCCCCAGTCCCGCCATTCGCGAACAACGCGCGGCGCACCGCACAGAGGAGGATTGCAGCGACCGACAGGTCGGCGGCGGCGGCGGGGAGGGAGGGAGACCCGGGGGTGAGTTTGCTCGTTCGGCGGACGATAAACAGGGTTGTACAAACGCGTCAGCCGACTCGACAGACCGGAACGGATGATTTATGAGCAAAGTACGTCGAAAGGAGAGCCGGCACGCGCACGGGTCCGGATTCGTCCAGATTCTCGACCTAAGCGCGACCTCGCGATCACGCGTGAACCGAGCCTGCTCGAAAGAGTCGTGATCCTCGCTGCCCGACAACTCTCTCGTCCGCGAGAGAAAAGATGACCAAATATGATGACACCGAGGCTCCTCGGTCCTCGCTCCGAAGAGGCTCGCATTGTGTGGGATGCTGGGATCGGAGGGATACCTCCGATGATCGCATACGAATCTCGGAAAAATCGAGAGCCGGGATCAAGGACCATGCCGAGGGTCGAGTCATCAGTTAAACGTAGAGGAGTGAATAGGAGGATGCAGATTTTTAATAGGATCATGGCGAATCGAATCAAGGAGAGCATCGCCTGTTTTGATCGAGAATGTCCGGCGAGAGGGGTATTATTGCGTGTACACACACGCACGCGCACACATTCGCGGGCGATCGATAGAAACGAACTGGCGAAACAGTTTGAGGACTCGCGTTCGTACTCGCTCGAACTCGCGCCCGATCGGCAGGCCCTGGCCCATTTATGCTCGAAGCGGTCAACGTCAGCAGCGTCATCGCCGGCTTAACATCGATTAGATTAACATATCGAGGCGCGCGCCGAACCGGCGTCCAATTAATTCGCGCGGGATCGACGCGATTAAAACGAAATCGCTTCGCGATCGTCGCTGCTCATCGTTGCTCGATGGCAAAAAATTTATTTCGCGCCATCACCATCTGCTCGAGCTGAAACGGCATACGCGCGTTTTAATTTGCACGCTTCGCGTCGAGTTTACCGTTGCGACACCGCGCACGCGCATGCGCGCGGTTCCGGGCTTGAATTGCGAACGGGATTTTTTGGGAATTTATATCAACGGGGAGAAAGAAAGAGAAAGAGAGAGAGGAAGCGCGTTGTATTAAAGTCGCGTCAACGTTGCAAACGTTGCGGAGGAATCGCCGATGCGATAACCGTGACGAGTTTCGAGCGACGCAACGATTTTCGTGATAATTACTGTCGCATTATCGTGCGCATTATACATTCGTTGCGTCTCGATGCGGCGATCGGCGCCTCGCGCGATCTATTTCGTAAATATCATCTATGAATTAAACAGTGCGCGATAAATATTCAATGGCATCGCGTGCTTCGCACGCTATACGGTAACCAATTTAAATTACGCATTACATTTATCTCGATGAATATAACATTTATCGGGCGAATATAATTAATCGGGCGCGACTTCTTGCCTAACGCTAAATGCTAAAACCCAATTTGTGTTTTGCAGACATAACCTATACGCACGTGGAAGAATACGACGCGTGATTCGTTATTAATTCGTTATTCATTTGGCGAAAGAGCGACCTATCGACGATTCGACTAGAGTCGACGTGCGAGAATTGCCAAAATCTTCGATTGCGGTTCCACCTGATCCGCCGTTGTCAGGCGTTAGCCTTTTGCTCTTAATTCCTTCCTTATTGCGGGGACTTGTCGATTCGTCGGTCGTTAATAGTTCCGATTAGCTCGATTAGCGCGACTCGCGCAATTGCAGCGATACAGATCATCGATACGTCGTAGTAACAGTCGATCGTTGCTGCTTTAGAAAAATAAGAGATTAAAAATAGGACCGTAAGACCGTCAAGATCAGCTCAATATAAAAGTTGCAGTTTATTGATCGCTCTCGATTTAATTACACGCGCTAGCGTGATGCGCAGCCCCCTCTTCTCCACTCTATTTTTCCAAACTGAAACTCGCGAAACTCGGCGGTAGTTTCCTCATTTATCGGCGGATATCGAGTGATAAGGGAAACACCGAGACCCGGCCGAGATTTCGGCGAGGCAAGGGGTGTGAGGCGCGCTTCTGGACGATTAATAAATCATCAGGCGCGCATGCGCACGCGCACGCGCGTGCGCAGCCCGATGGAATCACGCTTAGCGGCCGCGCGACCGCAGCGCGATCTGACGCTCGGGAAGGCCCCTTTGCGGGCTTCCCCCTCTCTCGCGACTTTGGCGATTTCGGGCCCGGCCGATTCGAGCGCGCGCCGAGAGCCGGAGAAACCGATAATTCTCGAGTTATTACCACAGCGCGAATTCACGGCGGGAGGAGGAGGAGGGGGGAGTTAGGATGGGACACAGGGTCGGATGGGAGGGGGATTTATGCGATACTTGGCGATTTATATCCGCTTTTATCTGCCCTGTCCACCGCGTTTATCGCGTCGCCGCGTTGCTTAATAACGATAACGCGGCGCTTTGAACGTGATTATTGTTGCCGCCGTCGTTTTAACGGCTATAAAAAGCGATGCCGTTATCTCGGATTAACTCTATTGATTCTTAAAGAGAGGCGCTGGAAGCCCGCCGTGTCATTGATTATAAAAGCGTCCGGGATAATGAGGAATGATGACCGCCGACTGACTTATTCGTTGCGTCTGTCTCAAATCGGATAGCGATTGACTCGCAGAGTTATATATCGCGGCGTGATCAAATCTCGATAAAGGTCGGCGGCGAATGCGCCCCCGATTTGGACGATCGTCATTTGTGCACCCCCGGAGTAATCGATTAGCGGGAGGCGAGTTTTCGCACGCGCGTTTCCCGCCGGACGAAAAGGACGGTGAAAATTTCGGAGGGACGGAACGCGTTCGATCCGCTCCCGGGGATGCGAGAGACCGCTTTTAAGGTCAAGCTGCCGTCATGTTGCCGACGTAACCGGAGCGTCAACGATGACGTAAACGCAAATCCGAGAAGCCCCGTGAGGAACTGCGGCGGAGATTAATGCAGTTGTGCGGCTCGCTGCGCGGCCGTCTTTCCGCGCCTCGTCCATGTCAAACGTCGGCTCGTCGCCGCTTTCACCCCTCCGGGGTCCCCTCGCGTTCCTCGCTCTCGCCGCTAAAGGGTCATCGTTGGATCACCGATTTGTCTCACTTACCGGCTACGAGAATCCAAAATCCACGAATCCGGACGAAAATCCGGAAACGGCATTTCGCCGTTCAGCGATTCCCTCAACGGCGAGATCTTAATCGCACCGATCTGCCCGATTTAGGACGCAGACGCGTCCATTTATTCCCGCGCCGGCGAACGCAAGTACCGCGCGATTGATCGCGCCGGCCGGCTGCTGATGTTATCGGTGTATCTGTATCATAGATCTGCGCGCCGCGAATCATATCCGCCCATATCGGCGGCCATCGGTCGGCGCGAGTGATGTAACGGGTGTACACGCCGGCATCGCGTGTATCATCCGGACTGCACCGGGCGTCGTAATTAGCATATCCTGCGCCGTGTCGCAGCGCACGTGCACAGATGCGCACCGCTTGCCGGGCGGAGGGGGGAAGGGACGTGGCCGCGACAATGCGGATCGGGATTCGACCGAGGGCTCGAATCGGATTGATAACAAGGCAGCAGCGGGGTAGAGAGAGAGAGAGACAGACGGGGTCATCGAAATAATTAACGTTGATCGGTCTGGAGGGGGAGCGGCAGCAGCGGATCCCGATTAACGACGAAGGTGCACGACGGTAAAAGATAAAAGAAGCGGTCGATTAGGCATCACGGCGGCCGCGCTGACCTTGCTGGCTTGCTGACCAGGCTCAGCCGGAACGTAATCTACTTCCGGATTAGCGCGAATTACCGCGCGGGAGATAATTGTTATTCCGAGTAAGCTCGGAACGGAGTGGCGCGCAATCGATCGGTCATCATTGACCGCGCGTCATCGCTCTCATCCGTTTGTGTATATTGCCGATTCCCGATTACGTTCGCCAGAGCAGAGCAGCATCCCGAGAAGATCCCGAGACTGATCGATTCTGGCTGGATCGATCTCTTCGGAGCGAGCGGCTCGGCGATCCACGTGCGTCTTCTCGCGTTCACCAGCTCCTCCGGGCTGGGAGCAGGGAGGAGGGAGGGGAAGGAGCAGCAGCGAAGCAAGGAAAGAGAGAGAGAGAGAGAGGGGGGGGGGAGACGACGAGGAGGAAAGAAACGGAACTCGAGTATGATTCCATTAACCCGGCTATCGAGCGTGTCGGCGAAGCGAGCGTTCCAATCGATGAATCGCAAAGAGGAGGAAATGACGAGGAGGGTGAAAGGTGGGGAGGAGGGGGAGGCGAAGACGTGGGGCAAGCGATGACGATGACGGTGAGATTCCGCGCGTCGCAAAGTAGGTCGACTAATTGCCAGGTGAAGGCACCGAAGGTGCCTTTGTCGGAACCGCCAAGGGCATGAACGAGGAAGGGGACGAGGGAGAGGCGGACAAGGGAGCGGAAAATCGTAGGCGAGCCGGCCGCATCCGGTGCCAAGTCGTTGGCGATTTCCACCGCTGTTCTTGCAATTAGCATGACGCGGAGCGTAACGCGCGGCTCCCTTTGACAAGCTGGACTCGCGGACTGTAGAATTTTCGGGGTCTCGGAGTCGTTGCCGCGTTGCGTGCATCAACAGATTACCGCTCGCGTCCCGAAATTGCAAAAAGTTCTTTGCCTTTTAGGATATGTACGCATATATATATATAGTTTATGAATATTTAATGATTCGCCGTAACGCAAGGGATGGCATGCATAGTTACGACGTACATGATGACACGCGATTATCATTTCGTTTTTAATAATACATAAATAAATTTCACGTGATGACTGGTGCGCGCGCATCGCGCGGCATATTCTCACCGGGCGCAAAATGCGTAATGCATGGCAATCACGTGGCGCACGTGACGAGGGGGAGGATGCGAAGAATTGGGACGAATTCGGCGAATGCTTCGGCAAATGACGCAATGATGAGGATCAGGGTGGTCCAGACACGCTCCCGCATCCCTATCCTGCCGTATTCCTCCCTGTCTCCGCCTCACTGGCGGATCCTACGTGTCCCGCCTTGCGCTACGGTTGCCATGGCGACAAGGACACCCCCGTATAGTTTAGACGCGACATGCGCGGCTGAAAGAACGCGCGGCCGGTTCGATCCGGCCGCGTCCTCGCCGCCTCGCGAATCTTTTTTTCCCGCGCCTCGAGGGATGCACCGGGGCGATCTCGCGGATCGTCATCCGATCGACGAAGGCGCCTCGAGCAAGTTTCAGCTTCGGAGCGGTTCCCTTTGTCCGTTTCATGAGCGAAACGGTAACTTTGTCTGCTCTCCTGAAGAAAGAGGGTAAAGATATCTCTCGAAGCCCTGCTGACTTGCTCTTCCTCTTGACGCGCTCTATCCGCTCGGCCCGAATGTTGTTTCATGTTTACTATGGTGATGTTGCTCGCTGGAGCAATGATTTTTTTCGATGATTATATCAAGAGCCCATATCGCTCGCAACGATGTCCATTCGGACATCTCGACGTTGTTGATCTTGCTGATCTCGCTACGCGTTAATTTCATAATTTCATAATAGTCACACCCTGGTCATCCTTCTCGCTCGCTTGTAATTCCGAATCGGCCACCGCGTGTCTTCACTGACGCAGCTGCAGTCTCGCTCCGTTATCGCTGATCGCGCGATATGGCAGCCGCGGGTGAATCATCATCATCTCGCGCGAGGGCATCGGAGAAAGCCGATGCGCGATCTCGCCGGATGAGATGCGTTTACGATTCGCAATTAAGAATTTATCGCCCGCTCGGGAACAACTCCGACCGGCTCTCCGCTCCGAGATAATCATCTGGACCATCGGCGAGATGCTGTAAAGCGATAAGCGCATCGCAAGCGGGATTACCTCGTCGCGGGATGACGGAAGCGCGGGAATCCATAAATAACGAAAGGAACAAACCGCCAGGCGGAAATGTATCCGCGTTATAATCGCCATCCCGATAAATCAATCGCGGGAATGCCGCGCGCGCGAAGCTCGTTTTATTACACGATCCCGCGCGCGTTCCCGGATAAATCAATCCGATAATCGCCTGACAATTACAGTCGCGCCGGCTCTAAAGCGAGCCTATTTCCTTATCGAATTATATTGCCCGTGACTTTTGTGCAGCGGCCGCGCGGGACGCGCGCCTTGCGTAATCTAATCGTTCGTGCACGTCGGCTAATTATACTTTATGCCAATAAATTTGTAGATCGTTATATCTATCAATGCGCGGCCCGGAGAGCGACGGCGGGGAGGGGAGGGGGGGATCGATAAGAATTGCCGAGTTTATCGGCATCGCCTGGCGATAAACTCCGCGGTGTACGATCAAGCGCTGCTCGAAGCGATGACCGTTCTCTCTCTCTCTCTCTCTCTCTCTCTCTCTCTCTCTCTCTCTCTCTCTCTCTCTCTCTCTGTTGCTGCGAGATTGCAGGCCGCGGCGGAAGACAGAGGCCGGCTGCCGGAATAACGAATAATCTCGGGCGGCCGGCGTCGATCGGACGACTATCGACTATCGACGTCGCGTAAACAATACGAAACTAATCAGCCGTGTGTGTGTGCGCGCGTCGATTATCGCCGCGCAACTCGGTTATCATCGATACCGGGGAGATAATATATTTCGTCGCGGAAATCGACATCGCGGGCACGTTCGCCGAGGTCGGAGGTCGATCGTGTCGACGGTCACGTCGGATTATTAAAAATTCAGTCGCATCGGCGCATTCGTCCGGCCGACGTTCGTTCCTGCCGCGGCTGCAATCACGTCGCTCATTGTGCGCGGATTGTGCATTTCGAACGAGGTGAAATTATTATTATTCGGTACAGTTTGTACCGACGTATAAACAACGGGCGATCGATGCACCGCGACGACGCGCCAACGAGCCTTCCTTGCAAATAAATCAGGCCACAAGCGCCAAGCCGCTCGTTAATCGTGCATGCCGACTAATAACGCAAAAGTGTCGCCAAAGTGCTCGCCTCAATCGCCAACTGGATAATAGATCATGTCGATGGATAATGTCAGATCGCCAGTACGCAAAACTCTGCTGCTCCTGCGTGATTACACGAGAATACGAGAATAAGTGAATGCTTCGATAACAAGCTCTTCTTCCGTCTCCTCCTATAAGAGCAGATCTTACAAGAGGTGCCTGTTCCCTTGCTGTCCAACTTTCGCGCCAACGCTTTGGAGGCCATCCAGGTAGCCCGAAGATGTTTGGTTTTCCATTTTACGCGATTTTTGCGAGCCAGTTATCATCCATCCTGTTTACATGGTGTCTGCATGCTCGTGCTCCCGATTCTGGTTCATCTTGTGACGTCTTGGATCTCGCAGATGCTGCGGATGTCTCCGCTGTGAATTCTATCCCGCAGAGTGATGCACCTTAAAGTCCTCAATCTTTACGAGCATTTTCTTTTTCTTCTTCATCTTCTTATAAGACGTGTATTTCAGTGTGCTTGTTCTCTTGCGATATCAATGTCCAACTTTCGCGCCAACGCTTTGAAGACCGTCCAGGTAGACTGTTTGGTTCTTCTTTTCTCGCAATTTTTGCAAGCCAGTTATCTCGTTTACACGGTCTCGCCATGTTCATCTCCCGATTCTGGTCCATCTTGTGACATCTTGGATCTCGCAGATGCTGCGAATTCTATCCCGCAGAGTGGTGCACCTTGAGTTGTCCTCTTTTCCGTTTTTTTTCCCGCGAGTGATTCATCAGCAATAATGATAATTGTTTAACAACACAGCCATAAAGCTCGCATGTGAGCAGGAGAGTGCGTAACGCGAAAATGTCCTGCGCTCGTGCTGTAACGTTGCCTGAACTTTCGGGCTTATCGAAACGAGTGATAACGGCGCGGAAACGCGCTTCGGCGCTTGCTCGAAACAAAGAAGGAGAGAAATTTAAGCGCTTGCCGTATCAGTTGC
Organism: Eciton burchellii; assembly: GCA_020341155.1. NCBI lineage: Eukaryota > Metazoa > Arthropoda > Insecta > Hymenoptera > Formicidae > Eciton > Eciton burchellii. The sequence continues at coordinate 92,375 of JAHMML010000105.1, forward strand.
GCAACCGCGACCGGCTAATGTAATCAGCCCGGCGAAACGCGCACGCGAAACGATAATTGCGTACGAGAAAGGTGCGCGCAGCTGTGCGCGCGTGTATGTTCTAAATATATTTAGATAGACTCGGCGCGTGCCGAGTCAGTCGTCCTCAAGTTTGCGCCGTTATAAAAATCAGATGCCAGATGCGTTTCGGATATCGGGAATCGCTCGGCGAGAGATGATAAGCGCCGCGGCGCGCTTCTTCGCAGCTCTGAAAGCCGCGATTCGATGGCGCGCTGCTTGCGAGAAATCGGACATAGAGAGAGAGAGGGGGGAGGGAGGGAGGGGAGAGTATATCGGAAGGAATATCGAGAGGACTATTGACAATAATGATCGAGCCAGGCTCGATCGCCAATCTCAGAGATGCACCCGCTTCTTCTTGGTGCTTTTCCAGACCCGTTCTTGACCCGTTCTCGCTTCGGGTCAGCCTTCCTAGCCTCTCAGTCGCAGCACCGTCTCTTCGTGGTCGCGACCTATGCCTCTCCTGCCAATAGGTGAGATCTGTCTCTTGCAATTTTCATCAGCCCATTGTCCGCCATTCTATTTACGTGTCCGTTGCATTCTACTTTCCGCTGATGTTTCCGTTCATTCTCGCCTGCTACTTTGTGCGATCTCGCGGTGTCCTCACTTCCCTCTTTATCGAGCAGTGTTTCTTTCTTTTTCCCCGCAGGGTATTCTCATCTCCGTGTCGTCTCTAATAGGCCCTTTGTTTCCGACCTGTCGGCTCTCGCTTCTGCTGCCCATGTCGTAATGGATCCAATGCCTCGTAGACACGTGACACTTTGTTCGTGGCATTGAAGCATCGCTATTTTCTATCAGCTTCGGCCACTTGTCGCAATGTCTCCGCGCCCGAAGCCGCTCGGCCATCTATTCCGAGATATCGAAATTCCAATCGCCCTTGAAGAGTCACGGACTCACGCGTGGATTTCGATACACTCGGGATATCGTTACACTTTTGCATCGCCGATGCCGCGAGATCGCGAGAGCGCTGGGAGATTCGCATGGGCGGCGGCGGAGGCGCCGACAGGGAAATTTACGAGAATTCTCGAGAAAACCGGGACGCCAAATCCCGACGAATCTCGTCGAAGCCCGTCCCGATCCAGCTTTATCCCGGCGTCCGGGATTTTATTGACTTGGACGGCACGACGCGGCATCTCTCTCGGTCGATTCGCGGCTCGCCGCTGAAAACGATGAATGAAACATCGGCAGAAAGATCCCACGTCCGCGGGGAACTCCCCCACCTCCCCTCCCCTTCCATCCCGCGCAGCGGGGATGGATTCTCTCGTCCGCGGTGAGGTGAGGTGAGGTTGTCGATCGTCGGAGGATCGGAATACGCTTCGCTGGAGGATAATAATCTCGACTCTCGCGACATCCGAAAGTTGCGGCAACTTTGATGCGCGCGCGCGCGCGCGCGAGCGCGGATGTGGGCCGAGATTACGTAGGGAATGAGATTTCGCGAAGGCGGCGACGAGGCCGCGCCGCGCGCGCTCGATAATGCTAAAAACAAGCCTAAGCGCCGGCGATCCGCGCCGCGCGCCGCCCTTGATGCAAGCGGGAGGGTCCACTCGGGCAATTTCTGCTTTACATGCGGGCATTTGTATGCAGATCCGCGGAATCATCAACACTGGGAGGTGGTCCCGGTGGAAACAAGTCGACTCGATCCTTCCGAGCTAACTCGATCGGAAACGCCATTGTAGCGGCAAGCCTCGAGACGCTCGGCGGTGATACAATGCGACGACGATACGAGGCGTTTTCCAGCTTCTCCCCTGACGTTGATGAAACCGAGAGTGTGTGTGCCGCGCGCGCGCACGCGCAGATACGCGCTTGCGTACGCTTGAATGGTCCTTTTGAAGGAGCCGAGCGGCTCGCGGAAATTTTTTATTCCGCCGCGATCCCATTTGAATTTCGAACTTTGTTCGAGCAAACTGGAGCGTGAAGGCCGATAAGGGCAATTTAAAATACCCGCGCGAATTTCAAACGTGCCTTAATTAACATTCCTCTTTCTTACGACGCGCCCCCGTCATTTCGTATCCGTCATCAAATTTATCAAATCGCGATGAGGAACGCGCGTCGTGCGATTAAAATTCCTCTGATCCGTCCAGGATTAAATCAATTAACTTCGTCGCGCGATAAGCGCGCTAATTATTCCCTCCCTGTCACCCCCCTGTGGGAGGGACGGGCAATGGGACGTTTCGGTGGCGATTTCGGGGTCGGGGCAGCTCGAAGAACGCCGAGAAGAGGTCAACCAGCTGCCGAAAACGGCAGCGGAGGGGCAGGGGGAGCCGGCGAACCGAATTGATAACCCATTTCCGGCTGTTGAAAAGTGAGCGGGACGAGGTTGCGGCTGCCGATGGACGCCAATATCGATTTATATGCCGGCGAAGCGGCGCGCGAGAGGAGAAGCAAAAGTTTGTTCAGGATTGCCGGGATGAATATTTATGATCGTACGGGCGAGAGGGGGGCGGCTCGGATTTTAGGACGCTCTTCCGGTGAATCGGGAGACGCCGGGTATCCTGATGTATCTCGATATCTCTGCGAGCGATTGATCGCGCGACGAAATCCGAATCCGGATCGCGGATTCTCAAATTTAACGCACGCGCCGCGCGCATGCGCGGGAGAGCGTAGTCCTCCGATTCGAAAAAAAAAAGGAACAGGGAGGGAGGGAGGGCGTACAATATGCACTCTCGGAGTGTTTTTTTTTTTTTTTTTTTTTTTTTTTTCCCCCGGTGGGATCAGGGGGATTAATCGCGGGCTCGCGCGGGTCATTTCATTGAGGTCGTCGCGCGACACCCGCGCAGGCAGGCAGGCCGCGGATAAATCGGCGCTGATTTATGGACGCATCGCTGTCAGGCGTCGCCGCAACCCCGTAATAGAATTGTTCTATTAAATCAGCCGAATCCCGAATCGCGCGCGTACAGCCGATTAAACACGGCGCGGATCGGCGGAAATGGCGATCAGCGAAATTCCGTGCGCGATGCGACCGCCAAGAACGGGCGGGCTCGGTAAAACTAAACGCTCGAAACTCGAGACAGAGAAAGAGAGAGAGAGAGAGAGAGAGAGAGAGAGAGAGAGAGAGAGAGAGAGAGAGATTCCGATCTCCGCTGTCCGTTCCGCTCGCTCGCTCCAAACCTGCCGATCCCAATCCCGATGCGAGATGCGTCTCTATTCCTCACTCTGGATCCCGATTCTACAGCGTTTCTCCTGAAACCCTCCTCCCCTCCTCGCTTTCGGTGCGCGCGCGGACGACGATCATCGTCTCGGATGGAAGGAGCTCTTCGGGTGTTAAATAATCCGCTCGGATCGCTCCCTTCTGCCGGTTTCTCGTCGGCGCGCTCCGAGGCGGACCCGTCCCGGGTACCAGATCTGGCAGCGACCTGAACGCGCGCGCGCGCGCGAGAGAGAGAGAGAGAGAGCGCGCGAAGGTCTTCCGGTCGTGAAACAGGTCCGTTCTGTTCGGTTGCGAGCGCGGCTTAGGCCTTTGTCTCGCGTTCTCCAGCCGCGCGCGCGATCGGCGAGCCTTTGGCTCGAGCGTTTCGGCCTCTGTCGGCTCCTCCTATCGAGAGATCTTAGGATCCGGAGGCCGATTCTTCTGACGGTGGTTCGGGGTATCCCGAGATCGTGGATGCTGCGGCAATAAACGCTCCGTCCGTACGTCCGTACGTTTGCGAGCACCAACCCGAACGAGCGATCTTCCGCCTGAAGATTCCGAACTCTCTCTCTCTCTCTCTCTCTCTCTCTCTCTCTCTCTCTCTCTCTCTGTCTCTCTCTCTCTCTCTTTCTCGGGACACGCGCGTTCCCCCGATCGAGGGCGTGCCCCTTAAGCCTCAGGAGCTTCGCAGCTTCCTCGTTCAAGCGGCATTCAAAAACGTAAATCCAGGCTCGGCGGGACGATCGCACCGCGTGTTCTCGCCGCGGATGGCGACGAATGAAAAAAAAACCCCGGGGCGAGGAGAGGAGATGATTAATGGGGAGGGGAGGGGAGGGGAGATCGCTGGAAGTCGAATAAAGAGCCCCGCGCGCAAAGAGTGCACCGATCGCGAAGATATAATGAAAGTAGATTAACCGAGCACGGGGGAGCGACAACGCGCACCCCTCTCCTGCATATATATATATATATATATATATATATATATATATATATATATATATCCTCTTGTCTCCCCTTTCACCTCCTCCCACGTGCATCCGTCGCAACGTTGCAGCTGTCGCTACGCAGATGGCGAGGATCTTTGTCCCTCCCTTCATCGTCCTCGTCCAGGTCGGCGCGTGCACATGCAACCGATGCGCATCCAAGGCTGCATCGCGGTCTCGCGTGACATCGTTCAAAGAGAGAAGGAGAGACATAGATCGATAGCAGGAAGAATGAACTCGATCCCGCGTTCTCCCTTCTTCTTCTCCCCTTTCATCCCCGCGCGGCTCGATGCTCCTCTGATTAGCGTTTAATAAAGGCGCCCGCTCGATTCGCCGCTCGTTTGCACCCGCTGCTGACGAGCAGCGACAAGCTTAACGGCGATTCGACGTAATAAGGGCGACGTAAAATATCGATTCCCACAATCGAGACTCTCGCGCGCCGACTTACGGAATCGAACCATCCTCGGCCTTCGCGCAGGCCGATCTACGCCGTTCGAGAGATCTCGCGCAGCGATCTCTATCCGAAGGGGGGAGAGGGGGCGGGGGAGGGGGCGGGGGCGGGGGGAGGGCTCTCCGTTTTCGACGAAGCGCGGCACGCTGCGCGCGCGACGATCCCGACACGAAACGGCAACAAAACGATCGAGCTACGCGCCCCCTCCCCCTCCCCCTCTCCCCCTCTCTCTCCGTCTTTCTTTCCCCCTCCGTGCGTCCGATTAAAGCTTACGCGGATCAGTCGCCGCTGGTTTATGCGTGCCGTTGACCCCGACACGTGGGCTCCCACGATTCTGACGTCTTCTGGTCGCGCGGCGCGGCGCCCAAGAGAGCCTCCATTAGCAAAGGTTATCGGGTCGACCTCGAATCCTATCGATCGCGCCGCGCAGTGAAACGTGCGAGCGCGCGCTACCCGCATTCTTTCGGCTCCGCTCGGGTTAAAAGAAGAGCGATCTTTTTCGAGAATTCTATTTCGGAGGCAACGAGCGTCGCACGGCGGCATGGAAGGGTCGGCCCTTGAGCGATACCGCGATATAAAGCCGCATACACAATGGCCATCGCGCATACATTGGGATTTCCTATCGCGATCACGCTTTCCGATAACGACCGATTGCGCGCTTCTGCGATGGGGATTCTTCCGACTCGGTCGATTGGCGGGAAACGAGGCTCCTCAGGGTTTCCTCGAGACGAAGAACGGAAAGACGGGAATCTTGACACGCAAACGAGCAGCGCGCGAGAGATACTTTGGGATGATGTCTCCCCCGATTCTCGCGATCCTGGCCGAAGCCCGCCATCGAGAGGTCGATTGTCGCGATCGATCGCCCGCTCGAGAGACTCGTTCGCCGCGCGGGAAGGTTCGAATCTCTCGCTCACACTGCGGAGCCTAATGAGCGGAGCTCCGAGCAATAAACGCACGTTTTACGACGACGACGACGACAACAACAACAACAGCAATAACAGCAGGTACGGGACGTTGTGGTTTGAAACGAAACGGAGCGTGCAGAGATCGGTTATCTGAGCGCGAAGGGCTGCTATCCGGTTTCGTAAGGGCGCCGAACGAAGCATGCAGGCGAATCATCTAGATATACCGGGCGTTCCATCCGGTTTCGCTCCACGGATCTCCAGCTCGTCCTCCTCTCGCCGCTCCTCTTCCTTCCCTCCTCCCTCCCTCCCTCCCTCCCTCCCTCCCTCCCTTCCCGCGTCCTGTCGTTTTCCCTCGGCAGGCTGCCGCCGCAGCGCGGCGGAGACGAGCGTGTTTCCGACGTGGCCGTCGCTCTCTCTCTCTCTCTCTCTCTCTCTCTCTCTCTCTCTCTCTCTCTCGCTGAGGGAACCGGGGTCACGTTTCGCCATGGACCCCCCGATCCGCCCCCGCGATATCGATCGAGAGCGCTCCGCGCCGGAAGTGGGGAATGGAAAATCGAAGCGAGAGACGGGCCGTGGGCGGAATCTCGAAAATTCTCCCGTGAAGATTTTCGAAGCGACGCGGATACCAGAAATCACGCGTCGAATGTCGCGAAGAGAGAGAGAGAGAGAGAGAGAGAGAGAGGGGCTCGCTTGAAATTCATACTGGACTGGACGAGTTTCGCGAGAAGGAAAATTCGCTTGGGCGAATAAGCGCGGCGCGGACGATCGGCGATGAAAATTTAATTGACGGATCGTTCATTTTGAACGCGCCGCTGATAGAGATCTGAGCCGTATCAGCGTCGGTGATCGCATCGGTGCACGAGCAAATCCCAAATATCTCGCCGAGATATCGTTATCGGCTTAATTAACAGAGAAATCAACAGCGTTCCATCCGCGATGATTAATCGCGGGATCCAATTAATGATCGAGCAACACCCAGCGGAATCTTGGCGGAACAAGCGATCGCGCCGAAGAGCCGTCCGGAAGAACGGATCCAATCGAAGGATCGAATGATTTCTCTTGATACAGAAATCGTGCCGCCGATCACGCTCGCGCATTTTTTCCGCGCCGCGCACGTACCTGGCGGGGGGAGGGGAGGGTGGGGGGGGGGGRGGTATTCTCCGCGAACTGGCTGAACTTGGCCCATCGCTAATTACGCAAACGTCCTCCCGCCAAGCCCCGCGGCACAGGTCTTGCCGCTCCCAGTCCCGCAGCCGCGGTTTCTCCTCGTTTACAATCGACACGCGGCTTGCGAGGGATAAAAGAACCAGAGAAAGGACGAATTCTACGGCGGCAACGGATTCGCATGAATCACGGGACATTCGCTGATCGACTGCTCCTTTCCGTATCCGGAGGTTTCCGGAATATTTCACGCGCTGCGAGTAATTTTACGATCTTTGACATCCTTCCCGCGTCTCCCTGCTATGAACCTCTTCATTCGGAAGCTTGTCTGTAATTGACGCATTAACGCGATATGTCGCGTGCAATTTATAAGTTTTGCGTATGCTCCATATTTTAGGGAGTCAGTCAGTCCTCCAATTTCATTTCTTTTCATTTCAGCTTATTTATTTCATTAATGTGCTTGTGTATTTTCCTACGAAAGCACATCGCTTTTATATGAAAGTAGAATTCGAGATAAGACGATGAGTATTCATATTCTTGGTACTGGAAACGTTCGTCGATGCGAATCTAGATACGATACGATACGATGCGCGAGAATCGAGAGAAACAATCGAACGAGATTCTATTCCGCGAGACGTTTGTCCAGACGCGATCGCAAAGGGAACGAAGCAGCGTCGTGAAAATCCGCAAAGAGCCGGCAGAAATCCTTCATAAACACACGGCGGCGTTGCCGGCTCCCCTCTCATCGCCGCGGCGCTTTTTGTGCTATCCTTTACCGGCAAGCTCGTCGCCGCTTACGCCGGGGAGGGAAAACGTCGGGGGGGGGGGATGAGAGCGAGATGCGGGGCAGCCCGCCCGGCTGCTTTGATGCAGGCCGAAGAAGCCGAGTTTCAGTCGCGACTCACGGCCGTGACGAGCGGAAGCTCGGTTTGGGGACTTTTCCTTCTTTTTTTCTCCCTCCCTCGCCCCCTTTCCGTCCGTCCGTCCGTCCGTCCGCGTGTCCGATTCAGCGGAATCGCTCGCTCTCGTTCGGACAAATAACTCGTAATTCAATCGCTTTACTCGGAACGTTTCTCACAATCGTGACAGCCATTTATTACCGCATGCATGTATGCATGCATGTATAACATTTCCTTGCAGATAAATCTCGCGCGCGCGCGCGCGCCTTCGCCTGCCTGAATTTATCGCGACTTATTTAACATCGCCTCGTTCTTTCGCGATCCGCCGTTTCTACCATTTCAACTCGGCCCACGATCGCCACGAGTGAAACGCGACACGCGGATGCATAACGAATGGCGCGACGTATCGTAAACGTAAATTGCGCAATGATTTGCGCAAGTGCATCGGCAATAGCCGATGTGAAGGGATCAACGAACGATAAATTTCGCGACGATTCGCGGCAGCCGGCTGCCGCGCTCGTCGCTCCCGCCGCGTCACGCGCTCCTGCACGCGCCGGGCCCCGGACGGGCCCACGGTCCCATGCCTTCCCCCCCCCCCCCCCCCGCCGCCGCCGCTGCCGCTCCCCCACTCCTCCGCCGGGACGCGCGGCGCCTTAACGACCTATCTCAATATCCCGCGCTGCCGGAAGTGGCGATGTTATTAAGCGGCCGGTCCGCGCACTCTCGCACTGCGCACCGCGCTTGGTCGTTACTCTGGTTACGCGCTCGCTGCGGGTCACTTACGAGGCGCGCAGGTGAGTGCACATGCCGCGCGAGCGCAGGTGCAGGTTGCAGGTGAGATCGCCGACAGCAGCTGTCGACTCCGCGCGCGCGCGCGAGGGGAGAGAGAGAGAGAGAGACGGATGCGTTTCGTCTTGTCTGCGAGAAGGCAGCGTCGTTGACGTTTTCATCGCCGTTTGTGCTGTTTGTATCGCGATCGCGGTACTCTACATGACCCTCCGATGCTATCGATTAATTTACGAGCCTCTTCGAGGTTCAATTCGACTCGCGCACGGCGATGCTTTGCGCCCCAATCCGCGCCGGAAGCCTTTCATCCGAATCGAACGGGCAGGTTTCTTGTTCTCCGTGCTACTCGAAAGATTTTCCCCCACGACACTTCGTATCCTGTACATTTTACGAGTGTTCTTCGGGATTCTTGCACGCGGAGGATCAAGCTTTCTAATTTCAGATATTGATATCGTACTTGTATTCTTTCTGCAGTTTGCAAAGAGTTTCTAAAAACGAGCGTTCCTCGTCGGCGGAATCGTTGCTCGCCCATTCGCAAATTCCCGTCTAGTCTGCCCTTCAATCCTCCCCCTCTCGTTTCCCCGAGATTCCCGGCGACTGTAACTGGATATCCTCCGGTGGGATCTTCGGGAGGATCCAGGAATCTCGCGACCAGGCTCTCGCGTGTAAACAACAATTGACAATTGCGTGCGAGAAATCGATAATCCTGTCTCCCCCCCTTTCTTTTCTTGCTCGCTTTCTGCCTGTCGCGCGCGCGCTGCTTCAGGGCGGGGGGAGGCGAGAGGAGAGAGAATGCGACCCCTCCTTGCCATCATCTCGCTTGGAGATGACAACATTTGGCGGGCGGGAATGATAATGAGCGAGGCTCGCTCGCGGGAGGAACGAGCCGAAACATTTTTCGACTCTTCCACGTTGCCTTTCTGGAGCCTCTATCGAGAAGTGATCGCGAAGACGTTAGATAAGGTTAGAATCGCTATGTAGTCGACCGAATGATGCGTAAGAGTGATCAATGGAGCTTGACCGACTTTGTCACGGCTTTTCGAATCTCGAGATCTCAGCATTCGAGTAGAGTCGAACTATTCAACTTTCAAATTCTGAGGCTCTTCTCCACTTTTGACGGCGCAACGATCGAATCCACCCTCGATCTTCCGTACAAATTAATTTCTTGCTTTCCTGGCGATTTCTTGAAACAGTGGCATCGATACTGATGATATGGATTTGCTGGGATATTATTGCATTGATGGCAAATAAGAAATTATAGATTATTACGGAAAACCAGTGCACGAATATCTAATAGAGTTTTGTGATCGCAGGAATGGGCCGACAGCGACAACATGGTGCATCCTGACATATTTTTCTTTTCTTTTTTTTTTTTTTTACTTTTTTTCCATTCGTCTTCAACGTTTTCGTGTTTTGTTACATTAGCTAACAGAGCAGGAGGCACTTGATAAATATCATATTATAATCATATTTAGACATTAATTACGAGAAATATCACGTATTATTACAAAAAGAATATTTAGTCTAGCAAAGTCGGATATAACTCGCGCAAAACCGAGTGGTGTTACTTACCGGCAAAGATCGCGCTCAACTTCATATTAACGATCAGCCGAAAAAGATCAGCGCTGGAAAGGTAATCAACCTGTCTCCAGTTCTCTCCAATTACCGCAAGTAAAATTCATCGCAATCGATCTCATTCGAACCGCCGGCCGATAAATGGCTCAAGGTCATCGAAAATTACCGGGACTCAATTATCCGAAACGTTGAACTTTTTCCTTTGAACTTTACGGCATAGCAGGAAATTAATTTGTTAACACTCTCGGTTTCGGCAACAGCGCGTGGTCGCGTTCGCCGCCCCCCTCCCCTCTTCCCTCTCCACCCCACGAGAGGGGGGAACGCCGCGCATTTGCTCGTGTGGGATGCACGTGTGTCGCGCCGCAATGAGATGGCCGTTGTTGCACGCGAACTTTACTCAGGAAATGCTGTAATTACGCGGCCATTCGGTCGGCAACCAGTCGCGAGAACGCAGATTGCACGGCTGCGCGCCTTTTCAGCGTTGCCGCGTGCAACTGCGCGGGACGCGCCCGGTCACCCGAAACTTGCTCGAATCCGCGAGAGTCGCGCCGGCCTGCCAAGACCGTAATTTTCGAAGACAGGCCGCGTCAGGTGCTAGATTGGCGGACGGAAAGTCCCACCACCATCCTTCCCTCCTTCCCTCCTCAATCCTACTGAACGCACCATACTGGACGCGTGTGTGTAGACGCAATTATGTGTAGTTATTTTTTTTATAAAATTAGGCCTGCAAATTAATCCCTCGCTCTTTCGTAAAGTGCAACACTCGGTTGTAGTAAGAGTACTAAAGATTTTGATAAAAAAACAGCAACCGTCCTTTTCACCCCGTCATTTTCGATCACCTTAGGCAGGAAGTTGACGGCAACTTTCGAATTGATAAGATCATCGATGCTTAAAGTGAGAGGCAAGAAATTAACTTGTACGACAAATATATATTATATTACGTGACAAATCTATTTTTAATCATCCTTGCAGATTATCGTCGAGTATTTATCTATTCTTTCAAAAGTCTTACGATCAATTAAAATGTTTCATGAATATTAAATATAAATGACCATGTTGATTTAAGAAAATTGAAAACTCGAGTGCTTCAGCCAAAGATTGATCGCGTTGAAGAAACTGAAAATCGTCCTCTGCGATTCGCCACGCAACTTTGACGATTCCGACAATCTCGCTTTTGCAACATCTTGCGGCGATTTAAGAAAAACTACTCGCCCCCCGGACCGATCGTCCGCAGATAATGTACAATGTTGAGACTGATCCTCCGTTTCGTTCTGAACACCCCGTACATAAAAGTGCTCACGGAACGAGCGATGGACCGTCTGTTCCTTTCGAGGTGCAGTACCGCGTTCGCCACGTGGCCCGCGTGCGAGTCCGGTTTTCGGGCCCCCCTGTGGAACATCTGTCGACTTTTAGGATAACCCAAAAGTTCTCACCGTGAATCCTTTGTCGAGCTTGGGGGAAATATTTCTCGGCTTGCGACATTAATAACAAATCCCCCTCGCGGATCGTCGATCCGTAAGGAGACCGTGTCGTGTTGATATTTGAATGCATTTTCAATTGCAATTATTCGATATATCGATATCTACGTAAATATTTTAGTAAAAACTTGCTTCTCTATACATTAAATTCAAAAATTATTAATTATATACTTATATTAATTACCCAAATAAAAACATTATGAATTTTAAGAATTTTTTCCTTATCCGTTGTTATTCTTATTTATCAAGATTTTAAGTTGTAATAAACTATAAACCTTCAAAATTTACAAAATAATTTTTGTAAACTTTTATAAATCTTTCCAATCTTAATATTATTAATATAAAATTAAGTTAAATTAATTATCAACACATCTTTAAACTTGCAATTTAGAATTTTATTTAAACTATTTAAATTTAATGTCGAAAATTTAAATTTCATAAATAAATTTACAATTTATTACTTTCATCAGACATAACATCATTTTATCCCCCTACGCCAAATAATTCCATGACTAAATGATTTTATTCGACTAATCATAAAGACATCGGGATATTATATTTTATTTTTTCTTTTTGAGCCGGAATATTAGGCTCATCTATAAGTATAATTAGAATTAGGAACTTGCGGCCCATTAATCAATAACGCTCAGGTATTTAATTCGATAATCACCAGCCATGCATTCGTGATAATTTTCTTTATACAGATTATAATTGGTTATAATTGGTGGATTTGGAAATTTTGTAATCCTTCTAACACATGCATCGAACGGCTGGGCGATCTTCAGTGGGGAAAAGCGATATGTAAAGTGTAAACGAAGCATGCGAAAATAGGATTAGAAGTGGCAAGTAATATGGAACGAATTGTGCCGTCAATTTCTATAGATGTAACCTCGTGACATTTGCGTAGCTCTTTAATAAAACGCGTCTTGTGTCCTTGATGTATCTGAATCCGGAATCCGGTTTTCCCGATTGTTTCCTTGCTAAATGAAATTATCGCAAAACGGTGTCTGACGACAATCGCGGGAGAAACTCGTGCGGAAAGGTCGACTCGGCGAATGATGGCGGGCGACATTTAAATTGGCGTAATTGCCGCGTAAAGGCGTCCGATGAACGAAACGCGCACCGCAGGATAAAATATTCAGACTCGACGAAATTTTCTCTCCCTGTCTCGCCCTTTCCCTCGCCCGTTGTCGACAAACTAATTCATTTGATCGAGCGCCGCCGCGCGCCGATGTCCGATTCTATTTTCCGTTTGTTCGCGCAACGGGAGGCGGTCGGAGGCCGATAAAATCAGTTCGATATCGACGAACCGCGCGCGCGCGCGCGCGCGTGATGTCGTTATTTCGGTGTTTACGCATTTTCCCGACCGCGACGACGTAACGTAACGCGCTGGGAAAACCGGAAGCGTTGCCGGTTTCGCTTTTCCATTGTGTGTCATTCGACAAAGATCGCGTTATCGCCAGCGCGATAGCGATCGCGATTTGCGACAGATCGCCGTTGGCCGCAGAAACAAAAGGACGCCGCGGCCGCAGCCGATGACGTCGGCGATACTTTTGAAGTTTCCCCAGCGGCAGCGGCAGCAGCAGGTGAATCACTCGCGCCGCTCCGTACGACGACCTCTCGCGTCTTTCTCGCTCACAAAGAGCTCTTCCGAAGAAACCCGTTGGCGAGGCGACCGGGCGCGAAAAGCGGCAGCTAATCAGAATCTTGAAGTCGTTCGCCTTCTTATCGGCCACTAAACCGATCAACGACACCTGCGGGCGCCGCGGGGCACCACGGCGGAAAAGCAGTGAAAGTCGGGGTGGGAGAGTAACTAAATCGGAATGATGAAATTCTGCCTGGAAAATTAGAAATCGAGAAAACTGGGAACTGTCCCGGCGCGATTCCCGACCGAATTACCGCCCCGTCATGCGATATTAACTCCAATTTCCGCCGCGGAGCGATTCGAAACTTGGAATCTACTCGCTTCTCTATTTTTCGAGTACTCTCCCCTCGGAGGATGCCCTCCATTGAACCTTGAGCGGAGCTATTTTCGAGCGCGCTTCCTCCGACCTGATCCCCCCCCTCGCGGCGGGAATTTTTGAAATTACCGCCCGTATTCCAAGACTCGTCCCGGGCTGGCGTTTCGTCAATTATCCGGCCAACTTCCGGTCCGGACACCGACGTGCGCGTTAGCGCGCAACGCGGAAGCGGGACTCCCCCCCCCCCCCCGCGGTCGCTTCGCTCCGCTACCGGAGGTAGCGGTTATTCGAATGAACAAACGCCGACGTCCAAACCGCGACGACGGGCAGGGGGGGGAGGGGGAGGGATGAGTTCGCATCGCTGTCGCACGTCTTTTCACGGTCGTTCCGGCCCCGAAATTCGTGACTCCACTTCCGCTTACTACGCTCGCGGCGCATCGCGCGCGCGCGCGCGCGCGCGGTAGGTGCGTTGACCCTTTTCGAAGGTCGTCGTACCTTTCTACGTTCGTGACTCGCTCGGCTTCGTTGGATCGACCTTAATCTCTTGCCGGTTCGCGACGGCTCGTTCACCTCTTTTTCTGCAGCTACTCCCCCCCCCCCCCCCCCCCCCCGTCCTCCCACCCTTCTGCCCCGCACTCGTGTTCCCTCGCCTTCTCTCTCTCTCTCTCTCTCTCTCTCTCTCTCTCTCTCTCTCTCTCTCTCGGTGCGAGTGCTCGGCCGAGGAGCACTCGATGATGTAATTGCCATCTTCGTACGCTAATTTTCGCGGATGGGATCGAAAATACCCTCGTCGAGAACTCGCTGAAAGTCTCCTCCCGGAAAGGCAGAGACCCGTTATCGAAAGAGCCCTCGCCAATGATTTCTCTTTAATGAAAATTCTGATCGCATCAGCTGTCCCGGCGATTTCAGATATCCCCTCTTGTTTTCGTCCCGCTCCGTGCTCCGATTTAATTCCTTCGTGTCTGCCCGCGCCTCGCCGGCGATGAAATTATGAGCCCTATCGGGCACGGAATTAATGTCAAGTGTAATTTGGGATTTGCGAATCGTATGCGATCGTGTCGGAATTATCCCAGCGAGATTAAGACCGATCATCCGAATTGCCAGAGCCGCGTACTTCGCGCCCTGCGTTACCTCATTGCAGATAAGATTGAAGCGAATCGAAGCAGCGCCGTTTCTCGCTTGCGAAAATCCTAGACCGGGACCGGGATGTGAGAATATGGTCGAAAATATGGCAGACGAAGAAGAGGCCGAAGAAGAGCGGTACTCGAGATAATGAAACCCCCCCTTGGCCGCTCGACGACAACCGTCTCGTTTGTTTGTCCGAGGCTCGGTTCATAAACGACGCTCGAGCGTCTCGAGCGCGAACGAATTGATTTAGCGTGCCATAACGAAGCTAACGACTGCGATCTGATTAGTGCGAGATTTGTCATTCCTGTCCACCTTGCGTGGAACCGGTTGCCGATCGAAATAAACAGCCATTAAATGACTGCGGCGATAATGCACGGGAATTAATTGACGATAAGCGGCAATACTAAACCGTAGATTGATGCGGCGTAATTAATGAGAAATATATACATATATATGTATGCGCAAAATGAGCGAAACGCCAGATTCGTAAGCTAGTTTGCTCCTCGTCTTGTTCGATCTCCAGCTTGTCATTTCTTCCAACGGAGAAACAAACGCGCATTTTTTACACCGTAAAAAATTACGAGTTCAAGTAGCCTTACCCTTTGCCCTTTACTCTTTGTGCGCGCGCAAAAGTCTAATTGTATCATGTCTAATTGTATCTGCGTAACGACCTTTATAAATACGAGAGCTACATGTTTGCACGCATCGTACGGATCGAAAGGCCATTTTCACCCCCGCCGCGCACCCCTTTCAAAAATAGAGAATTGCTTTATCTGTCTGGGCACAGACAGATCTGGCGCATTCGGGCGACGACCGAAAATGGCATTCCGGCCGCGTTCGCGCCCCCCTCGCCCCCACCCCCCCCTCTCTCTCTCTCTCTCTTTATCTCTCTATCTCCCCCATGGTTGACATCGAAATCGGAATCGTCGGTTTGCGGTAACGGCAACAACGCTCGGCAATGAAATCGAGCCCCGGTAGCCGTATAAACGGACTAATTGCAGGAATAATAATTATTCCCGGGACCGACCTGGAGGAAGGAGCAGGGATGGGGAGGGGAGGCGGGCGGCGGCGCCGCGTCCAATGCCATCGACGCGAATGTAGACGATTATTTATCCTAGCGTCGCGATATCTCTCTTTTTCTGTCACTGCTTGATTGCGTGAAATTAAAATCAACTTGTAGCGATCCTGCCTTCGTCAACTCGAGCTTGAGGCGAGATCCTTCCGTCCGGTTATCCTTCTATCTTGATGACGCGTATTCCGTAAGTTTATTACGCGTACGGACGCGGACTCTAAGAAGACTTTCTCGTTAACAAACGTGCGCGTGCGCGCGCGCGCGCGCGCGCGCGAGTGTGTGAGTGGTCGTATGATGAAATAGGAGGATGACAAACACAGAGAGTACAAAGAGTCAAGTCTTTTTTAGTTATATAGTTTAATTAAAGCATTATATTTTCAATATAAAAATAACGTGCATTAAATTTTATTATATTTATAAATACCATTCAAAAATGTTGGCGTGTTAATATCTTCAATATTCTACTCTTGAATATTTATAAAATTAATTTAATAAACCATTATAAAGATGCTGTTTAAATTGAAAAGACCTGAATTTTAATAATTCTGTAAATTTTAAATTCTGAATAATACCAATTAATTAAATAAACCTTAATCTTACTTCAGCCGATTCTAAATCAATTAAATTTAATTTATCTCTTAATTTTAAAATTTCTTGCAAACACCAGCTAACGAGCTGGTAGACTGATAAAGAGTCTCTGATGGAGAGTTGATGCTGGCCCAATGATTGCGTGCGATCTGAATCGCTGCGATAAAACGCCGATGGAGATAATGAATATGAATCTGTCGAACGTTTAGAGTAGAACGCATCTCATTCTTTTCCCGAACGATAGCTGGATCAATCGCCGACGAGATGGATGCACGTACTGATCCCGGTGTCGTTTCTAATTTCCAGGGCTGTCACAGATCCGAGGGATGGCAGGAGGGTAGCGTTAAAAAAACTGCCGAACGTCTTTCAAAGTCTCGTGAGCAGCAAACGAGTCTTCAGGGAGCTGAAAATGCTTTGCTTCTTCAAACACGATAACGTGAGTAGTCATTATTCAGCTCGCCGAGTTCTCTGGTCGATCGAACAAACTCGAGGCAGACCGCGCTTCTTCTCTACGTCCCCTTTTCTCGAATCGAGTCTCGAACTTGCACGCGCAGCATCCTCATCGTCATCCGCGAGATGAGATTACTCTCATTCAGCAGCGAGTAATCGCGCTAAGACAAATGCGCGCCTCTCGTCGCAGGCTTCCGCGCGTCGTGCGTTCGTTAAAATCCGCTGTTCCCGGCGGAGGGGGGCGGCGAGGGGAGGCGCGAGTGGTCCTCCCAGCCGCTGGACCTTCCGCGGGGAAGAAGACCAGCGCGGGATCGATCGCGCTCGCCGCCTTTTTTGCCGCGGCGAGTCAAGAGGACACTCTCGATCTTCAGCCGTCTGTTTTTCTTTGCTGCAGGTCCTCTCCGCGCTGGACATCCTTCAGCCGCCGCATCTGGACTTCTTCCAAGAGATGTATCCTTTTTCGAACGCCCGACCGTTCGACGATGAACGCCGCGCGTACAGGTATTCTCCGCACCGCGAGCTCTTTATCCTCGAGATGATCGCCGGCCGGCGTGCATCTCGCCGTAAACTCGAGCGAATTTAATCGCGTCTAATTAATTCGATTTAATCTTACCGCCTCTCTCGAATCGGCCCTTATCTCCGGGGTTTACGACACGCGGGGACGACACAAGTGTCGTCGTCCCCGACGAGCGCAACGGCTCGATCTCTCTCGAAGAGCGCGCGTCTCGCAGAGCGATGCGGAAACTTTTAATCGCCGAGCAATTAAAACTCGGCAGGGAGGGAGCGGAGGGAACGGGATGAGCACAGGGGACGCGAGTTCCCTTCGAAATTCCTTCGCCGAGGGGATTTATCGGCGGGGGGGGGGGGGGGGGGGGGGGGGGGGGGGGGGGGGGGGCAGGGGCAGGGAACTCGCGCCTCCGACGAATCTGCATTTGTCCAGTCCGCACCCCCCCCCCTCTCCCCACCAATTCTTCTTTTTATTACTTATTCCCTGCGTCTTCTCGAAATCTCAGGGGGATTCGGATCCTCGTTTGTCGTTTGAGAGTAATTAAAAACGGCCACGGTATCGAGACAAGGAAAGTCGCACGAGAATTCTTCTGCGCGCGAGAGAGAGAGAGAGAGAGAGAGAGAGATCACGTAATGTAACGCGATATAATTTTCCGCTCGACAGCGAAGCGGGAAGTTATTACGGTAGCCGGAACGACGACTACCCGTCTCCACATGGTCGCGTGATCGATCGATCGGTCGATCGATCGATTGATGGATCCTTGAACGAACGGCACTCGATCGGAGAGTCGATCCTGATCGTCGGGATGCCGACAGCGATAAATCAGCTCTCTTGCATCCCCCTTCGTTCTGCCGCCTGTGATGCCCCCCCTCCACACCCTTCTCCCTCCCCTTTTCCGATCTCCCCGACCGCGCTCCGTCGGGCCGGCAGGCCCCCTTGTCCCTCTCCTTCTCCGTGTAACTACGTGAATCATTACTGGTAACGGCGGCTGTTGCGATCCGCGGTTGACTCCGTCCTCTCTCTCTCTCTCTCTCTCTCTCTCTCTCTCTCTCTGTGTTTTTCCATTTTCTATCCACGTTGTTTCATTTGGACTCGGCGCGTTGATCGTTTGAGACGTCTCAGACGGCGTGTTATCATGATGGACGCGCTCGGATGCTTCGCGATCGGGTTGGCCGTTGCATTCGCGGCGGCGAAAAAGTGCTCCTCGCGTGAATGAGTAAATAAAAATGATTTAAACAAACGGAAACGGCAAATCGATCGAATTCTACGCAGCCGAACGCGAAAGTACACGTGCGCGGGCGCGCGCGCGGATAGACGATTAAACAAATAGATAAATCCATAATCCGTGAATAAACAAATAGATAATCGGGGGAATAAACGGCGCCATAAATCCATCAATAAATAGGCAAACAAATGAGGAAGTTAATAAACAAAGCTTCCTGCCGCCACGCGGTGATCGATAAATTTTCGTCGCAGCGCGCGCGGCCGACGTTAATTGCGCCGACAAATAAATAATCGAGACGCAAATTGCGCGACCGCAGAAAATCCATCGACGGCACCGGTGACTCTCCCTTCCTCCCTTCCCTCCCCCCCCTTTATCGCCGCTTCTGCTTGCTTGCCTGCTTGCTTGCTTGCTTGCTTGCTTGCTTGCTTGCTCGCTCGTCGTCCCCGCGATTTAATTCCGCGGCCCTCCCCCTCCCCCCTCGCGGGCTCGCCCGCGATCGATTCTAATTTCGCACGCATGAAAAATTCAACACGCGGCGCGCCCGGCCGCGCCGGAATTTGACGGTGAGGCAGATGGGAGGGAGGGGGGGGGGTCAGGGGAGCGGCGGGGACGCCCGAGCGCGACTGCCTAATTTCTAATTAAGGAGCAACTCCCGATTAGCTTGCGCAGCCACGAACAGAAATCGTCGACCGCAGCGCGGAGCCGCGGACGAGCGGCTGAGAGGGGGTAGCGGGCGGTGAGCGGAAGGGGCAGAGGAGGGGAGGGGGAAGGCGGAAGGGCTCGCCGATGCCATCGTCGCCAATCCCCCTGGCGCTGCAACTGTGACGCGTTCGCAGTACCGCCGCAGCGTGCGCTGCGCTGTCATCGCTCACTGCGCGTCGCGTTTGTTGACGTTTCGCGTTATTCGCTATTTTAATCACGCCCGAATCACGCGGCCGAATTTTTCGACGGTCCGGCCAATTCTACTCCGCGAATTAGCGTCCCGGAGCGTCCCCAAGACGATTGAACGGCAGTGGGAGAAGGGGGAAAGGGAGGGGGGGAGGACCGCTCCAAATTAAACGGTGCGGTGACGATTAGATGGATGGATGGTCCTGCATCGAGTTCCGCATTGTTCGCGGGACGGATTTCGTCCACTTATGGGTTTTAATATCGAATGCCCCCCCCCCCCCCCCCATGCCATCCCATCCCATCCCACCCCTCTTCCCTGCCCCCCCCCCTCCGCCTGATGAAACGAGAAGAGAAGTAGGAGGGATAGGTGGATGGGTGTCGGTGGCCCATCCGGGGACCGGGATGGGCGCAGACGGGGCGAATGCGCCATGAATACGCCATGGCGCGCGCCATCCACGGGGATGAGCTTGCTCGCGATGGTAATCACGTGGATTATTAATGCGCACGCCGCAGCATGCCATTGATAGTCTATAGCGCGCCATTAGCAGCGCCGACGCTGCCGCCGGTTACACTCGCCATCGCCCGTTTCGCGCCCGTCACCGTTTACGGTGTCGCGCGTACCCGATCGCCGTAACTCCCCCCGTGACGTCACGGATACGATCGGACAGGGGCCGGCCGATTGGCGGCGCGTCGATTCGCGCGCTTCGACGCGGTAGCGTCCGTTTGAATCGACTCGCAATGCGCCGTCGTGATCCTCCTTAACCGCCTTAACGGCATTCGTTAATTTTCATCACATGTTACGTATGTAATACCCAAACGTCTGACGATATGATTCCGCGTTCTATGCGCATGCGGGGGCATGCGATAGCAGCAACGCGATGTATACGCGATACGTTAATTGGCAGCGATAATGCGCGCTGATTATCGTAATGGAGTGAAATGAAATTGATTAATATCCGAAGCAATCATCAGGGACAGAACGAAGTGAAACGCGCATCCTAAAGGGCTGCCCGCCTCGTGGATCACAATTATCACCGCGGATGATATCGTGACCCTTCACGCGCGATTAATTAACACGATAAACTCGTTGCAGAAAAACGCGCGCGCGACGAGAAAATCCACCCACGCCGGCGCACCTGCCGGCGATGTACGGTCGATTTGATTTGCGCGGGAGACGCATGGGCGCGGCAGTCGCGGAAGCGACGCACGTGGCTTCGCGATTACGCGTCGCGGTGACGCGTGACGCCAAAAGGAGGAAGGAAAGACGGCCCGCATGTTCCCGATCGCCGACGTCCGCCCGTATCGTAGCGCGCGGAACAATGCGACAGGCGAAATTTCACTTCCCGGGCCGGGACAGTGCTCGCTGTTGCACGTGCGGCAACAATAACGACACGTGTTTAACGGGCGGGTTACCGCACGATTATTACGTCGCCGGGATGCACGGGGCATCGGGGCGATCCCCGATTCGCCGATCTAACCGACGTTGTCACGTCGTTCCGCATGATGCGCGAGGGTGGGGGTGGGGGCGGAGGTGCCATTCGATCAAGGAGATCGATCTGTCGAATGGAAGCCGGAATGGAAGCTGACTTGTGGCCGGCTTCAACCGGACGCATTTCTCATTTTCATCCGGCGACTAATTAGGAAAAATCCTAATCAGAGAGTCGCCGCTGACGATTCTCCCTCTCTTTCTCCTCCTCCTCCTCCTCCACCCCTCCCCTCCGGCCGGGCCGAGAGCCCGTGGGCGCAGAGGAGAGTGGGGGAGGGATTTTCAATTGCACGCGGGAGCCGGTTACGGCGAGCTTCGAGTTTGACGGTTTGATCCAAGTTCTCGCAAGCGGCCGCAAACTAATCTCCCCCTCCCCCCTCCCCCCGCCTACCTCTCTCAATCCTCGTCCCTCTGCCCGTGAGGGCCCCTTTGTCTTCGCTCCGAGTCAACAGAATCCTGAGCGGCGCGGCGAAACCGGCTCTCGCACGCCCGCGCGCCCCGACGGACCTCCCCCCCCTCCGCCGGGCTCTTACGTGCCGGGAACGTGACGTTCGCGCGGCTGTTGGGGGCCCGGCCAGTAATAATTAATCAGCCCACATTTCCGATATATATATATATATATATATATATATATATATATATCGCAATTTCCCGTTTTCCCATTAATCCAACCGTCGTTCCCGTTCCTCCTCCTCCTCCTCCTCCCCTCGCTCTCCTCTCCCCTCCCCTGCCGCGGTCCGAGCGGCGTTGCTCACCTTTTTTCCCCGCAGATCCTGTTACGGCGGCGGCGAGTTCCTGGAATATAACGAATTTACGGTCCATTCTATGCTTAACGAGCATCTTTATTATCTCGTTCGTCTCTATTTCTATCCTCTTAACCGATTTTTATCCCGCGGGGATATAATAAATTTATGGTCTATTCTATGCTAGGCGTGCGTCGTAAATGCTTAAACGGCTATATCGGCCGCGATGAAGGAGGAAGAATTGCGCCAGGACCTCTGATTCGCGAATTGACACAAGGAATGTACTACGTGTCTCACATGTCGCGACTGCGTTGGGCCGATGGCACGTCATTCTTGGTGCACGCCATCTAGGAAATCCACTTTACATCTCGGCTTGCCCGGCACGGGGAATCCCACGGGTAGGATTAAGCGGCGGACGGGTGTTTTGTTTCCTGCATAAATGTTTTTTGCTTCATTAACATCGCGTCGCGATTTAAATGGGATCGATCGGCGGACGCTGCCGCGCGATCCTCGTGCGGGGAGGGCGGGAGGGTATAACGAGCCCTTGTTTTTTCAGCGATTAATATTAGCCACGCAACGTTGCATCGAGCCGCCCACTCCTCTTAATCCATTAAAGGTACGCCACTCGCGCCGCCTGGCCATTGTCGCGTTAATGTTTCGATTTTTTTCCACGGTACCCGATCGATGCCGCGTTCGCGAGAAACGACTGCGACTGCCTGATTTTAACCGGAAATGAACGCCGTCGTCCTTTGTCGCTGCTTCCCGGAAATGTCGGATCCAGTTCTGATAGATTTGACCCTTCGCTCGACGGCGCGCGTTAATAGTAAGCTACTTTTCTTCTCGATGACAAAAGCGTATCAAGCGTATCAAGCTTTCGTCGACTCGTTAGCTTTTCGTCTTTTCTGCGATATTCTATGACACCTCCCCCGCTCCTCCGTGCGCATCTGTCTCTCTTTCGCTCGCTAGATCTTGAAAGCGGGAGAACATTGCATAGAGTCTAGCTAGGAAAAACTATATTGTTTATTCTCGGGGTGTACACGTAAAGCAGAATGAAACGGAAATATTACACAATATTGATCTCTTTCCGTTCTTTTCCTCTTTACTTGTGACATTTCCAAATATATTACATATATATATATATTTTTTTTTTTTTTTTTGGTAAAATAACGGAAAGCTGCTCTAAAAGAGAAAGAGGGGGGAGGAATAGCATATTCCGCAATGTTTCTGCTTCACTTGGCGTATCAACTTTTTCAATTAGCCAGATATTCGCGGATTATAAGACATTCGGCGCGCTGAACTCTCCCGAACTCTCGCGCGTACCGGGGGAATACCCGGTCCGCATCGCAACGTCCCGGCGTAAATTTTCACGGAACACCGCTTTCGAGTACCGGCGCGCGCGATGTCTCGCGTTTCCAACGGCGGTTGCGTCACGCCGCGCATTGCCGCTGCGATCGCCCACGTTTCACTCGGGAGAGCGCGCGCGCGCGCGCTCGCGCTGGAAAATTGGAGGCGAAGCGAGCGGAGCCGGATCGTGGATGAGAACGAAAAACGCCACTCGTCGACCTGGATGGGTTCCGGCGCGGAAAAGGAGCTTCCGCCGGGAATGAGAGCCCTGCCCGCGCGACTCCGCTCGCGTTCCCTCGCATTGTCTCCCCATCGCGAAATTCGCGCTCGCGCTCGTTTCCGGCCCCCTCCCCGCGTCTCTCCCCCCATCGCACCCGCTCCGCTCCCTCCCTCCCGTTCCAGGCCGCTCATTTTCGCGCAGGGGGCGTCTGGAGGTCGAATTATCGCGATATGCCGATCCGCGATGATCGATGACGTTGGCCGATCATCGCCTCGCCCGGAAACCGTACATGCGGCGCCGCGACGTTCCCGTTCTTTGCAGCGAGTGGACGGGGATGGAGGGGGAACCGGGGTTAGATCGGTTTACGTCGCGTATTAACGAGCAGATATCCGGTGGCGCGCACGCGAGGGCGTCTCTCTCTCTCGCGCGCGCGCGCGCTCGCGCTCTCCCTTCGCTTTCTCTTTCTCTCTGTCGGCCGGCGGAAAAACGCGAATCCCGCACGTACGCGTGCGTGGGCACGCACGCGCCTTTTCCCACGCCGCTCTATCCACTTGCGAAAGATTGAGGCTTCTCCGACGCGCCGGAGATTACATCGGAAAGTAAGGGAGAAAGAGAAAGGGACGGCACTCTCCGTGAGAGACTTGTCTCTCTTGGTCGGCCGCGTCAGCGCGACCGTAACGCGTAATCGCCGCGATAACAGCCGTGACTTAACCTACGATGCGTCCGACAGATGTCAGTTTCCGCATCTGCCGCACGCGTTCTCGGGCGTGACGCGCGAGAACGCGCGGCAGAGTGATATCCTTCTTCGAGCGAGAGCTATCGAGATGCGCGGCATCTGGAACGCGCATGCCATCAATGAGGACACTCCGATAAGGTCGCGCGCGCAAATACCGCGAGCGGAAAAACATGAGCACGTGACCGCACGCGGAGGATGGAGGGGTGGGAGGGGGCTCGCTTCGTCGCACGAGTCTATCGATTCGCTTGGCGGTGTTGGCGGTCAATTAGCTTTCTCTCGTTTAATTCGGCTATTCAACTGGACCCGCAATCATTCGGACAATGATGTGGAAGGGCGGAGCTTCAACTTGGCGCCAGAGATCCCTCGAAGCTGATTCCCGACACGATTTTCGACGCAAGTGACCCGACTGCCGGATGTTTCCTTTCCCTCGTCGCGTCCCGTCTGGAATATCTCGAAGATCGACGCGTGGAGACTGTCGCGATGCCGGGAGAAAGAGGGAGAAAAAGAGAGAGAGAGAGAGAGAGAGAACTTTATTGATTATCCGCCAGCGAACGTTGTGGACGGTGCCTAAGGCGCAACAAACGGCCGGTGTGGCATTTTAAGGATTCGCCCGATCTACGAAAGTATCGATGCGCGAAGCTCGATGCGATATCGACAGGATCCACCCGATCGATCGACCGCGCGCGGGCGCAATTTTCAATTGCATGTCGCGAGATGCAGCGAGAATCGTCGATAAAAGGAGAAGAAAGGGATGGCGTTCCGTCAGGGGTGACTTTCGTTTTTCAATGTCGTTTCTTTTCTTTCTTTCTTTCTTTCTTTCTTCCCCCTTTTCTTTCAAATCTCCTTCCAGCCTCCAGGACGATCGCGACTGCCTCCTCCTTAGGGCGTATCGAATATCGCGCCGTGTGCTATCGATCGCACATGGAGAGAGTTTTCGGGCGGATTGCGGTGGCTCCCTTTGTGGCGTTTCATCTCCCGCTTCCCCGCGCGCGTCTGCGTAAAGTGTTATCGAATGGCCGTCATTTCGGCTGATCATTTCGGCAGAACACTTCTGCTTACGCGGCAAGGAGAGGGTGGGGGGAGGGGAGTCGCCTCCCCAAATGTGGTTACATGGTTAATTGAGAGTCGCGTGATCTAATTTATTCCGCGGGGTGAGTCCGCTAGGTTGTTTTCGGGAGGTTATCCGATCTTCATTAGATGAAAATATGAAGGCGCGCGTCTTTTTAACTCGCGGCGACCGATCGTCGATGAAGCTGAAGATCCCCGGATTGCGCTTTTTCCGATTCGCAAGATTCGCGCGAGACGTCTCCCGAGAGAGAGAGAAAGAGAGGGAGAGAGAAGCGTGAATCTCCAGCGACATTTGTTAGAGTCGATAGAGATTGCTGTGTTCCACCCCCGAAGTCCTCCCTCTCGACAGAGATCAGCAGATAATCGTATCTTTTTTTTTATAATAATTGTCTGTTTGCTACGTCGCTACGGGCGACGTTTTCTTACTGCTCAACCGAGAATAATCTCGTCCTCGTCGTTTCATTTGTTTCCACGTGGATTCCTCTTAACGCGCAAAGTTGGGATCGCGCTCCCGGTTCGAGCTCCATCCCTCTCATGGTCATATTTGACCTAAATTTCGCGAGTGACATTTTAGTCAGATCTTCGATACTCTGTAGAAAGAAGACGCACGACTTTAATGTCCTTGCGGAAACGAGGTCGGTCTCCTTTCATGGACGAATTTAAGAATTCGAGAATAGGAACGGACGCACGAGTGGTCTTGAAATAACCATCCTCCCTCTCTCTCTCTCTTTCCCTCTCTACATATATACATATATATATATATATATATATATATATATATATATATATATAGGTAATTCGAAAATGCATATTTTCGCGACGTTGCGAGGAATGCGCGGCAATGGATTTCCGCCGCGTAATTTTGACGAGGACGCTTCTGATCTCGAAATTCGAAGGACATTCGCGCGCAATCTCCAACAGGGCGCAGGATTTATCTCGGAAGGGCCCCGCATTTTGCTCGCGCTAAATAGACGCCCCGCGATTCGGGAAATTTATATCGCAGCAGCGGTCCGCGATCCTCGACGCGGGATTCATCGCGGGAGTATTTAAATGTATGCAAAATCGCCGACGGGACTTCCCCGCCTCCCGCCTCCCTCCTGGGAGGAGAAAAGTCCGAAAAGTCGCGCAGAGCTGATTCCGCGCCGGGCTTTTTTTTAAAAAGCCGAACGCGTCGCGTCGCGAGTGTAATTAATCGGTCGCCGGTTGCATTTACGCGACGCCGTTTGAATCATCGCGGCATCCTCGAGCGTGAAGATTCCATTGAAAAAATCCAATCGGATGTGCAATGCAGTCGCTCCATCCCGTCGTCCGGTCGAATTTGATTCGCGGGCGAGCGAGCGGTAGAAAATGGATCGAAAGCTCGTAAAGCTCGATTGAATATTATTTTTCATTTAAGCTATCGGTATATTTAATTAATACCTTACGTCGGCGCGATAACGCAATGATATCGCGTTAATGTCAATCATAGCGATGCGCATCGGTCCGTCTGTTTCTAATTACGAGCATCTACGCGCTATGTACGCGCATGCGCGAGTGCTAATTCAAATAATTACTTATCTCCTAATGAAATCTGCCGTTTAATAATAAATCCGAGACATTAATTATTTAATTGTGCGCGTGCGAATTCGGCGCGTATCTCGGCAAAATTAATATTCATCGGCGGAATATCTTTTTAATCGTAACGATAATAATACCTATCGCGTAATGATATCTTGCGTAAATAGCGACCTGAATTATTGCGCGTTCGTAAATCCGCTTTGCGTCAATTTGATCATATCGGCTATTTAATTACATTATATTCGATGAATATTATTTCATCGCTCGCCTGCGAGCGATACGTAAACGTATACCTGCTGACACATACACGCCTTTTCTCCGCATCTTGCTCGAGCAACTTGCAACTTTGTACATCCGTGGCTTTTCGGCGCGACGATCCACCGCGGGAGAGAGAAAACAGAATCGCTTTCTCTCTTCCTCGTCGTTCGCGCGAGTCGAGTTCAGAGTCGGTTGACCGGTCGGACGAGCCTGATCGGCCTTGCTCAGACACCTCGATCAGTCCAAGACTCCATCTTCATCATCCTCATCATCATTCCGGCTCTTTGTTGCCCTCGAGCCAGCATCCAATCCTGATCAGCGACTCTCTATCGATACTCGCCGGCGGAATGAAAATCCGAGGGCTGCGCGGAGCGAGTGACAAATCGGAGCTGACCGGAAGCGAGCCGAGCGTCAAAGGATCGGCCGATTTCGATATTAAAACTGTCGGCGAGTCCATCCATCAGAAAACAAGCTTCTCGATTCGTCTCGGCCGGCGTCTTTCGGCTCTCGCGGGTCTTTCTTCGGAAGATGAGGAACTCCGGGCGGGTATCCGGAGTCTTCCAGGTTCTTCTTCCCCGGACCGGTACCGGATGAGCGATGGCGACGGCGGGCGGTGGGGGCGGGAGAGAAGCGAGACGGCGGAGGGAAAGCGAAGGAAGGGAGAAAACGGCAGGATACTCGATTCCCTTCGCGCTCGTTCGCTCGCTCGCTCGCTCGCTCATTCGTTCGTCCGTTCGACGCGGAGAGCTGAGAGAGAGAGAGAGGATGCTAGGGGCAATTCTCGCTTTGTCCAGGAACCGGTCGACGTGCCTACCAGGAGGCAGGCAGGCAGGCAAGCAGGCAGGCAGGCAGGCAAGCAGGCACGCATCGATCCGCCAATCGCGCTGCCTTAAGCAGACTGCACAATGCAAACGACGGCGATGATGATAATGATGACAATGATGATGCCGATTACGAGAGCTTCCGCGAAAAGCCGTGCCCCTGGTGCGCTTCGCTTTTCCCACTATCTTCTTCTTCTCCTCGTCTCCATGCATCGCTCGCGCGTTTCTCAACGATCGGCTCTCTCGCTTTCTAAGAGAGAACCCGCGCCGGGGATTCCCGATGTCGAAGCCGGCGCGGATCAGACGACGCATCTCAAATCCCCGCTTGGGAGAGCACCTTCCCCTGCGGCGGTTCCCCCCCGCGCCTGAAAAGACGCGCGTAAGCTCGCCCTTCCGCATGCCGCGCAGAGAAAGAGGATATCCTCTCGCTGATAATTATCAGCGGAAGGATAGATTTTCCCTCGACGCGCGCGCGCGCGCGCGAGACAGAGAGAGAGAGAGAGAGAAAGCACCACCCTTCCCGGCGGTCTTTGGTGCCGAAAGGCGCGCGCGATGATGAATCGCCTGCTCAAACGAGAGCGAGATGAAGATGTTGCGGGACGACGCCGATTTCCGCGATTCGATTGATCGATTCGATAGATCGACGTGGGATGTTCATTGCATGATCATCACGCAATCGACTCTGTGAACGCTCGAGTAACAACAAAACACTCGTAGGAAGCTGCCCACATCTGCGAAACAGACGGCGCTCTCCTCATCCGCCCGGCTGTTGTTTACGGCTTTCGGCAGCTCCGCCGCATCCGGCATGCCCTTCAATTATCAAACGGTAATTATGCGTCAGGAGCAGTGCGGGCCGGGCGATATTCCGTGTTCCACCCCGCGTCGCGAGACCGAAACGCCGAGTGATGAGTCAAAGGATGGGCCCGCGGCCGAGTTTAATCGCATGCAAGCCGCCCCTCCCCCTCGCCCCCCCCCTCTCTCGAAACCAATCGAGCCGTCTAATGATTCTCGGTCATCCCGCAGCGTCCATCGGGCACGGGGCGAGGCACGCGGGTGACATTTCGGGAGGGCAGTTAACGTTAGGACGCCTCGAGGATCGCCATGTTAACTCGATCCGGTGCGATGCTTCAGTTTGACGACAGAGTGCGCTCCACTCTGCGCACTCAGGAGAGCGACAGTTTTTCCCACGGAAATCGGCGGGGCGCGTCGAGTCGCCGAAATTACCGACAGTTTTCAAATCCCGGCTCCAAGCTCCGTCACGGAGCCGGTCTGGCTTCTCGTAGCTTCTCCCCCTCCCCCTCCCGACATGCATACCGCGCCAGGTTCGCGCCAGGGCAGCCTCTACCTGCATTCCAATCTACCCGGTCGACCTCATTCCGCCATTATACTATTTCGTTCGTTCTCTCGGCTCTCCCGCGTACCCTCGAAGCGGCTACCCTCCTCCGCCTCCCCCTCTCTCTCTCTCTCTGTCTCTCTCACGCGGCGTCGCGGCGTCCCTGACATTGCGCCGCGGGGAGAGACGGCGTCGCTCGCGATGAAACCGTATACGTCGACGGGTGTGTATCCGAGTTGCGCGCTGAGCTATTAATTTCTCTTGCGCAGGCGGGACGATTTAATCGTCGTCGAGCAGAAGCATCATTGATCCGCTTCGCGGGAGGGACAAGGCCGCGAGAGAAGACGCGATCGAGAAAGCCGGCATCGATCGATCTCTTCGAATCTCGCGACTCGCGCGAGGATTCCACGTGGATCGGCATTGTGACGTCAGGCCGAATCGCGGCGATTACGTTATTCGCCGATTACGATCGCCGTTCCCCGAAAACGCCCCCCTTTTTTCTACACTTCTCTCCGCGCGCGCGCGCGCCCCCCCCCCCCGCCCGCGACTAATTATTGTTATTCCGCGGGACTCGGCGGGACGATGAAAGCTCGAGGCCGATGAGAGATATTATTCGCGCATTAGAGCTGGCGGAATATGACGTGATAATTAAATTAATAAAATGATATTTATAACGTTAACGCGCGCGCGCGCGCGCGCGCGCGAGTGCTAATTAACGTTCCAATTAATATCTTTGGGAACAAACGGGACTTGTTATTTTATCCCGGCGATGAGAATTGATGTACTTGCGCGAATTAATTAAACAAACGCCGCGCGAGCATTCTTCGAGAAATAAATCACGATTATCAGGGGATTTCTGTTTTTCCGGATTCCCGACGCGTCCGAATTCCTTCTCGCTGTTGCCGAGCGGCGCGGCTTTAACAATTACGATGTTACGATGTATCCGAAAAATGGGATCGGCTGGTCGACCCGATTGTTAAATGAAACCGTTACGGGGAATTAAGCGGCGCCATTCCACAGGTGCGACGTCCCGTCCGGGACGAAGGGAATCATTCGCCGAATCGATCATCGATCGTGCCGACCTGGCATAACGCGAGCGTGATCATGATCGATAAATTCCTTAATTTATACCGCGCACAACGCAGATACGTCATCACCGAGCTGCTCCAGAGTGACCTCCACAAGATCATCGTCAGCCCGCAGCATCTCAGTCCGGACCACATCAAGGTCTTCCTTTATCAGATCCTACGAGGTGAGTGTCTCACGTGTCACGTTACTCTTATCTCGCGCGCGCGAGTGCCGGGCTTCCTCCGGGACGCGGAAGACGAAGCCCGCAGATCCTGCGTATTCCCGCGTGCGCGTGTCACGTGGCGGCGTCGTCTTACGAATGTAAGAAGCAATCCTTCGCTCTCTGTCTCGTAGACGTACGGCTAGAGTACGTCCCCGATACGTCCCCGCATTTTGTAGAAACTATCCCGGTACATAGGACTCGCTTCTCGTCCGTCCGAGAAGACGCAACGCCAAGCAACGAATGTTTGATATCAAGCGCCAAGGACGGGGAGAGGATAAGCCGGCGGGTCGAGCCCCATCGATTAGATCGCGACGCGTGCACCCTCGCGCGAAAGAGGACCGAACGACGGGGGAGGGGGTTAAGGAAGGGCCTCCGGAGCGACGAAGACGCGACTCCGTTGAGGAGCCGAGATTCCGAGATAGTCCCTGCCACCAGGTGTCACGTCGCAGGGGAAAGGAGGACTAGAGAACGGCGGAAGTGATGCTGGTGGCGGTGGCGGTGGCGGTGGCGGGGGGGGGGGGGCGCATGGCGGCTGGATGCAGCGAACGAGAGGAGAATGGCGCGAAGGCGGACGGGCGCGGAACTGACGCTTATAAAACTCCGCGAGCAGCATATCGCCGCCTCAGACGGGGAGGGGGAGGGGGAGGGGGCGAGACGAAACCGGGATAAACAGGATCGTTTCTATTCATCCCCCGGGATCATCCTGGGATCTCGGCGTTTCCTATATCGTCGTCCCGTTACATTGTGACGGGCTTGCCGAATTGCCCGTCCTCCTCCCCCCTTCCCCTCCCCTCCCCTCCCCGTCGCTCATCTCCGTCACATCCCCTCCGGAGGGGGGAAGGGGAGGGGAGGGGTGTAAAAAAATGTTGGTTCACCCTTTCCGCGGCGTCCCCGTTTATTTCCTCCCGTTCCGCCGTTCCGGTCGGTTCGCGGCCGTTTCCTCCCTTCCTCCCTCCCCTCCCCCTTCCATCTCGTTTCTTAGGAAGAGGGCGGGCGCGGGTATGGGTGTGCGGTATCCTTTCGCGCGGTGCATGATCGGTGTCGCGATCGGTGATTCGTGCAATTGGCGAAAACGAGCGAGCGGGCGAGAATTTTCACGGCGTTTACGCGAGCGGAAAAGCGGCGTCGTCCGTGTTCCCCGCGTAATCGCGATTTACTTTGTACGCTTCAGGGCTCGCGCAATTGCATCGCCGGGCGTAATTACAGTCGAATATCGCCGCTCGCGGAATTTTATTGCCGGCCTCCTTTGTTAATCGCGCGCGCGCGTTAGTAATTCGAGAACGCGGGGTAAACATCTTCCAGCGAAAGCAGCCGAAAGGGGTGGGGGAGAGGGGGGGAGGGGAACGGATCAAAGGATGAGCGGGATTGAAAAGGGCCGCGGCGCGAGCGGCGGTGGAAAAGGGCGACACGCTTTTCGCCTGGAAATGAGTTTCCGCGCGGCGATAATGCGCGAGCGCGGAAGCCGCCGTTTCGGTCGGACGATGCCACCCTTTGCCACCGAAGAATCGTCTTTCTTCTTCGTCTTTCCGCGATCCTCCGCGATCCTCCGCGTTTCGGTTAACGTTCGACGAACGTTGCGCATTTTAATTTAAATTCCGATAATCCGACTATGTGTCCTATTCCCAATGAAGTGTCGCGCTTCGCGCAATTGATCGTGCCGGTCGGTTTACACTGCTCACTATTCAGATTGAATCCGGAAATGCGTTGCAATGTGTCCAAAATGGCTGGCTAAAAATTGTAATCTTCACGATCGGCGCATCCCGCGATGAACAATCGCGAGTTGCTCATCGAAAGGTGAAAGAAACGATGAATTTGTCTTTTCGTGCGATCGACCTCGCGGCCGGGCGCGCGGCACTCGGCGAAATGAAATCGTCCATCCGAGAGAGACAGAGAGAGAGAGAGAGAGAGAGAGAGATAGGGGGGGGAGGGACGGCGCTAAATTCGTTATTCACGCTTCTCTCCTTGCATATCGCTGCAAATACGCCGGGCGATATTAGAGCACGCTTCACGCAACACGCGCGCATAAATATCCGTCGTCGATCGAATTTTCCGAAATCCCCTGGGAATCCCCTTCTCGTGCATTCCCGTGTCGCGAAATGACGCACGCGCATTCGCGAGGATTCGTCGAGCGTCCGTTGAAGTCGTCCGAAAATACGGGGCGCGCGTTCGCGATCGAACCAAGCAGCGCGAGATTGTTATTATTGTTATTATTGTTGTCGGAATGAATCGCGTAATGGAGCGCGAGCTCATCCGGATCCGCGCATTAAGCCGGCCGACGAATGATGATCGGCCGAGGAGAAATAATTTCTCCGCGAGTGCGGCGCGAGTTGACTCTCCCTCGCGCGGGAGACAACCCCCCGTTAATTCATCATTCGACCGGCACTTTTCTTTTTTCTTCTGGCTTGCCGGCTTACTCCCGCCGCTAATTTGTCACGACCGTTTCCGTGCTCCCCTCTCGCCCTTCTCCCCTCAGCCTCAGCCTCAGCGATGGATGTAACTCGCGTGCACCCTTCGCTTCCGCTCCCCGGAAGCAGGTTTGCGGCGCAACTAGTGCGCAGCGAGGGCATCGAATCGTTATGCGGCACCAACTCGCGAATAGCGAGTTCCCTCATTTTCTCGTTATTAAGATCATCTCCCCCCCCCCCCTTACTGTCTCGTTTTTTTTCTTTCCCTCCCATAATTCTCCCTTGTCTGCCCTTGTCCTCTCCTTATCTCTCGTCGCGACGAAATAGAGTTACTCCGTTGAAATTGCCGGAGGGATGGGGAGGGGAGGGGGAAGGGAAGGGTCTCCCGATGCAGCGCAATGCTGCTCGGGATGTGACGGCCGCGGGTGAAATTGCATTCCCCGCCCGCGGAATTATCCCCGATGTCGGGAGCGTATGCGAGGATCGAGGATGGGAAGCGGSGGSGGCGGGGGGGGGGGGGAAGGGAAATAAGGTGACGAGCGTGGCGGTTGATATAATTACGCGAGCGGATCACGTGACCGGAATCATTCGGGCACGATTCGTCGACTCGCCACCAGCGACGATCGCGTCGCTGAAGAAGTGCCTCTAGCTGCTGCTTTCGTCACGGTCGCTTGCGACTTTCCTTTTCCCTTTCCCGCTCCTCAACTTGGTTCACGGAGTGAACGAAAGCAGGAGAGGACGCTCGGGCGCTCGGTCAACGTCCTTTCGAGTTCGACCCCCGGACTCGCTCGAGCTTCTGCGTGCTTCTGCGGGATGCGCAGAACGGAGCGGAGCGGAGCGGAAAACGAGCGGCACTCATTTTCGATGCGGGACCGTCGCAGGTCGTTTCTCTAGTCGCGCGGAAGCGTATTTTCGTATTGTCGGCAGGAGCACGCGACGAATAAGCCGCGACAGTAGCCGGGCAGATTCTCGATTCTCGATCGTACTAGATTCCTGACGCTCGCAAGCTCGCGGCGAGAAGATAGCGAGATTCCTTCCATTTGGGAGGCTTTTGCGGGAATGCGATTCCATCGCGCGTCCTTTACACAGCTCTGTACTCTCCAATATTACTCGCGCGCATTTAAAAAGTAGCGAAAAGTGTCGAAGCTTGGCTGACGGAGCTTTCGGCTTTTGCTCCAGGCTTTTGCTGATCTCATTCCGCGATCGGAAAGCAAGGAGAAGCTCCCGTTATCTGCGCTATGCGAGAGAAAACGATTCGGGAGATCTGGCTCACTCGCCGCACTCGTCCCAGCATTCGCGTCCCAGCAGGATCGCGGATGGGGAAAGAGAGAGAGAGAGAGAGGACAATGATCCTCGCCTGGCAGGATCCCATCGCGGTGCGATCTTCTCACGGCCGGCCGTTTCGGACTTTCCCACCCGGTATAGCGCGAAGACTGGACAGATAGAGCAGAGAGCACGGCGCGCAAGCTCCTCTTCTCCTCTTGACTGGTCCGAAACCAGTCCTGCCGCCGCCCATCCGTGACCCCGGACCCCGTCATCCGGTCGGCACCAGCTCCTCTCGTCTACTACCACATTGCGTCGGTTAACCTCGCCGCTCCCCCTCCCCCCGGCGTCCTCCTCCGGCACGCCGGTCGTCTCTCTTCTTCGTCGCTGTGTGTCGCCCCCCTCCCCTCCCCTCCCGCCCCTCCGCCGTAGTCGCCGCCGCCGCCGCCGCCGCCGCCGCCGCGACGTTTTAATTAAGGGGCAACGTCTTTTCGAAGGGAAATTGCGGCGCTGGGCCCTCTAATCCATCAGCGGGCGCCGCGCCAACGTCGCGCAACAGGGAATCGATAACTCGCAAATTGGCACGACCGATTCCCGAGAATGAAAGTAAAGGAGAGGGAGACGCCTCCTCACGCGAGGAGGCAATCACGCCCAAGAGGACCGACCGGCCTTCAAGTCGCATCGCTGCGACCCTATCAAAGAGGGAGGGGGGAGGGGGGGGAGATCCTTGTACCGTGCGACGCGTGACACGATTTTAAGCCGCTGACCTAATTAATTTCGGTCAAACATCCCTCGCCGGGATCCGGCGTCCGAGATCGGCGATTCGCTAAAAATAAACACGGGGGACGTGACGGCGAATTGAACAGCCAGTCCTCCCCCCCCCCCCTCGCCGAATAAATTAGCCTCGATGTCCGTTAGCGACGAGGAGGCTCGAGCTGACCCGAAACCACGGCCGTACGCCGTTCGTCTCCGATGTCGTCGCGTCACATGTGCGCGGGGAATGAGATTTTCCTTCCCAGGTGAATCCTTCGTCCGAGATCAGAAAAGGGAGGGGGGGGGGAGGAGAAGCGAGAGCCGCGTCGCGGCGACAAGCGCGTACTTCGTACCCGAGAATAAAACCTCTAGCCGTTTCGATCGGAGCGCGGTATTGGAGCTGGCTGGAGATATTCTTTCGCGCGCGTCCTGCTCTCAATTTTCGGCTCGATGTCCCTTCCCCCCGCCCCCGCCCCCGCCCCCTCCTCCCTTACCCGGCGAATCGCTAAGCCTAATGCCTAATTCAATCGCCGCGCGACGTGACATCTGTCCGAGCGCGCCGATTCGTGTCGTGCTCGCACTACTTGCTAGTGATCGCGATCGACGTCGGACGAATCTTAATGAGCGTATCACATGTCGCGCAATCGGGCTCGGGTGTGAGGCGCATCTGCGGACCGGGGGAGGGGGAAGGGGAGACGGAGGAGGCGAGATGATTCGATTCGAAGCGTCGGCGCGAGACAACGTGTTCACTTCGAGCACAGCGGCCTCTCCCAAGTCGGGGCGGAACAGAGGCGCCACCTTGCGTCGTCGAATCGGATAATGCGGATAATCGGGGATGAGTGGCGAGGATCTCGATCGGCATTTTTCGCTAACGAAATGGCGAGAACGTTTCACGTTTTATGGCGTTGGTCGATTCATCGAACACACCAGCAGCGTTGCGAGTTTCGATCTTAGCGCACGAGTTGCAGTTGCGAAAATCTTGCTCGAAAATCGTGACGGTCATCGGAATCTCGCAGAAGAGATTTTGTATTCCGTGGCCCTTCGAGGGCGACGTGCCCGCAAGCGATTGCTCCTTTTTCTACTAATTCAGCGTGTAACGGTGTGATAATTGGGCCCGCTCCGCGGGCATAATTGCCACTGGCTTAATCGGTCTTTGTTAATTCGCGATCCGTGAGCGGAGAGCTCCGCCTGTCTGTAATTTCCGAACCTCCCCCCTCCCTCCCCCTCCGTCTCTGTCTCTCGACCGAGCGGTTAGGAGCAGAAGTCGGCCAAGTTAATAATTCAAAGTTCCGTGGCTCTCGCGAGGGCAAATATTAGCCTGCGCTTTCTCTCTCTCTCTCTCTCTCTCTCTCTCTCTCTCTCTCTCTCTCTCGTCGCTTGTCATTCTTTTACATTGTGCATTAACAAGCAGCGACGTTAAATCGGTTGGAACATCGCCAGGCGGGAGCGAGAGCCCTTGGGTTTAACGTTTCCGCTGCACGTGTGCGCGCCACGTGCAACATCGATGGATCGAATTTTTCGAGCGGACCGCTCGCGTCGCGCCGCGGTCTTAAATATCGCCCGTCGTCGATTCTCGGCTTTTATTTCGCGGGATATTATTCCTCGCTATCTCTCGCATCTCTCGATAAGCTTCGTGGAAGCTGATCGCACGTTTCCCGATGCGAGGCTTGAAGTGCGCTATCCCAAGTCGAGGCCCTTGATGCCGATTGAGGGCGATTCCGCGTTATTCTTTGAACGAAATTCTTCTTTGGCGTAAAATCAACGGGTGCAGATTGTTACAGCGCCTTCGATAAATTCGCGTAACACCGTTTAGATATCTATTTTATTTGCCGATTCGAGGCAAGTGTATTCGGTGTAAAGACGAGAGAGTAGAAAAACAATACAACAATCTTCTTTAATGAAATGAAAATAAATGAACAGCTATAATATTTTAGATCGCAGCTCTAATAATAGTGACCGTTGGATTCTCGCTAAACACTGATTCTTTCTCGCCGCTTGGCAACGGCAGAGCCGGTAACAATTCCCCTTTTCTCTATTGTTTGCTTGGACAACAATATCGGCGGGACGTTTATTCGCTTGTTAATCGCAATTAGATTCATATTTGTTATATCGAGAACCTCCTGAGAAAATCATCTATCAGAATCCTGAACACAGATGATGGAAGCATAGATCGCTACGATAAGAGCTCATTTCCGATCTGCGATAGTAATTTGAGGGCAAATGCACTGCGCGAGGACAAGACGCGTATGCCGGAAGTTCGGCGCAATGCCGATAAATGCACGAACGAGCGAGCGTGTGGTATTAATTAGATTCAACGTCTGACCGGAATCGACTTAATCGACAGCAGGTGCATCGATCAAGGATAACGTTCCGAGAACGACGCGGCTATATGCGCGCGCGCGCACACACTGACACATGCGAATCGAGTCCTTTAATCAAACAGCTGATAGAAACGCCGAGAAGCGATGCAGCGTAAATTACACAGATGTTAATTAGAATAACGCGCGACGCGCCGTCGGATTATTCGGACAGGTGAAATTACGCAATTATCAGCGCGAATGGAAGCACACGTAACGCGCGAACCAAGGACGGGCTATTGCGGCAAGCGACAGCCGCGGAATGCGTGCCGTCCTCATGAAATCAGTGACGTCATCGAATCGTCGTCTCGATCTAGGAGTAAATCTCTCGCCGAGAGAATCTTCATTTCCCGCAAGCTTCATCCGACATTTCCCTCTCCCCTAACCTGACATATTAACGGCGCACAAATTAATTTCTTGCTCCCTGCTAAAGCCCGATCCGCAAAAGTGCGGGAGAGGTTTTCATCGGATGGTCCTTCTCGTCATTCTCGTCATGACCTTAGGTGGCCATTTGGGCCAGCTGATCGCTGCTGGAAAAGCGGCGTTCACGGGCGCCCTTTGAAATGGCCCTTGAAATCGAAAGCAAGAAATTAATTCGTATCACTCTGATAATCCGGACGGGAGCGCAAGTTGCGGGGGGAGGGGGGGGAGGGAGGGGGCGCGTGGGAATCGTTCCGTTGAACGAAAGCAAGTATCTTCTAAGCGCGGGGTCATCGTCGGGGTCAGGGCGAGGAGTCGGCTCGCCGGGATTTCGGCGGGCGGTGTAAAACCGCGCGGTGCAAAATTGCCGGCACGGCGTCGCGCTCGCCGAGAGGACCGTTTTAATGTGACGTTGAAGGCGGCACTTTGCAAACTCTGACGCGCGACAGACGAAGCGGCCGCGCCGCGCTCGTTACACGAATCTTCCGCCGCCGCGGCTGTCTCCTTTCTCCGCGAGATAAATTGCCCGGCGAGGATTAACGGCGACGTGATGATTAATCGCACCGGCCGATTACTGTCCATTAACAAGCTCGTTGTCGAGGAGCTTCCGACGCGAGCGATCACCGCGAGGCTTTTTCTCCACGGGAAAAGGAGCAACGCGATCTGCCGCAGCTTCTGCCGCGAGATATCGCGTGTTTACGAGATGTTGTTTTCATCGGGGAAAGAAGGGGAAAAGAAGAACAGAGAGAGAGGGAGGGAGAAAGCGCGTCCGATCTTTCGTCGCGTGATCCGCGCCTTCGCGCGGAATAACCGAAGGGAAAACAACGCGCGAGTATTTAACGAGTAAACAGGCCGCAGCCTAAACAGTCCCAAGAAATCCCAAGCGATCTCAGGTGATCGCGCAACGCGGTTATCGGCCCCGCCGAAAATAAGTCGGTTCGCTCGCGAACTTTCAGCTTCTTCGTTTATTAGCCAAGCGATTCCGCGGCAGCGTCAGGCTTTTAAAATTAACTATGACTAGACCATAGCAATTAGTATGACACATTGTTATCATCCATTCCATTTAGTTAATCCAAGGCCAATTTTAATCTCATTCGGAATATTTAATAATTTAGTAATAACATTTAGCTTGATTTCATAACATTACTCAATCATTAATAATTATTTCTATCCCTTGCACATGTTTTTTTTTTTTGTATATATTTATGATGACGAGACGTCATAATTCGTGAGG
Organism: Eciton burchellii; assembly: GCA_020341155.1. Lineage (NCBI taxonomy): Eukaryota > Metazoa > Arthropoda > Insecta > Hymenoptera > Formicidae > Eciton > Eciton burchellii. The sequence goes on from JAHMML010000105.1 coordinate 130,906, forward strand.
CTACTTATTCAGGTAGTCACACTATAATTGTTTATAATGGCATACGAATAGGAATAATTTTATTTATTATCTCAGAGATTTTATTTTTTGTCCCATTTTTTTGAGCTTATTTTCATGCTTCTTTATCCCCAGCTATTGAAATTGGTCAATTATGGCCCCCCAAAGGAATCACTCCCTTTAATCCTTACGATATCCCCCTACTAAATATTCATAAATATACTAAATAATCATTCTTATTTCCTCTGGATTAACTATGGCATGATCGCATCATGCTTTACTATCAATAAATTTTAAAGAAAGTTGAATAAACTATTCTTTTAGGGATATATTTTACTATCATTCAATTTAAAGAATATCAAGGATCCCCATTTACAATTGCAGACTCAATTTATGGATCAACATTTTTTATTGCCACAGGATTTCACAGACTTGATGTATTAATCGGAACTATATTCTTAATTGTAACCTTTTATCGTATACGACAACTACACTTTTCTTCAAATCATCATTTTGGGTTTGAAGCAGCAGCATGATATTGACATTTTGTTGATGTTGTGTGATTATTTTTATATATATCAATTTATTGATGATTCAATATTGATTGAATATTATTATATTAATATTTATCAATTATAATTAAATTTATATAGTATAAAAATTACATTTAATTTCCAATTAAAAAACTTAATTTATTTTAATATAAATAATTTACATTATAATCATTTTATCCATAATAATTATTTTTATTCCTTTTTTAATATTCATAATTAACTGATTAATATAAAAAATAATAATAATAAATTATGAAAAAATATCTCCATTTGAATGTGGACTTGTTGACCCCCTTTCTCATAGTCGCCTACCATTTAGTATTCAATTTTTTTTAATTAGTATTATTTTTCTAATTTTTGATACAGAAATCATTCTTTTAATTCCATTAATTATATTAACATCATACCCTTCGCGACGCCGAACCGACTCGCTTAATATCTTGCGCTCTGATCGAGACGTATCCACGCGAGAGATTATTCGCGATAGAAAATCGTTTCATCATACGAGACACGCGACGCCTCGAATGGAGAAGGGTTCAACCTGCGTCCAATCAATGATAAACATTAAGAAAGCCCAAGAAAGATCGAAGATTACTAACGCGACGCGCAAAGTTCCATTCCAACTCGCATTCTGAGATCGCCAGAACGGAATAAAAATAGCATCCGAAACGAGGCGGCGCATCGCGAGATTACGCGCGAAGGGACCGTCGAGCCAGGCTGGCGGATTGTCATTGTCATTGAGTTCATCGGCCGAAACCTGACGTCGCCGCCGGCCGATTCCTCATTTCTTCTGCTATCCGAGGTCCGGAGCGAGGTCGACGGTCCCGCGACGATTATCGCGGATCGCACGACGTGCGAAAGTCAAGGCCGCGAGTTCGGGAGACCCGGCCTCGGCTTCGGCTATCGAACTCCCCCGGCCACCTTCGGCGACCTTCTTCCAGCGAGGATGCCACGACCAGACAAACCAGACGGACGGTAATTCGCCGGCGCTCGCAAGAAACACCGATGTTTGGCGCGAAAACAATCCGCGCGAGCCAGTCTGGCGGATTTTCTTGGCATTCGCGTTTAAACGGGGCAAAGTGTACGGCAAAAGCGAGACGATAATGACTCTGCGCTATTCTTCTGCAGTTTACGAAATCGCGTGACCGTCGCGATCGATTTTTAACCGACACCGGTTATCTCTCTCTCTCTCTCTCTCTCTTGCCTCGCTGTTCTGACACTCGTCGCTTGATTAGCCGGCCGGCTTCGATTGAATTAATCCGATCTCAGCGCGCGGGAGATTACGCGCAAAGTCGCGCGCGTAATGATGATTGCCAGCTAGGTTGTAGGAAAAGTCTCGTTCGCCGGCTAGCCACCGGCCTAGCATTTAATTCATCTTCTCCCATCGCTGCTTTAATCGCTAATCGCTAAAGAGGATGGGGCGGGGGGGGGGGGGGCGGAAAAGGGGTGGGACGCACGTGGCCAGATACTGTGAAGCAACGACGCGCCTAAACTCGCGTCGATTAACTTGCCGAGTATGCGAGGCGGCTAATTTCGATGATAAAGGACGTTAAATAACCGGGATATATTCATAAGTGGCCCGCTGATGGACTTTAATTAGCGGGCGTTCCCCCGCGCGCGCAACTAATTAATCATCCGGTGTAATCGAATTCGCATTTTATTTGGCGTCGCGCCTCACCGGACCCTTTATCGACAAGGCCGACAAAGCCGACCTCATGACGCACGATCGATGCGTTATCGGGGCGCAAAAGCTTATACGTATCAAGTGCACAAATTAATTTCTTGCTTTCTTTTTCCGCCAATCCTGAAAGCCATTTTGGACGCTCGAGGAGCGTCTGCCGATCCTTGCGTGCTGAACGCCTACGCGTTCAGAGCACTCAGAGTATGAAGCGAAGTGAGCGGCGAAGTAACCTAACCTCCAAAAACAGATGTGCGCCCGATGGTCCGATAAGGAGCGTATTTTCGGCATGTATTCTCGCATGGATTCCAGCTAAAAGGGAACGCCGCCGCGGTGATTCGTCCTCGGTAAACGCAGCGATCTATACGATATCGGGGAAAAATCGATATAAGAGCTACCGCGAAGGAGGAAGCTAAAAGACAGAGGACAAACTGAGAAATTCGAGGAAGAACTGCTGCGGCGTCTACGGGATCAAAGCTGCTCCCGAGCAGGAAAGGAACTTGCTGTATCAAATCGAGCGATAAATTGGAGCGGAGCGACCTCTCGCCGCCCTCAAAGGAACTTTGCCGAAGGGGGGGGGGGCGGGAGCAAGAAATTAATTTGTACACCTGATATTTCTCACTTGAAAGAATTACATGGTCTTTCTCCGAGCAGAGCTTGCCTCCCCCCCCCCCCTGTCGGTATTTCATACGTAACCCCCTACGAAGTCTTTTGATTCTCCCTCGCCGGCTATCGCGATCAAGTTAGGCTAAAATCCGAGATTACGTAAGTTCCTGCCGCTGCTACGCAAGTTTCAAACAAAGCGATGCAAGCTTATGGCTCTAAACAAAAGCGAAGACTTCATTATCCGCTCGCCCGCGGGATATAATTCATCCGAGGTTTATATTCTCAATATCCAACTCAATATCCCTCGCTGACGGCGAAGAGGCACCGAATGATTGCATCCTTTTCGGGCGATTCCCGCTCAGTTTGCCCACTGTCTGTCATCTCTGGTCTTGTCTTGCTGGAGAGAGAGAACTATTGCGCCGAGCGATAATTTGACGTTCGATTAAGCCGGGAGCGTGGCGGCTAAGTGAATTTTTCACGCTGCCTGAACAAAGATCCTGGCAAAGATCCTGGGATGCGAGTTAATTCGCATGCGGGCGCGCGCGATAATAAGAGCCACAGCAATCCCGGACGAGGGACTTTAATTACGAGAGGGTGGCGGATTCGTAACACCGCCGGGCTCGCCGAGCAACCCCGGCACGGCGGATTATCGCCGGTGATACAAGCGAGTTTTATTGTGGGGAAGATCGAGGCCCGAACGCGCTTCACCAATAGCGCGAGTAATCTCGGAAATAGGCTGAAACACGATAAATACGTACAAACTATCGGAAATTACGCGCCATTCCAGCGCGCGAGGACGCGAACGCGAACGGATCTAATTTCGACGAAGATTTTATTTTCTCGCCGGTGGAATATCGCGCGGAACGAGAGCTGCCTGGATAAATCGTTCTCTCTTCTCCGCCGATCTTCCCCTAATCTCCTCGATCAATCCTTTCCTGATTTTAATGAACGAACATCACGTGGAGCGGGGAAAACACGGCGGAAGAAATAGCGGTAAATGAGCTTGTTTTGTGCTGTTGCTCGCGTCTCCGCTAGATTAACATAAATGAACAGTGAAGTCGATTCGTTAACGGAACGGACGAAAGAAACGCAGGGGGGAGGGGGGGGCGGGCGGGCGGGCGGGCGGGATGCGAAAGGAATCTCGTTACGGTCTCGCCGGCGTCGCCGTTCAGTCGCCGTCCCGCCATTTCTCACCCTCGGAGCGGCAGAGGGGGAGAAAGGAAGGAATCGTCCCCTCGGAACGAGACGACGAAACAAAGGCGGGGACCGCTACCCTCGCAAGTTATATCCGCCGATTCCGCAGCGTCGCGGATAGAGAGCTTATAATCAAAGATATTAAGGGTGGACGCTGGACGCTGGACCCGCATTGGCTGCCCGATTCACGCGCGTCACTTGTTTATTTATAAAACAGAAGAGAGCGCGGCGATCGACGACTTTCGCCCCGACTTTTAATCGGCGGAGCGATATCACGGTTTACCGTTAAACTGACCTTTCGCGCTCGGCCAAGCGGTCTGTCGGCTAAATTCCCGCGCTCTCTAAATAATTAATTTGCGCTTCCCAAGATTCGCTCGTCTCGTTATTATTAAAAATGAACGGGATAGAACAATCGTCGTAACACGAAACGTGGTTGTAGTCGGAGATACGTCCATCTTACGGTTACATTCACGTGTATTGCGTGAATTTGAAAATTCTATTCTACACCCTCGTTGGACGATGTCGAGGGGAAAAATCGAAAAATCGAGACCATCGCATTTTGCGGTCCGGCCGTTATCCGACGATATCCGACAGCTCTAACTCGCGAGGTTGCGATTCGTGACTCCTCCTTTGCCAGAGTTTCCTCCGAATATCAGAATATCGTGACTTTCCCCGCCTCCCGAGATAAAACGCGACGAGAGAGAAAGAGAGAGAGAGAGAGAGCACGAGGCGGAGTGCGAAAACGCGCGTGAAAGTAATTCACGCGTATTAGCATCCACCGCCTTACGCCTCGCTGTTCCGCTCGAAACTCGAAACTCGAAACTCGCTGAATTCTAACGGGTGGATTGAAAGGCGGGGATTTTTGCGCGCCATTCCATTAGAGCGGACGCGGATAATTCGGTTACCCGAATTTTATTCGCGCATTGCATTCCCGATAAAGTGACCGGTTTTAAGCACGGTATATAATGTCTCGGGGGAGGGGGGGGGAGGCCCGGCAAGTGGCCGGAATTTTCATTGCGCAGGTTTTCATCGGCGCGTTAAATCGGCAGGTCGACGCGGCGGCGGCGGCGGCGGCGTCTGTGATGATGTTTTTGTCAGCGCGTCATGCCGACGAGAAAAATTCTTCCGTCAATGCCGCATCGCCCGCGTCAATTTTCACTATCGATAAAGCCCTGCGCGTCTCGCGACTAATCCCCACTGACGTTTTATGATGCTGTCGCTGTTTCCATCAACTCGGCTGGCACGCGAATCGTTAATTTAGCTCCTCCTCGAAATTGACGACATTATCCCGTGTTATTTACACGGGATGCGATTTAGCGGTTCCTTTGTCCGTCCCTTTCATGCGCGCTCGTTATTTCCCGCTTGATAACATTGATAATATTAATTATGCCGCGGGATAATCGCTCGGGATTTTCAGGCTCGAGCCTTTTTATTCCTATCAACGAGTGATGTTCTCTGGGATTTTTTTTGCTTCGTCGTAATTGGGATTATTCTCCTCAGTGTACACCTTTGCTTTCAGGCCTCAAGTATCTTCACTCGGCCCGCATCCTCCACAGGGACATCAAACCAGGGAACCTCCTAGTGAACAGCAATTGCGTGCTGAAAGTGAGTAGACGCTAGAGCTAGATGAGGCCGAGTCTCGATAGATACTCGAATCGCGTGTGCAATGTTCATGAATGAAATCCTATTTCTCTCTGGCTCTTTTAACGCATCCGCGCGGAATGTTGTCCCGTATGACTTGCAAGGATCTCGATCTTCTTGAACATCGGAGATGTCCGAATCGTGCAACTTTGCATTCTCGATATTCTCGGATGCGATGGTCTTGTCTCAATTCTTGGAATCGCGAGCTTCGATCTTTCGCTATAATTCGATCTAAATTTGAATCGCGTGAAAACTGTTCCCGTCCTCGGTATATTTTCCATCAGGCTTTTGAATTAAATTGCGACAACTGCGTTCCTCGTCCTCTAGAATTCTAGAATCCGAGAACAGTTTACAATAGACAGGAGACAAGCGACAAGAATACAAGCAGCTACAAGTAAATGCGATGTCTTCCTCTTTAACAAAATCACCTAATGTTATCGCGCATTGTTATGACAGCCGTCGAAATAATCCAGGCAAAGCATTCCTGGGCATCGCAGGGCATCAAGCGGGACACTAGATTCCTATCTTCCGTACATTTTTTTCTAGCTTCTTGTCGAGTCTCCGCTTGCGCGCCGCCGAGTCTGAAAGCAACGCCGCAGCGTGCCTGCGACTATTCCGTGCAGAATAATGTCTCAAGAAGCAATAAAAGAGGCCCGAGATTAGAAACGAGGAAAGATATCGTTTTCGAAACGATTTCCAGTCCATGCCGGAAGGGCAAGCAGGTCAATTATAAGCACACGTGTCGCTAGTAGCTGGCGGATCCGGGCGAGCCGCAGGAAACGCGCACGATTTGCGGCGATCAAGCTCGATGATGCGATGCAAAGTCGGGGAATTTTTCTTGCACAAACGCACGCACAAACGTAAATGTAAATGGGGGAACTTGTACTTTTTTTTATTCCCACTTCCACGTCTACGCACTCCTGCTGCTTCTACTTCTACTTCCGGCTTACCGGTACTTTCAGATCTGCTTTCATTCCCACTTGTACTACCGATCTAGTCCTAATGAACAACTACATCTATTTCTAATAGATGTTCTAATTGCAGCTTCCCCGACTATCCCCTAGAGGGATAGTCGATATTTAAGGTCCTAAATTTAGCTCTGTCCCCCTGCTCCATCTATGTCTAGCGGTCAAGCGCACCAGACCTTCTCTTTCCCCAGATCTGTGATTTCGGATTGGCCCGAGTGGCGGAGCCCGATCAGAACGTGCACATGACCCAGGAAGTGGTGACACAGTATTATCGCGCGCCGGAAATCCTGATGGGCGCGCGGCACTACACCGCCGCGGTGGACGTGTGGAGCGTAGGCTGCATCTTTGGCGAGTTGCTGCGCCGGCGGATCCTCTTTCAGGCCCAGAGCCCCGTGCAACAGGTGGGTCGTCGGTGTAGTGAAAAAAGAAAATTCCGAGTCCGGCCGCGTCTTGCGATCTCCTCGCGGCGCTTGCCGGGAGGATGACAGGACGGTGTCCTCTTTATTTCTCGAGAAGAAACGAAATGCAGGAATTCCTTCTGCCCGCAGCTCGAGCTAATAACCGAACTGCTGGGATCGCCCACCCTGGAGGAGATGAGGTACGCGTGCGAGGGCGCCAAGTCGCACATGATGAGGAGGGCGCACAAGCCGCCCTCGCTCGCCACCCTGTACAACCTCAGCAGCCAGGCGACGCACGAGGCCGTCCATTTGCTCTGCCAGATGCTAGTCTTCGATCCCGTAAGTTTGTCCGCCAGCAATGCGCGGGTCGCCTCTTCGGACAGGCGCACCTTCGCGGATCATCCTTCGCTCCAGTTGTTTGACGCGCGAGTTTCCAGTTTCGCGTGCTCCTCCTTTCGGGAAAAAGGATTGCCGGCACAAAAGGATCGGCAGTGTTCGGTCGCTCTTTCGCTCTGCTTTGCTTAAATGCCTCGTCATTGTTCTATGATGAATGGAACATTCCGCATTCATCGGATCCCGTTTGTTACTATTTTTATCGCGCAGGATAAGAGGATCACCGTGGTGGACGCCCTGGCGCATCCTTATCTGGACGAGGGACGATTGCGGTACCACTCGTGCATGTGCACATGTTGCTACACGACGAGCGCCGGTGTGCGACAGTACAGGGTCGGTTTCGAGCCCTCGGCCGCCCATCCGTTTGACGATCTCTGGGAGCGAAAGCTGACGAGCGTGCAGCAAGTGAAAGGTAAGAAACCTCCGTCGCGGTGAGCACGTAAAAAGAACGAGCAAATGTCGCGTCTTGCATGCACGCTATTCGAGAGACCGACTTTTAACCGAGATGCACGTAGCTGGGTGTCTAGGGGAATTTCGCTAGATTCGTGATGCGAGAGCGAATGCCGGAATGTTTCTTAATCTGAAGAACGACAAATTATTTTCATCCCATTCCCGGTATACGTGGTATCCGAGACATCAGAGATGCTGAAGATTGCTCTCTTCATGGCAGGCAAAGTTTGGTGATCAGTGGCTATTTTAATGTCGATTTACATTTACTCGCGCGCGTTACATGAATTTTCACGCGATACGAATGCAGAGCGGACCTCGATGTCTCGTCTCGGGGATGTCCCCGGCGAGTATCGCGGACAGTGACGTATGCAGTAAGTATCTCAGGCACGTGGCTGCGCTATTCGAGAACAATAACCGCGATAAACACGCCGGTGCGTGTGTGTGCGTGCGCGAGTGCCCGTGCCGCGATAAATCATAGTTTATCTCAGCGCGGCGCGCCGGCCGTGTTCAGAACCGCGAGCCAGAATCGAGGTCCCTCGATGTCTCTCCTCGAGCCATGATGATGGTTAACGACGAGCCGAGAGAACCGGCGAGCTATTGCAAATAGAAGGGAAGAAGAAGAAGAAGAAGAAGAAGAAGAAGAACGAGAAGAATACCAGGTTCCAGGTTCTCGCGAGGTGCGGGCCACGCTTCCGCGTCGCGTCTGATTTTCGATTTGATCATCCGGGAGAGATCTCTCTGACAGAGGCCAGGCCAGAGATCGTATCGGGGGTTTTTCTTTTTTTTCTTTTCTTTTTTTCCTTGCGCTCGACGACAATCCCGTGCGATGACGACGGGATCGGGGCAGAGTAGAGTCACGAGTTGATGCGCCGGATAAGCGGGGGACGCTCTTTAATCGTTCGTTTAACGCCAACCAGAGAACACGAACCATGGTGTTTATTGGTGTTTGTCGCTAACCCGGTCCACGGTGTCGCGCCCTCATCAGCATCCCGTCATTCTCTCATACACCGTCACGGTGTCGTTGTCTGTTTCAGAGGAGATGCACAAATTTATAGCGGAACAGCTGAACACGTCGCGAGTGCCGCTCTGCATAAATCCGCAATCCGCGGCGTTCAAGAGCTTCGCAAGGTAAGCAAGGTGGTTGGGCGAATCCACGCGAGTCGCCCTTGACCGATCGGCATGCACGGCGTTCCAGAGCTACCGGGAAGAGAGAAGAATTATGCTTCGGAGCGATCAATCAGATTTCCAATCTGGGCCGAGAGTGCGTGTCCGCGGATTTTTCTGGGGCCCGAGCTCGCCCACGAGCGAAATTTCACTCTTTTTTCACGTACGATTCCGAAGATGGACGCATCCATTCGACGCACCTATTAAAAAAGAAAGAACGACAAAACGAGAGGAACCCGGAACACGATCCCGATTCGGTTCTCTATCAGTTTTTCTTTCCTTTTCTTTTTAATCGATCGAAATTATCGCTTATCAACCGCTTTCTCTCGTCCTTATCGATCGCTGATTACGCACAACCCTGATTGTGTTGATGTTGTTGTTGCAACGAGTGTCTCGGCAGTTCTGAAACAGCCGGTCGCGGCACGGCCGGATCCACGAAAGTCCCGAAAGTCGCATGCAGGAAGGAAGAGGTCACCGGAGAGCGGCACGATGGGGAGAAAAGAAAAGAAAGGAACCGGAACCCCCAATCTTGAGAAAAAGAAAAAAAAATATATATATACATACATACATACATACATACATACATATATACATATGTGTGTGTGTGTGTGTATGTGTGTGTGTACGCATACACTCGCTCTTCTCTCTTTAATTTTCCCTCCGAGATTAATCAGCTCTCCCCATCCCCATCCCCCTCCCCYCCCCTCCCCYCCCGCTCTTTCCTTCTGCATCCCATGCATCTCCCGCGTCGTGATCCTGGATCCCCGTTCAGAAAAAAAAAAAAAAAAAGAAAAAAAAAGAAAAAAAAAGACAGACAGACTAATAATCCCCAGGAGAGTTCATAGAGGGGCGCACAGTGTTTCTTATCGAGCCGAAGCAGTCGAGTAGAGAGCGAACGGGAAAATATATACCGGGTGTTTGAGAGTGTAGCGCCGACTAGAGCCAGCTGAGGCGTGTCCAAGCGTAAAGCGCGGTCTAAATGCAAAGAGTCGACCGGACCGGACCGGAAACGAGCCGCGAGAGAGAGAGAGAGAGAGAGAGAGAGAGAGGGGGGGGCCTCTCGTCCTGGCGATCCTCTTGCTGATCGTCCACGAGGGACGCGCGGTGTACATTTCGCGTTATTAAAGTGCAAGTAAAGCAGACATTGATTTGAACATGCTACTTGCGTAGCAGCGCATTCAACCCTGTCGGCCCACTGTGACGTAATCGCCGTGTGCGACCTCTCGTTGCAACGAACGAACCAAGTGTAGACTTAAAGACTTTTCATAGTTATCGATGATGATATCATGATATTTGCCCGCAGATCATGCTACCCAACAGACTCCCATTCTCCTTTTGTAGAAGCGCAGTGAAGAAGAGCCGGCTGGGGGGGACATGGCAAGGTTCCTCCGCGGCTTCTTTTCCAAATTAACGGCGCCAGATTACGTTTAGATTTTCCGTTGCGGATCGAATCAGCTTTAACTAAGGATCAAGCGCGAATGCAATCGACGCCCACCGATGGGCGTCCTCGATGAATACGAATTCACGAGGGGAAGCGGCGACGGAGAGGCGACGAGTCTCCGGACTTGTTCTGAAGGGGATCAAGATTTTCTTGGGACCGTTCAGATCCGGCACGTTTCATCAACGTGCGCTGCCGCGAATTGCCGGGAGGAGCGGAAGAAGAGAGCGAGAATCTAGACGTGATCCAGCCGCCGCAGATTTAAAAACCGATCGACGGCTCGGTCCCCCGCCGATTCCGATCCCTCTGAAAGAGGCGCGGGATCCGCGCGTCTCTTCATCATCGATTCGGCCATCCTCGTTACGGCATCCGTCGTAACTTTGTGACTTGTACAAAACGCGCGTCGTTGGGTAGCGTCATCTGCTCAAGTGATGTTGGATGTTGTAACAATTGTTCGTCTTGCTTGATCTGCCGTCAAGTTAGAGCAAGCCGATCGCCGAACCAGCGCCCTGCGTCGCGTATACGTACACGTTACTACTACCACTACCGACTCAGCTATCTACCACTGTCAGCTACTATCGACTACTACCGCTATCGTCTACCACTACTACCACTACCACTACCGCTACTACTAGTACTACTACTACTACTACTACTACTACTACTAGTACTACTACTACTACTACTACTACTACTACTACTACTACTAGTACTACTACTACTACTACTACTACTACTACTACTACTACTACTACTACTACTACTACTACTACTACCAATCGTGTTACGCCTCCTCCTGAACGAACCGAACGAAACGAGAGTCAGCTACAATCGGCGCGACCTCGCTCGCAGAGGTACATGATCCAGCCTATTTTTTATAATGCCAATTTTATGATTGCCTTTGGTTTAGTTTTGTGTAAACACTGTTCTTTCTGTTCACCATGGCCGTCCCCCATGACCGTCCTTAGTTTACCTCATGGTGTGCGTGCGCCACGATAATACCGCGCCATTTTACTACTCCCGCCGGAAGTCGCCGACCGGCGCGCACCTGGAACCGCCACACCGCCGCCCTTCCGCTGCCCTCGGAAGTAAATGCGGCTTCGAGCAGCGAGCAGCGAGTATCGCATTTACCGTTCAAACCGAGGAGGCGGTTGGCGGTTCCGAGTCGATTCGATTGTATCGCACTTTGAGCCAGGTCGATCGCGCTCGAACCGGGTGACGCTTGCTTGCTTGCTTGCACGATTGGACGTAATTGAGGGGGCGACCTTGAGAGAGAATCGACCATCGAGAGAATCACGAGTGATCAACGATGGCGCGACGACCTCCTCGAAGATCCGGCACGACGCAAGATCGAGGAATTTGCAAACTTTACCACTTTATTGTGGAATGCGTGGAATTGGACGAGATTGCCCGGATATCCAAAATCCCGATGCCGCCGGATTTTTGTCAGAGCCACGCGAAGGTGCTACTTTCTATACGATACATAACCCCCAAATAGATTAAGAACCTGTTTGGTCGGATTAAGAACTGGTTTCAATTATGCGCCGAAATTGTCGGGACCCTCTCAACGCGAGATGTCGCCTGTGTCTCGAATATTCATCGGGCATCGTCCGAGAATTCGTCCGCCGCTGCGAAGCGCAATTATTCCGCGCTTAAGCATTAAAGTGCATTAAAATCGCTCGCGAACCAGCGATCGTCACTTGTTGTCAACGTGAAAAAGCGCAAAATCACGCGCGCCTCAATGTCCATTTCCGTCCGATTTCGATGGCGCGGCCTTTTAACTTGATTAGCGGCAGTTTCGCGCATGCGCGATCAACGACGACGGGCTCTTTTGAACGACCGCGCCGCGATAACGCGATAACGCCGATGCTACTCGACGGGATACCGTTCTTTTGTCCGAGCGTTTCCGTCTCTTCCCTCTCTGTCTCTCTCTCTCTCTCTCTCTCTTTCTCTCTCTCTCTCTCTCTCTCTCTCTCTCTCTCTCTCTCTCTCTCTCTCTCTTCTTTCCTCGATGGGCGAGAGCGTTGCTGAAGCGAGAAATCGCGTCGGCGCTGGCCCACTTTCGCGGCCGCTCTAAGGCGAGTCCGGAGGAATCTAATTAAAAAGACGACAGTTACGATCTTCGAGGAACGTCCATCGATCGCGCAGCAATCCCCTTCATCCCCGCGATTCTGTGCTCCTTGGTAAAGTATTAGTCGCGTCGCGTTTATGAGCCGCGGAGTGGCTAGCCCGGAGGAGCCCGCGATAAAGCAAAGGTCAACTTTAGCCTGGCTTTTGGAAGCCGGATCCGATGGCGCGAGCTTACTTTCTTCGATCTCGCGCATCTCGCACAAAGTAATAACGGGAGAAAGGAGGCGCGCGCGCGCTCGTTAAAACACGCGTTTCCGTTATCGTGCGGTCTTTTCAATTCAGGTCAGAGTACATGCAAAAAATTCGGGCAAGACTGTAAATCTGCCGTTGCTGCTGCTGCTTCGATTATTGCTGGATTAATTAAAAGCCGGAAGTATCTCAAAATTCATTCCGCCTCGATGAAACACTTTCGTGCAGGCTGCCGTCTCGGACCGTCTCTCCTTTCTCGATCGCGATTCAGCGATCTCTGTCCAACAGAAAATTCGACTTTGCCGTGACCTTCGTTTTGCAGTGTCCGAGTATCGATGAGCAAGGTACACCAAATCGCAAGTGGTCACCTCGGTCTTGCGTCGTCTTGGCATTTTACCAAAGTGCTGCTTTGCGCGTGTAGAGAGAGAGAGAGAGAGAGAGAGAGAGAGAGAGAGGGGGGGGCGGGAGGGAAGGGGGAGAGAAAACGCCCGAGCGAGCGGGCGCGTTGCTTTGCATTGTTGGCGCTTTATGAGCCTGAAGGAAGGCCTGATGCTGCAGCCTTGGGAGTTGAGAGAGAATCGCGACGCGCCGAGGAAAAGGGGAAAAGAAAAGAAAGAGGAGAAAAGAAGCCGCGATGCCGACGAGCGCGCTCTCTTCTCCTTCTCCGCGAAAATCCGCGCGAGGGGAGGAAAAAAGAAAAGAGAGAGGAGAGAGACAGATGGGAAAAGATAGATCGAGAAGGGGAATTCTCTCCCCCGATCCTCCGCCCCAACCCCCGGATCCACGTTAGCTCGCAGGTGATACGAAACACCTCTCGCTGTAGACGAGGTCCGCGTGGACGATAGATCGATATTGACTTCGAGAGAGAGGGAAGAAAGACGCGAGCAGATCCGCGTCGGGGATAGAGTCTGCGTTGAGAAGAAGGGAGATAGAGTTCTAGAGTTCGGATCACGCGCGCTCACAGCTGCATGCAAATCGGACGAATGTTTTTTTGTTATTTTATCGAGAGCTCGTCGCGCGAGCGCGCGCTCCGATAACGGTAATTAGTAGTTATCGATATATCAGTCGCCGTTTCGACGATCGCCCTGATTAGTGACTCCCCCGGCTGACGGTTCGCGATCGAAAGAAGGAACCTTGAGCTTGATCTTGCGGGGGAGGGAGGAAATCGCGACGTCCATAGGCGTGGAGAAGGGAACTCGCGCTTCTTTCGTTTCCGTGATTTTCGTTGTACATGTACTAGATGTACGTCTTTCTCTGTGTGTGTGTGTGTGTGTGTGTCGATTGTTTGTGCTTTCTGTAACTGTGATGAGAAACGTAGTAGTTGATGATAATTAGACGAGGACGTAGTCATTCCTAACAAACGACTCGGGACGAGGGAGAAGGGGGAGGGACACCGCGCCCGTTGCTGCTCGTTGACGATTTCAGTTTCAGTATTGGATTTAGTCGATCGATAATACCGAGGTGCGAAATGCTAGTTGTGCATCCCGACATCTTGCACACCTCGGCTTCTCGATCGTTAGAAAAGGCGCCAAACGGCCGAGCGAGCTTGGAATCGCTCCGAAATTCATCTCCGCCTAACGTTCTTTCTTCATCTTCTTGTGCGCGAACGTGCGTTCGTTTATTCGTTAAAAACCTGCCTGCGTGTACGTAAGCGTACGTATACCGACATGAATCGATCCGACGAACTCCGCTTTCGCGAATTCGGATTCGCTCGAGATACAATTCTTATTCGTCCGCCCCTAGAAGAAGCTGGCTCGGCCGTTCGCGCGTAGTTGTACCTGTCACCTCTTTGTGCCCCGCGCGAATCGATTACTCGAACCGCTCGAACGGCGGTTGTCCTCGACGCGTGCACGCGTTAAAAAGAGAAGGAAAAAAAAAAAAGAAAGGAGAAGAAGAGAAGAGAAAGGAAGAGGAAAGCGATCGTCAAGTCTCAAAATGAATAAGTGAAAAGTCGACCGTCGACCGACTTACGCGGGGGGGGGGTAGTCGATTCGCGCTACCAGAAGAGGGTCGCACGTCCTCCCTCAGCCTGTAGCCTCCTCGGCCCCGTCCGCCGCCCCCTCCCCGTCAACCCCCCGTCGTCCCTCCCCCGCGCCCCGCCCCGCTTCGCTTCCTCGTAGCTCCTCTAATGACTTGTTCGTACGACTTGCAGCTCCACGGTGGCTCACCCCTCGGAATTGCCACCCTCTCCACACCAGTGGGAATAAAAAAAGTCTTCCCCGTTCCCGTCCCCGAGACAGGCCATCGGACTCGAAACTGGCGGCTTCTGGCGCGGCCAGAAGAGAAGAACGTCACCGCCGACCGGAAGATAGTAAGTCGCCGATAGTCGCCGCACCAACGGGGACGAGGGGGAGGAGGTAACGGAGGAGGGCGGAGGGAAGACGGGAGCCGGAAGCCGCGGAGAGAAGAGCCAAGAGAGACAATAGACTGCCGCACACACCGTAGCCTCAATTTTCGACTAGCAGATACATATATACGCACGGGACGTCGCGGGGGAATCGGGGGAGGGGGGGCAGGGGCTGAAGGGGCGGGGCGGGGCGCGGAAAAATCACGGTGTTCTCCGGGTGGCCGTCCGGTTTATCTCGCGGATTGTACGATCCCGCGCGCGAGAAGATCGGTGGAGCTTCTTCGGGGAAGCCGAAGATATCTCGGGAATGATCGAATTCGGGGATGGTCGATGAATAATTTGGATTTTTCCCACGGGGGAAGTTCGTTTCCTCGGATTCTTCTTCTTCTTCTTCTTCTTCTTCTTCTTCCTTTCTTTCGCGAGTTCATATCTCTCCGCGTAAGAACTGCATGAAAGCTCGGAATATTCCGCCGAGCTTTTTCTCGGGGAGGACGCTCGCTTCCAGGGAATCAAAGAGATTTCCCTTTAGAGAAACACTGCCGCGCCGTCCGAATTTTCTTCCCGCTCGGGGACGCTTAATCGCAGCCTGATCGAAAGATAATTTAGCATGAAAGTGGAAACGCGGGTAATGATACCTTACCCCTTTTCACTGATGCTTATAGATCCTGGCGTGAATTCATTTCGAAACGGTCCGTTTCGGGACTAGCAAATTTCCGTTTCCGTTTGTAGAACATAAGCGTCGATTCTTTCGACGAGAGCTCCGAAGAGAACTCCACAGATTTTTCAATTTATTATTACTCGTGCATTGACGTTAATTGAGTCAGAGAAAAGAAAGGGAAAGGGGGGGGAGACAATCCTTTGCGTTTCACGATGTGAGATAATCCGGGAAATTCCACAAAAATACCGTCATTTTTCTGCGCATTTCACCGAGCACCCTGTGTGTATATATAGCAATATATTATACATATTAACGTTGTATACATACGACCGGGAGGAGAGAAATATGTATACATGTATACACGTAACAGACACAAATGGACAACACACACACACACACACGCATAAACACACACACACACACACGTACACACTAGCCAATTTAAAACACGAAGTAGCCAATTAATAAATGAGAGCGAGAGAGAAACAGAGAGAGAGAGAGAGAGAGAGAATGATAGAATGATAGAATGATAGAGAGAAAGAGAGAAAAAGAGAACGCGGGGGATTTCCGAAGAGCGGAATCATGGGTACCGTGAGAGCGGAAGTACAGAGAGAGGAGGAGGAGGAGGAGGAGGAGGAAGTAGGAGGAGTAATAGTTTTAATAGCGATTAGTAAACGCGAGAAAGACGGGCCAGTCCTTTTTTTTGTTCTTTCCTTAGATTTTACACACGTGTACACAGGTCGCGCGAGGTTAGCTGGCATTTATAATTTGTGTACGCATGCGTGTATGTATACGTGCGCGCGCGTGTGCGGGAGGAAAGTGCCGGGGCGAGAAGAGGGGAGCAGCTAGTCTCATTCTGATCGAGAAGAGATCATCTCTCGCACGAAAGCGCATCGCATCGCATCGCCTCGCCTCGAAAGGAGGCTGGAGGTCGTCGCAATGACGAGACCATCGCGCGTGATCGAATGATTCCCGATGGGATATCGCTCGAAGAACACGCTCGAAGAATCGCGAAGCGCGTCGAGCGGGATGTCTCGATGTTTCATCATCATTATCACGGCCAGGTGAAACCATCGCCTCGAACAATCGAGCCGAAGCTCAGAATGCTTTGCATGATTGCTGCGAAAGCGCGCCAAAGTCGTCTCAGTTGTCCCCGATCGAGGATGTTGGAGGATATCGCGCGATCGAACCTCCCGCCGATCGGAAACTCGACGACTTTTCCTCTAGCGGCGCTCCTCCGCTCACTAGAGAGAGAGAGAGAGAGTCGAGCATCCTGCGGGCGATATTCGATGGAGACGGAATGTTTCACCGAATCGGCCAAGAGGGATCAAAAGGAGAGAGAGAGAGAGAGGAAAAATACGAGAAAGAAGAGCCAAAGTCATCGATCTTTTTCGAACATGGCAATTATGAGAGAGAGAGAGAGAGACTACGAAGAGATAAAAACTCGCGAATGTGGTACATGATAGATAGCGGAATCGCAAAACGGCACTTTCCCTCGCCAACGTCGGCGCTAATGACGAAGCATTTCATTTCACGGCCAGCGTTCGCTGAAAACAAGGACTCTCTGATCGAGGCGTCCCTTTGCGGGATGAGATGAAGAGGAAGGAGAGGAAAGAGGGGCAGGTCGCGCCCGATACGCGGGAATGCCGAAAGTCGAGAAAGTGGGATGAGATCGCGAGCGGCGAGTCGTGGAAATTAGATTCGATAGATTTCGCACTCGCGAATATCACAGAGCGAACGCCGCAGAGTGTTCAGAATCGTCATCGAGATGAATCTCGACGGATCCCGAAGTGGATACGCAATCTTGCACAGATCATCGCAAGGATCCTCGAATCATGCGGAGGACGAATATCAGAGATCTCTCGATGCTCGATCGCTCTCGATCGCTGACGCTTGATCGTTTCGCTCGCGTCTCGTTCCCATGTTCGTTCCGTTCTTCGAGATCTCGATCGGGATCTTCAGGTTCTGAAAAAAGGAACGACATCCTGCGACAGAACTCTGCAGGATGCGGAAAGGGAATGCGCGAACGGCGCATTCTTTTATCGATGTTTAACGAGATCTGTCGTCGGCCCATCTCGAAAATCCCGAGACCCTGCGAGAAATCCCGCGACGAGGAAAGCATCGTAGATGCCCCTCGATGACCCTCGTTCACTTGGCGAACGCGAGTTTCCCTCGCGCGATCGCACGATCGCGACTTATTCCAATAAACACACTGCCGATGTATCGTGCGGGCGCAACGGTATCGATATGGAGAGAAACACGCGAGAGAAGAGAGGCAACGGACCAAGATGGGAGACGAGGAACGTCGGGAGTTGAGATCGGGGCCTCGATACCTTCAAGCTCGATTCGCTAGAGTCGCGTGGAACGAAGCAGGGACGAAGAAAAATGCAAAAGCCGAAAGAGTTTCGAGCAAGGTTTCAGACTCGGTCTCGATCCCCGACAAGAGCGTATATCCGCACGAAGGATAGAGACGGAAGAGAGCGATGAATCGGAGTTTCTGCGTAGATAAGTACATCTCCGCTATTATTTTCGAATAGTAAGAGCGCCCACTGCCGCGCGAATCTAGGAGCGTGAAACCCTGGGGAGAAAAATTAAAAAACGCGAAGGGAAGCGAGAACCCACTGATGTGGGTGGCTGATGGAAAGTATTCGCACGACCATGGATAATTTGGAATGTTTTCAATAACGAGCGTTCTTTGCGGTGTTGCTTTATCGGCGGAACACGGAGATCGTTTCTCGCGAGAGGTAGCTGAAGAGGAATCCGAGCTACCGGAATTCCAAGCTCGGCGGGAACACGCCGCTCAGCAGCGTTTTACCTTTTCGCTTTATCGCGTCTCGTGCCCTCCGCGTAGGTGTACAGAGAAGCGGAAGGGCGCACGGTACACATAATTACGTTCCGAGTGTGATTTTAGAGATTAAGGAAACTTAGGTAGAAGCCAGTAAGTAGCTCTGACGAAATATCTTTAGGACAAATGCGAGCCAAGGGCGGTAGTAGGTAGTAGCGATCCAGCGAGACGCGCCATGCGTGCTTGGTTCTCGTCGACGTAGAAGGCACATGTGTTCTCTTTTTTACGCGGATCCGCTCGTGACGACCGATCGGAAGCGACGATGCACCGGGAGCCGCCATTGCGAGGCGGCTGCCGCGTCTAAGTTAATTGTAACTAATCAATTAAGTGCTTAATCAATGCGCCGCGTGTCTGGACTCACAGAGGCAAGCGCGTGTCAAGGAGACCGTATCGAGGAAGCTCCTGCCCGACATTATCCTCGCTGAGAAAACGGGAAAATGACAAGCAACGGCCGAACGCGTCCGCCCGCGATGTCTGATTGCAAATGAAACTCGAGAGAAGCGCGAAGATATGAGCCTCGGCTATTTTTATTTCTGTACTTACGCTTCAATTCTCTGTCACCGCGCCAAGGAGACGATAGAGATCTCTCCTTATTTCCCGCCCTTGATTTTTCTTTATTTCGCGTCCCGCGCCAATTTTGTCTTATTTCCTAGGACGGTGATCGGCTGACGTGACTTTTTATAATCTCTTCTTTTTCTTTTTTTCTTTGGTTTGTTTGTTTGTTTGTTTTCTTTTCTTTTCTTTTTTTTTTTTTTTTTTTTTTTTTTTTTATATATATATATATCCTCTCGTGCGATGTAGAATGCTTTCTATAGCAAATTTCCAATTGTCGATTGTCGAAAAGATTGCCAATCTTTGGAATCTGGGAAAGTAAGGGCCCGAAAGGGAGCTACAAGACGGACGGATATTTTATTCAAGTGTGTTTTAACGATTAGCGCAAAAACGTCGCAAACGAATGTGCGAAATAAGGAATTCGAGAGCTACGATTGACGGAGAAGAAGATCTCGAGAATTGAAGCAAAACTCATTGGTCAAGCTCGAATCACCCGATCGAACGATCGATCATGCATCGATCGCGAGTCGCATGTCGAGGCGAGGATTTCAACGAAACGAAGGGTTCTTCGAGCCGCGTTCTTCGATCCTCCTTGAATTTCTATGTTTAATATTTAAGTATTTTCATAGACACGCAACGCACAAGGTGTATCGCCGTAAATGCGTTAATAATAATTGTAACGTGCACGGCATCAACGTGCACGGCTCATTATCACGACATCGATAACGACGATGCAAAACTGCACGTTTTCGTCGTGAACGCCGCGTAATCACGATACCCGCGGCTCGCGCTTCTTTGAGGCGCGTTGGTGTTGCGCAACAAAAAATAAATGTATACATGTATGCATATATATATATATATATATATATATATATATATRTATACATATATATGTGCATATATAAAAAAATCTGAGGAAACGGAAACGTACCTACCGCGTGAAGTAATGTGTATGTAACGGCTAGGAAGGCAGTAAAATTAGTACAATTTAATCGCAGTTTCATCGCCTTTTCACGGAAACGCGCAAACGTTCTCCGATTTTCGCGTTTAGGAAAGCGTCAGGCTCCGGCGAGGAATCGTAAGCTGAATTGTAAGCTGTACAAAATCATGTGCGATTTATATAATGAAATTTCTCAGTACACTTGTGTATAAAATAACATGTGGCCCGTGTCAGTTTTCAGTCTGCACCTTATCTACACCGCTGCCGGAATCTATCCTTTGCTCTTTGTCGCTGGGAACGTCGCGACGAGACGTGACGACAATCGTGTCGTCGTTTCCCGTTCGAGCTGTCGTGCAGAGTGCAAATCATAAGTTCGCGGTTGGCGTCTCGCCGGAATAAATCGAACTCTGCGGCGGAAACGGGCCGGGCGAAGAGGAACCCGCTGCGCTTTCGCGATGCCGATAAACGGACGCTTGTATGGCCGTCGTCGGATTTATCGGATAAACGATGGAGGATTTCGCCGCGGGAAACCGCAATCTTTCTCTCGAGCTTCGCGATCGACCCGCGAGCGGAGAAGGCGATAATAAATTGGCGAGGCGCGTAACGTGCACGGAGATCCACCAGCCAGCCGCGCGAGCGCGGCTAATCGACGAGCGTTTCAGTTCGCGCCTAGCGAAAAGACGAATCGCGGGATTAGCTTTTACTTTTTACTCTTTCTACCTTTTGTACGTGGAATGGATCGATCGATGAGACCAACGAGCCGGGTTTGACTTCCTGCTTTCCGCGCATGTTTTCACAGTACACACGCGATCCGTTTGCGTTGACTTTCTCGACTTGTCGCGCGAACATTCCCGGATGTGCCTTCCGGGATGGGATCGATGTAACGTATATATCGACTTGATTCGCCTGATTCAGAGGACGATTCGATTACGATTTATTACTCATCGGTCAACGTGCACGCGCGTCGCAGATCTCGTCGGCGATGCTTCTCGCGCGGTGAGAAGATCGAGACAAATCGCGAAACTGGAGACTAGATGATAAGGTATCTACATCTATAGATAACGACTTTAATTAAGCGACAAATGAGAGCGTAGGCTAAACATGTCCACGTATATCCCGCACTAGCGAATGCGCCTTCAGCATGGAGAGGGGCTGGCACGAGGGATGCACCGAACAATAAAGTTGCTACGAAAGAAGAAGAGAGAGAAAGAAAAACAGATGAAAATGAGATGCTTCTCTTGTCTTTGATTTGCCGACTCCATCCGCACGCACCTCCATGAGCGTCCTGTTCCCTTCTTTGGCTTCAGCCAAATCTTGAGTTGACCTCCCTGCTTGTTTGCGTATCGCTCGATACTTCAGCCAATTCCAGCTTGATCTCTCCTTCGTTACTCTCATTCCGGTTAGCTCGATTGGTTCGATTACTAGATATTTAATTTCCCCGCTGCTTGCTCGGATTTTCGCCCGCATGTTCCCGGCACTTTAGTTATCAGTTATGCTGACTAGGAGAGAAACACGACAGATAGGATCTTCCCGACGACGATCGCTTCGCCGATCAACGAACTTTATTGCCTCCCGATCTTTCTTCTGGAGCCGCGCCAAAACGCGAAGCTGTACAAATTGTAAATAGCACGGATCTCTCACGACAGGAGCGGATATCGAGCACTCGACAAACACCCATCGACACGCAGGCGCGAGATTTTCCTCGCATCTCGATGTGGACCAAGAAAGTGCGTCAGGAGAAGCAAACACGTTGTCGGCTGCGTCTTGCATCGTCAGTCCGCGTTTAAGTTGACTGTAAAAATTGGAGGACTGTAAGACTAACGCGTGAGAGAATCATGAAACGATGATTCGCCGTGTGCGAACTTCTTTTTAGACCTGATAGGCGTCTCGTAATTTATCGACAAACTGTGAATACATTCCGATTTTCATTGAAGAGCGAATCCAAGTTGAACCCTGCGATCAGCACGCATCAGAGGGCAGGCTTTGCGACTGTCGATGATGGATTTGATTGAATGTTTCCAGGATCCTCTAGAACTCGCGCGCATTTTTCACTTGTACATTCTTGACAAGAGAGAGAGAGAGAGAGAGAGAGAGAAAGCTTCGACAGATACCTGGCGGTTCTGCGAGACGAGACAAAACGATCCTTGTCGCTTTCTCATCGGTCGTAGGATAGTCGTAGCGAACCGAGACAAAAATTGTGACGACCTGTCGTTAGTAACTAAGAGGCCTTAATATTTTATCGCGTTTACGATTGCGATTGTAATGCCGGTACAACTTAAGAATAGCCAATAAGGGGAATCATAACGCGATGCGTGCGCAATCGAATCAGGCGCGACCTCGTTCGATTTTCCGCCGACTTTTCGCGCTTCCTACCCAATAACGTTCGTCTTCGTTCCCCGATCAAATCTGATCTCACGCTTCGCCGAATCATCATCGAAGTGAGGCAAACGCGCGTGCCGTTCTCGAGGAGTAAACAATAATTCGCCGCGGTAACCGGCTCGACGTGACGAAAGATCAGCGCGAGATATTGTCCGACTGACACCGGCTAGTCAGAAGGAAGTCAAAAGGGTGCGAAGTAACGGCCCAAGTCTTTATTCAGCAATTACATGGCACTTGGAACGAGTCGTAAAGCAGCACGCGAATGAGCAGCATGCGTTACGTCTATTGCAATCGCGCGTTTTATGAGCGGTGTTTAAGGCATCAACGACGCGCGGAATCGCATCTCGAGCGAACAATCTCCCTTCCTCTCCGCTTGAGAGGAACCGGAGCGACGACGATTTTCAGCAAATAGCTCCTGCGTCGACTGATCCTACGCGGCATCGTTCTTCCGATCCCGATTACCGCTTTCTAAGCGTAATTGCGATTACGTGAACAATAATCTCGGTGGAGTCGCGAGATCGAGTCGCGGCTTGTCCTTTCCACGTAAATTCCAGCCTCTCGAATTTTTGCCTCGCATCGTTTTCCGACACACCTAGCGTGTCCTTCAGGCACGGACTGCCGACTGCGGCGTTTCGCGCAGTTAATGAAGAGAAATGAAGAAACGAAGGCTCGGGCTCAGCTGAATTCCGGGATATGCGAAACTGCGATAAAGACTCGCGGCGGTTCGCGCGAGGGATGAGATGCGCAAGAGCGACGAGAACATCTTGCTGATTTGCACGCCGCGATCCCGAACGCGAAGACGAAGGCGAAGGCGAATTCGGGCGCGAATGGACAGAATAAGATAAGGATCGAGCGAGGGCGCGACAGCAATAAAAGTGGATGGAAGCGGGCGCGCAAAATCGAACAAAGTCGCCCGATTCGACAGACGTCTTTCCGGGAACAGGTAGGAGCATCTCGCCATTGGATGATCCGCAAGATGGCCGGTAAGCACGATCGCGTTCGATGCGACGTAACGGTAGCTTCTGCCGAGGACTCTGACTGACTTGCTTCTCGCGCCTCTCGTTTATCAGACGCTTCGCGATGAGCCGATCGCGGCTTCCTTTCAGAGAATTCCGCGACGCGTTTCCAGGCGATCAAAGATTATCCGTATCCGCTTTGCTTTAGAAAGCGCCATTTTGGAGAATCCGATATCTTTCCTCTTGCGGATCTGCGAGATGTACACGCAAGATGTCTTCATACCCTGCCGAATACCGATCCTCGAAGATGTCGAAGGTCCCCTCGTGAGAACTTGATCGGGACAAATCCCTCTCTACTGCATTTTCGATGAAATTATCCGAGAAGCGACCCGGCTCTCTTGTATATTTCCAATAGACGTCGGAGCTCGGGGAAAGGCGAGAGAATGTCTCGATTTCAGCCAGAAGAGACTCAGTCCAGAGTCTTCCGCAAAAGATACCATTACTGCCGAGCACTCTGTAGGCGGAAGAGTCCGGAGGAAGCCCGGCCGACTGTATAAATATTCAACGATCCTTCGGAGGATTTCGAGGGGATATTCGCGTACCTTGAAAGTAGCCCGAAGCCTTTTCGAACGTTTTAGCCTTTAAGCGACTGTGAAGTTGTACATATAGAAGGGACAAAATGTAACTCTCTCCGCTCTCAAAGGCCGCAAGGAGCATTCTCGGTTGTTCTCTCTAGAACAGAAAGAACAAAGGGAAGAAGGCAAAGAGAGAGAGAGAGAGAGAGAGAGAGATGATCCTCGTATTATCTCTAGCTAATTAACGATTAAATGAGCCCGCGAACTGGAAGCGTCCCCTCGTGCGATCTTCGTTCCGATCTTCCAATCTCGGGCAACGATCGATCCTCGATGTGATATTGAGAAACATGATATTTTCATTTTTTCGTCATCAACGGACGATCGACGAGTCCGAAGAACAACGCTTCTATTCCCTCCCATCCTCCCTCCCCTACCCMCCCCACCCGATCTATCCTCTATCTATCCTCCGATGTAGGAATAGAAGAGGCGGCCGCGATGCGTTCCGCCGTGATCGACGATCGAGCACGCGATGATCGTGGATCGGCGACTCTGTAAAATATCTCAGAATAGCTTCGACGGCGTGGCTGTTATTTTTTATAAACATTACTGGCCGAGGGAGAGTCTCTGTACCGGATGGAGCGGAGTTTCCAAACGCGGGCCATGCTCGATCTCTCACCCCCACCCTCCACCCTTCCCCCATACCTCGATCGTCGATCGTCGTTTTCGTGTTTTGCGTGTCTCTCGTTCTCGGTGTTTTCGTGCGTTTCCGTAATAAAATAGGTAGCTCTCGGTCGCGGTACTCTCACGCTCGTAAACGAAGGAAGTACGATCGAAGTACGACCGGATGCGATTCTCTTCGGTAGAGGTTTGTGAAAATTTATAGGAAATTTGGTATCAGGCTAAGCCTGATCTGAAGCAAGGGATCGTTATCACAATTATCCCTTTCTGATCGATGAAGCATTTCTTTTGTAAAAACCAAACGAGCACAGTCGAAGCACGTACGCGTAACGCGAGATGGGCCAATGATGCAGCGATGCATGGAAAATTGACGATCGTCAATTTTCTAAGATGATGCAAGGAAATCCGGCGAGGCGGATCGAACGATTGTAATCGGCAATTAATTACCGGCGCGTGATCGGTCAATGATGAATCTCCGCTTAATGCTGAGAAATGTAGAATTAATCGCGGGTGAGAGCACCTCGATCACAGCCGGGGATCCGCGGGATCCCCGGCGCGTGATCGAAGGACCGATAAATCAATCTCTTGGTGGACTCGTGTGTCTAATCACTATCCGCCATTAGAAGACCGGCAATTAGAGTACGGCTCTGTAAATAGGAATCGACGATCCTCGGCTCAGCGTGTACTCGCATGCGCGAAGCAAAAGGAGAACGGAGGATGGTGTGCGAGAAAGATGGTCGCACGCGAGCGCGACCTCAAGAACGAGATTCTCTTCAAGGTACAAGATACAAAGATACTCGCGTGCGCGCGTCTCTGCGACGGGGCTCTTTTCTTCTTTTCTTTTCTTCTCTTAGCGTGCCTCTCACGCCTCTGCGCTTGTACTTATTGTGTGTAAAAGAAAAAAAAAAAGAGAGAGAAGGGAGGGAAAAAAAGGAAAAAAAAACCCTATAGGCGTTCGTCCGCGTTTGTGCGCGATCTAGCATGCGTGCGCATGCGCGCAACGTGCCCGCACGGGGCCCCCGAATTTCGATCGCAGCGCGGACCGGGCCCACGGCGGAGCGCTCTAAAACTCACGGCCAAAATAATCTAGGGAAACCGCTGCTGGCAATGCCTTCTTATTCTTCATACACACACACACACATGCACGGACTGCCGGATAATTAACCGAGTATCAGGATAACTGCGGACCGTTTGCGGATCGATTTCCTGATTTCGCGATGTTCGCGCGGATGTGCATAGGGTGTTTCAGCAGCCCTCGCAGATGTCGTCGCAGGGGACTCGACGAGTGGGGATTCCCCGAACGACGTAATCATCGTGTTAATCGAGCGACGAACGGCGTTTGTCGACGCGGCGCCGCGGACGTTCCGCTTTCCGATAATCCAACGCACAAATCGAGCGAGATCGATGTCTCTCGCGACACGCGATTAATTACGGCAGCCTGTCTATCTTATACACTCTTGTATGATACACACTAAATGGCGTTCTTCTTCCTCTTAGCCGACTCGAGGCGAGTTCCGAGATGCCGATCGCTCGCGCAGGGGATCCCGTAGCTTCGCTCGGGATCGCGCGAAGACCGCTGCGAGCGTCCGTGATGAGGGATAAGGGCGAGATGGAAGGGCGAGAGGAATGTAGAATAGCGTGTCACGAGACTACGATGATATTGTAGAACGTAGAAGAGAAACAATGTGTAGATACATTGACACGGGCTGATCTCGGCCATAATTTTTGTATTTCCAACGACTCAAGATGCCAATTAATTAACCAGTCATCGTCACGTTCACCGCGATGAAGAGAGCTCGTCGCAGTGCTGAAGGCGAGGGTTGAATCGAGGACAATACGCAGCGGCTCTTCGACGATCCGAGGGACGAAATCGCGAGATTGCATCGACGCGACATTCCCGCGATGAGGTCTCGTCGGAAATCAAACGAGACTGTGACCTCTAAATCAAATCAGAGAAACGCCGAGAGAAGCGAGCAGGCGTTCAACTAAATCACTGAGCAATTGCGCCACCCCGAAAGCGACTTTGTGCTCCTTGATAGCCAAGCGCGATGAAATTCAGGAAAGAAACGTAAACAGTTATTTTAAACGAGGCCAAGCAGATCGGAAAGCAAAATTTCCTCATAAAAATCGATACAGTGCGGTTTTTACGGTTATTTCCTATCCACAATTTGCTACAATACCCGACGTCGAAGAACGTGTTACGTAACGAATCGGTCTCTCCGATGCCGCCTGCTCGCGACAGAATCTGGCGGGAGGGTGACCTTGGCGAGCGTGGAAGGAACTCGCGCGGTATTCGCCATTCGATTTCTCGATATTATATACCGTAGATTAAACCGTAAACACACGCGTGATATATATGTATAAGATCTCTCGATAAGGTTCACCGTAATGAGCAAGGCGGCGTACTCGGGGTGTAAATAGGGGAGGATTGTAAAAGAGGGAGGCAAAGTGTAAGAGAGAGAGAGAAATGGTGACGTCGATGCCTATTGCAGTTCTACTTCTACTACGTAAGTGTATGAGGAGGCAACCAATCACTGCTAATCATTATACTACGACTAAATGCAGTTTATTCTATCTGTATGTGTCGGTTCTGATTGATGACATAGATTTTGTATCAGTCTTTTCTCCGTGTAATGGTGTGTAGCCGACGGGGGACGGTCGATCTCGAGATTCTCGAATTTCGCGATCTCTCGCGGCGATCGACGCATCAGCACACCGTTCAACGTTATTCATTATCGAGGGAGAAGTGAGCTTGTATCGGTTACCGCGAGATCGTTGCGAGGCGGGTATCGACGTGTTTTCATGAGACGCGACATCCCGAGACGCTTTAATAAATTGCAAAGTAAGTCGAGAGGGTAATCAACGGGTAATCAGCGGCAGCCTCGAGCGCCTCGAGATCGATCTCTCGAATCGTAGTTTCAATCGTGTCTTTCACAATTATGTAGATCCCTCTCGTGTGTCAGCTTCGGCGGTCGAGAACGCGCGAATCGAATAATGCCCGATTCGCATGTCCGACGAGAGGATGCCTCGCTCGCGATCTCGATCGCCGATCGCGACGGGTGTTGAAAATTCGTCATGCACATGTCGTAGATGTGTCTACGCACCAGGTGCCGCGGGCCGGTTTCGCGAGAGGATTTCGATCTTGGATGCGCGTTGCAGCTTCGCGGAGTACAAATCACCGCATAATCGGGACATAAATCAGGGACAAACAGGATAACAAATTGGTAATTTCTGGACTAAAAATATCACTGTTATTTACGATTTTACGGCGTCGCTTCGTCGAACGCGAGCCTCGCCTGTTGAATATTCATTCAACCGCGGATTCAGAGACGCGACGCGGAAAGTGTCGATTGTTAAATATTAATTCTGATATTAGCTGAATCCCGGCAAAGTGACGCGAGTCAAGTCCGCATAATTTCTTGCTTTCATCGGCAAGTAAAAGTACAAAGCGTCGCGAAACACTACCTGATGAATATCTACTCTCAATTAAAATGCGAACGAATGTCGCAAACGAATCGGTAATAATAATAATAATAATATTATGGGTAATCGGACGATTTAAAGAGGCGGTTTCTCACGCCGCGAGGTCTCACACGCGCTCTCGCCGGCTCATCCAAGCTCGAGCCCGAATTGGAGCGTTTCGTTCGCGACGAAGACGATTATCATAATTTTGCGATTTTCTTCCATTTAAAGAGCTCCGAGGAAGCCTTTCACGAGTCGGATCACGTCATTCTTATTCGAGTATATCGTTCGCGTAATGCGAAATCGGTCCCGGGCACTCGTTTCTTCTGGTACTAGCTGTAAATCTTCGTGGAGAACGTCACGTCGGAAGATATCGAAGATATTCGAGAGGCGATTCTGACCAATCGAGCGACGATGAATGACGTGTTCATCGAGCACAGCCGCGATTAAGATAACCGGATCTTAAATCGTAGCGCAAACTGCCCCTCCCTCTCGTCGCTCGGTTCGTCGGAGCGGCTCATCTCTCTTGTCGATCGATAACAATCGATACTTCTCGATACACGCATCGCCATAGAGAGCCGAACCTCACCACCGGGAAATCGTAGCCGATTCCAGCCTTTTCTTGGATTATCGATTATCGCGAATCGAGTCGCGTCGCGCGAATGGCGCCAAATCAAAGCGCAGGTGTTTTCCGAATCAAAATCAAATAGAGAACTCACAGCCGAGTCGATGCAACTCTCGATCTCTCGCGCAGATAGTTCCGCGAGTGCCGATCAAATCTGAGATTTGATCGATACGCGACCGATGGATACGTTGACCGTGGATTAGAAAATTCGATCGCGGAGAATACGACGCGCGAACACGAGTCGAGAGTTTAATCGAACTGCCGGCGATCGCCAGATATTCACGGATAAACACGAAAGGCGGCAAGCGAGTAAAAAGGACGACCACGCAAAAGGAAACACAAAGCACCGAAGACTGGCAATCAAAACTACTGTAAGCCGATCGAGAGGGCGCAGATTCATTGGCCGGCGGCCGGCACGATCGCGATCGGTGATCAATCTCGTAACGGCGGCTTTACACCGCACTCGATATCGTCCTGCTGCGATATCGTTTACGACACCATGAACATCGATTGAAAATCGATCGGAGCCTGCATCGGAGCATTCAGCATTCGATGATCGAATCGACGACGCTCTAGTCTAACAAATTATGCGACGATCCGCGATTGACCGCGATGAATAAATAATGA
Organism: Eciton burchellii; assembly: GCA_020341155.1. Lineage (NCBI taxonomy): Eukaryota > Metazoa > Arthropoda > Insecta > Hymenoptera > Formicidae > Eciton > Eciton burchellii. Next base: position 160,350 of record JAHMML010000105.1, read on the forward strand.
GAAATCGGCCGATCGAAAAATGATATCGTACACAGCGATATCGCGCGCGGTGTAAACGCCTGCCGGTTCCTTTCGCGATCGCGAGGAGAAGCCACGACGAAGACTGTTACTTTCCTACTTCCGCGAGATCGACCAAGAGGAAAGATCCAAAGTCGCACTTTTCTAGATCATAAATGTAATGTACAGATCATCGTTATCAATATAGACAGCCATCTTACGACGACGGCTACCGCCGTTTCAGCCGCCGTTCGCCTCCCCCGGTTTCCACACACGGCTATCGATCGTGCCGGCGAGAGAGAAAAGATTTAAAAAAAAGAAGAAGAGGAAGGGAGGAGAGACAGAGAGAGAGAGAGATCGGCGCGAGAATCGTATGAGAAAGCGAGAGAAACGGAAAACGCGACTCCACAAAAACGCGGTTCTCCCACTAAATCCGAACACGGGCCGCGTGCGCGCGCATGCGCGCGCACGCGGTCGCTGTTTGGCGAGTCAAGTTGCGCGTTTAAAATGTAAACACTAGCGAGTAGACATAGGTAGGTACCTGCATTTCAAGAAATTCAACATGCTTGGATAGATCCTCAATAAATCGTTATACATGTTTTGATAATCGCTGGCGTTCTTATTCCTCCTCCTCGCTCCCGCGCGTTCAGGACGTCAGGACGCGCACCTGAACCGGAAATCGATCCTGCCTGACCCCGACCGGGATCCGGTTTGTGCATTAACGCGTGAATTCATTCGTTAAACGCCGCGTTAAACAATCGCGACGGATTTTAATCGATTCTGTCGCAAGTCAGTCGGTTAAAGCGATGCGGTCCGCTAGCAATTAAATAATCAGGTCTAATGGAACTGTTTGCAATACCGATTAGTAGTAAAGAGAAGCGGGTGGCACATCGGGCAGCAATGTAACTTTTCTTCCCAAGAGAACGGATTCCTTCTCTCGTTTCTCGCATGACACGTTTCCAGGATATGACGTAATCGATCATAACTCGAAACGATCAACGCCGTGATGCCGCCGCGTATGTTAATGCGATTACCGATTGCTTTGTTCTTTGGATTTATCATGTTATTAGACTCGAGTCCTTGGAGCTCGCTTAGAGATTTCAGGCGTACAAATTAATTTCTTGCTTGCTCCTTTGTAAAATTAAGAATTCACTCGCAAAAGTGCAAGAGTCGTGCAACTTGCACGAGTCGGAATTGAACGGCAAGTTTCCTTTCTGTTTAAGCCAAGTTTTTTGGTTCGATAGATGCCGCATCCTTCGTTGCCTGCTAAAGTCTTTTTCTTTACATGACTGGGCTGCTCGTCTTCCCGCGATCGCCTCCGCGGAATATCGCTTCAGCGATTCTTGCAAGTCGTACGACTCGCTGCATCTCCATCGAGAGCGTAAGAAATTATTTTAGCGTTCTTTCCCCGGAACGCGAAAAGAATATGCTCCTTGAGCAGTAGCCTTATCATCATACGTACATCTGTTTTTGGAGGTTACGTTGCCCCACTCGCCCCACTCCACGCCCTACAGTGCTTTGAATACGTAGATGTCAGCACTTGAAAAAATTATAAAAGGAAAGTAGCTTTCGAGATGAGCGAAGAGAGAAGCAAGAGATTAATTTGTACACTTGTAATCCTCGACGACACGTTTCATCGCGTCCGCGGACGCGAAATTTCCTGTCTCCTACTCCTCCTCGAGCGTCTCAACGAAGCTTTCCGGATTTCCGAATCTATCAGCAAACAGCCACGAACGGAGAATCGATCCAATTGGTCCAAGCATCATTCGGTTTCTTCGAATGGTCCGTCCACGTGATGCAAATTGCATTCTGTCCGCGAAACTTCTCTCGTCAAGGTTTTTCCATTGACGAAACAAGTCTCGTCAAGAGTCGGAGCGAAATCGATGTTTATGACAGGCACGTGCTGCGCGTAAGACGCAACGCACGTCAGTAATGTAACGAGCGCGTCGCGCGACGCACTCTTCGCGCCGATGACGCGGATCGGTGACTATTATATTCGAATCGATCGGTGCGTGGATATTTTCAGATCGAGTTTGTTGAGGCAGCAGTGCGGACGCATAAAATCAAGACAACGCGGTTCTAAAGAGACACGCATTTCATGTTTATTAAGAAAGATGCATTAACGATGCTGCTATGAAGCTTACATCTCATCTCGCTTCAACGTGTCGCCGATAGCTAGGGATATTTAATCAGCATTTAATCATTTAATGGGATGAGATGCAAAAAAAGGTGCACGACTCTGATTGCCACAATTTTGACGTTTCTTGCGGGGTGAAACAGAAAAGCAAGAAAACCTGCTGAACGGTCTTCATTGGATAACAGGTTCGTCATTCTTCGGATTCTGGCAGATCAGCTGGTCCCAAGACTCGAAGGGCCACTTGAAAAGTTATACCATGTCATTCTACAAACGCGACACCGCCAGCACGATATGGCAGTCCGATTAAAAGAATAAATAAAGCAAAAGTATTGAAGCGTAGACGTAGAGTTTAGCGGCTGTCTGTAGAAACTGTCGACATAAATCAGGAATGTTGATTAGAACGCAGATTAGAAAATCCGACTCGCGACAGGGCCGGCTCCGCGAATCTGCAAACTTGATCCATCGATTCAGTAAGCCATCAAAATTGCAACAGAGTCGAGCACGCCGGGAAAGATCGATTCTCTTCTGCAGATGAAAAGTTTTCCAGGGAAAAGGAAACGATTCCCCATTCGCAGGATCGTCCCGCCCTGAACCTCACCTTCGATCGCCCAGTTTGCCGATCAAATTCCGCTTGCGTCTCGTGCAGCGCGCCGATAAGAGCGCATCGCTGCGACGACGTCGACGCAGAGAGCCAACAACGACGACGACGACGACGACGACGACGACGACGACGACGACGACGACGACGACGGTATGATGTAACGGTGGAAAATAAAGCGGTGACTCGTGTGGGTATTGGTACCGTGCGCTCGGCCGCGCTTCGCGCGCGCACGCGTCTGTCAGCTCTCTCCGTTCCGCGTCGCGCATGCGAACCGAGCGGGGCCTTTCTGCAATTTGGCCGGCAGTTTTTGGAAGTCGCCGCGCCGCGCCGGAACTACTGCTCGGCCGACACGTGGACGACACCGCGTGATATCGATCGCCATCGCGAGGGCCGGCGCGAGCGATCGAACGCGCGGATCGAACCCGCTTCGCGTCTCTCGGCCGACCTCTCGCCGGAACGTGACCTCTGCCACGACCGCCGTGAGATAACGAGTCGAGTACGTTTCAAGGATTAAGCAGCGATGTAATTCGCGACTTGTATGACTGGATCTAGCGATCGCGACCCGCGGATATGTGCCTGTACACGCAAGGGAAAATCGATCTTTTGCCGTAGAGCGAGCTGTAAAAGTGCATTCGGATTTTCAGAATGCCAAGCCCTTCGGATCTACGCGCTGTATTTTTGTTAACGAGCAGATTCACGCCCGAAGCGCAAACGAGACCGGAAGCTACACCATTCAGTCGAGTATATTTGCCATTCTCTCCGAGTCTTTGTTCGGACAAAATGTATTTGCGAAGCGATTGAAGCGATCGAATTACTTTGTTTTCACGTTTGAACGTTTCATTGATACTCTCGATAAGCGATTTTCAGCGCGAGTTAAAGTAAGTATTTCTTTACGAAGTGAAAGTTACCAAACGGAGAACGCTGCGATTAATTTTAATAAACATCAAAATTTAATGAATATTATATAAAATTATAAACATGGAATAACATCAACGTAGAACAATTTCGTCAACATTTTCAATTTATCAGTAATCAATGTATCAGCGTTTAGAGCTCGCGGAATAAGAGAGAAACATCGAGAAGCAATGAGACATGAAAGGGAAAATAAATTTCATTTCTATCTCAACATCAGCGGTGACGAAGGAAAATAAAATGAGGATTATTCATTATTGTTTGTGCAGGGGTATTTAACGCAAGCGTTTTACGGATATTTTTATTTTTATTTTTAAATAAGCACAACGTCCACTCCAAGCAAACAAGTACGGCTTTGAGAGATCTAAAAAAAAAGGGGGGGGGGAGACCTCCGGCCTGCGTCATATTCTATTTTTATTATACGAAAATCTTCCGGGCGATCGCCGGGATATTCGCAAATCATTAATCATCCACCCCAGCGGGTAAAAAAATATTTTGCAAATCGTGAACGCTGGGTGAACGTTTAACGATCGCGACGAATGCTCAGCTTAAAAGCAAAACCGCATTAAATTCCACGATTTATAATTAGTAACCTATCTACGATCGGTAAGGCAATCGGTCTTAACGTCTTATTTCTGCCATCCGTTGTGCGAGATAAGCAACAAGTTATTTTTCTTAACGATTCCATTCGTCCCTTTTATTTGCAGTTTCATTAGAGCTCGATAGTTTCATGTGAACGGAACCTTACCGATCGATTCGCGACTCTTCCGTGAAAGAAATCGCTAATGTAAACGCGTTCTGGCAGAATGGCAAATGAAAAGAAGAAAAGGAAATAGCGGGGCTTGCAGGATCGAAGCGAATTAAAATATTGGGCGCCGGCGATTAATTAGCCGGCGCGATTGCAACCGCGCGCCATTCGAGGCCGCGGAGAGAAAATAAATCTCACATCCCTGCCATCGATCCCATCCCGATCGCGCCGATCTCAATTTTGTCGACAGACGACAAATCGAGCGAGAGAGATCCGAGAGGTGTCCAGAACGAGGAATCGAGACAAGAAAAGAGAGAGAGAGAGAGAGACAGAAGACTGCGGCGGGTTGACAACAGGTGCAGCGATTTTTGCCGTTGCGGTTTCGAGAGGACGAAACGGCTTGCGGACAACCGGCAACTTTCACGCGGACAGGTTTTCGCACGTGCGTCCGGTCTCTTCAGGAGGATGCCGGGATCCGCGAGGAGGGAAGCGGCCGGCAGCGGAGCGGAGGATGTCAACGCGGATCGAGGAGTCGCGGCGGCTTGATCTGGTGATCGGCAACGTCACCGTGAGAGCCGGGAATCATGGGTAACGGATCATCCTGCTGCGCGTATCGCAACAAGAAGGTACGTGGACGCGCTAAGCGCGGGAGGTTTATCAATACGCGGGAGCTGCGGCGAGATAACGCGAGCGGCGAGCGCTCGTTGCTCCGTTTCCCACCGCTCGCGGAAGATGGCAGCACGCGGCTGCGCCTGGGCGGCGCGACTGGCGCCTAGATTCTAATATTTTGGACTCTCGCTATTTTTAGCGGTAGCTAAGAGTACTAAAAATTTACCCGGTAACTTGCTACGTGCGCCGCCCCGCGTCGACGGTGGACGCGCGCAGGCGCCTCGCAAATTCTCGAGCGGCTTTCCCAGTTATGTCGTAAGTAAAAACTAAATAATGAATAAAAATTGCCTCCAATTCTAAACTTTTCCCTAAAATTGCATATAAATTAAAGAAATAGAAACATTCACAATAGTTAACTCCATTATAATTAATGTAATTAAAAAATACTTGTACCTTACTATTAATGATAATAAAGATAACCTTCTTGGAAATATAAATTCCAAATATAAATAAAAATATCATAGTTAATAACTAGCTTTATAGTTTAATATAGAAACATTTAATTTTGTAAATTAAAATTATACTATTTAAAATTATACTATACTATTTAATTATTAAACCTAATTACAACAAATTAATATAATGCATATAAACATTTCACGCGGGAACTTGTACTTTTTTCTTGTACTTTTTTGTCGGTTTTAAATTTTCTTCGATCCTGCTGAGCGGAAATCTTTCCGCTGTGGACACGCGTTTCGCTGAAAACCCTTGCGGAAAGGACCGCGTAGGGGGAAAACTTGGCGCGTATACGACAGAATACGTGACTTTCGAAAGTTTCGGACAATCGATGACCGACCGGTCGCTAATTCAGCCAGATAATCTACTTTTTTTTTCTCGACGAAAAACCAGATTTCTTCTTCCCCGGAGAAGATCTAAAGGTCACCGCTGCTCGCGCGACCAGTTGCAATCTTTTCTCTCTTTTCCTCTCCCCCTCCCCCCYCCCCCYCCCCCTCTCTCTCTTTCTCTCTAACGAGGAATCCGCCGGTGGCACTCGGTCGCTGCCGATTGCGCAATCGGTATCGATCGGCATCCGTTAGATCTATCGGCCGTGCGCGGAGAAGAAAAACTCGGCGCGCACGCGTTTTATAAGGAGAGACGACGCGTTACGCGAGGCTGGAAAATAGATACTCGCGCGGAATAAAGCCGCCGCCTCCATGCGGGAGATAGAGTCGGTTTTTCCTTCTCTCATCGCGATAAATGTCGTGCATTTTGCAACTGTTGCGCGCGTAAGCGCGCAATGACAGAACGAGCACGCGGCCTTCGGAACGGAGAATAACGAGCTATCGCTCGATGTATGTTGATTTGTCTCTGAGAAAGAGAGAGAGAGAGAGAGAGAGAGAGAGAGAGAGAGGCAGCTCTAAAACGCTTCTAAAATCCTCTTCTAAAATCCCCCGTCTGATTTACGAAGCGCTAAAAATCGCCGTCGATAGTGGCCGTTAACATTTACGAGCTTGCCATTGCCACAGAGCGCGCGATTCCGCGTGTTTTTATCCCGCGAGGAATAAATTCCCGCCATAATAACAACGGGGCATCGAGGAAACATGTAAATACGCGTTTCGCGTTTTTTCCGCAAAGTTTTACAGCCGCGGCATTTATTGGCGATCGCGCGCCGCGCGCTATTCGCGAGCTTTCCGAAACCCGAAATGTGATCCCCGATGTTTGATTGGAAGGAAGGAAAATTCAGGAAAGGGGGAGGGAATTGAGAGGGAATTGAAGCGAAGTGATTTGTTAGCCCGGATACACCATGCGAACCCGATTTTCTCTGTAAGAAATGTTCACTTCCGCCGCTCGTCCGGCGAGCAATTAAGCTTGAAACAACTGTTTCGTTAATCCGCCGCAACAGCGAGGAAACTTAATGCCCGGCGATAAAACTCGTTTGTAATCTCGTTACGATGTTTTCTGCGTACGTAGCGCATGCTACGTGTTTACGACGCCGGTGATGTTTGAGGCTTATCGAAAACGCGTTACGCGATATCTCTCGCGATATTCTCCGTTCTTGTGCAACAGGCCTTCCGCTTAGCGACAGTCCTGACCTTTCGGTATCCTTCTGTTTCACGAAATTCGCGCTGCACGCGTCGTTCAACTCGGGACTCTTTCAATTCGGGATTCTTTAATGGAAACACAGCATTCGCTAAAAGCCCGATTAATGCGCTGAGGCGCTGCAGAAAGCGCGGCGCGCTCAGGGAATTAATAGCTCGTCGGTCATTAGGTATTCACCGAATACCTAAAATGACGGCCAAGTTCCGAACATTTCCAATTATCCGACGCGCGGACGAACTTTGAAAACTTTGTTTATCTTCATTGCAATCTGCAATGTGCGCTTCCTCAGCTCGCAAGAAGAAGACGAAGAAGAAGCGAGCATCTCGAAATTCTCCATCGACGTTTTCTCGACGTCGACGCACAAACACACACACACACACAGAGAGAGAGAGAGAGGGAGAGAAACGGTTCAGGTCAAGGCGCTCCTCGTCGATTGTCATTGCTCGTCGGCGCGAACGTTGTAGCGAAAGCGCGCGTTTAATCATCGCCCCGCGTTTATCACGTCCCGCTGGAATTACCGGCACCGTTGGTGCCGGTAATTTTTGACGTGGCCGCGCCACGTCGATCGTAAAGGCGTCCTTTATTTGGTCGCAATTGGTAATTGACGAAAATCGCTGCTTGATTTCGCTGGGCATTTTAACACAGCCGTGTCATTGGCCGAATGAAAGCGCGAGAGGTGCGAGCGTGGAGGGGAAAAACCGGGAGATACCAGGTACGTGATTTCCCCCGAGTTTCCCCTATGCGCGCGTTAAAGTCAACTTTCCCGGACGTGACTTTCGCAGAAAGAAAGACGGAGGTTCGATCATAAGCAAGAGAGACGATTAGCTGAAGCAAACGCCGGAAGTAACGCAGTAACGGCCCGCGATTCCATTCGATTCATCTCGCAGGCGTATTGTTACGGCGGCGGTTATGCAATGCGCTGTCTATCGCCGAGCTTTGCTGCTGAAACGGCGAGAACCCGTCGTCTCGAAGAGCGGCGATCAATCATGCCGCTATTATCCCCGCCCGACCCTCGTGGAACTCGCGGCCGACACCCCCCCCCCCCTTTATACGATGCCCCTCTTTATCGTATTCGCGAACATTGAGAATACCTAGCTTAGCAGCAGCAGCGAAGCTTCTTCAGCACTTTCCGCGAGCTCGGCGGATGGAACGCGGAGCGCTTCCGCGACTTCCGATAGGATATCACGCGTAAGGAGCATCATCAGTCCCGCGATATCCGTGATAAGAGATAACATCGCATCGCAACGAAATGAGCATTAGCCGTTGAGCCAGCGCAGAATCTTCGGAGGCAGAAGGAGAAACCTGCTCGAGAGTCTCGGGCTTCGAGCTCTCATTGAACGCAAGGACGCGTGGACGATCGTTCCCGATCATGTGTGGAGTCCTTATTAAAGGGTAGGGTAAAGAGGGACGGAGGAATATCCTCGGCAAATTACACTTGATCGAGGCGCGTAATTCGCAGGCGGATTGCCGCCGGCGCGACTTTATCCGGGCTGCGCGGCTGCGAGTGATCAAAGGGAAAAGGCGCGGGAAACGCCGGTCGATCGAACGAACGCGCTGCGAGTCATAATCGACGAGTCGATTAACGAGATGGAACTCGCATCAATCAGAGAAGCGGGAGACTTGATTCTCGCGGAGGAAAGCGAGGCTCCCACATGCCACTCGGATCACTTTTTGGTCGAGCATCCTGTCAAAAAGCTATAAGATATGGATGTTTGCTCGCTTATTTAAGTCGCAATTACGTGCAACTGTTTATCCTAAGTGTTGGTCTCGCTGATCTTAATTACAAATGCTCTTTTTGTGTTCTCTTTCCCGTGGCGCTTCGCTTCATCTCGTGAAAATGACGAATAAAAACGATGGGCAAGTTCCTAGGGGAAAATGCGAGAGAGGTTCCGCTCGCATCGACGTCACTATTGTATTACCGCCATTTAAATGTTCAACCTCAAGAACCACAGTTCCCCTCTACTTTACCAACTATTCCGCATTACATTCTCGATGTAAGTTATGTAAAATAATAAGACGCATGGAATAACAACAACTGGTGATGATACGTGAAGACATTTGTGATCGCGAGAAAGATCACCTGGAAAATCGCGGTGAAAGCTGGTTCACCTTCGATTCTCGAGATCCCTAGCTTTCCGGTGGCGCACTTCAGGCGACCGAGTAACTGGTACAAAATGGCGGCATATTTCAAAATTCAAAAAATGCCAGCCGCATTTTCAACGCGATAATGTTGTACTCATTTATTCAAAGAATATCACAGAAGAACAGAAGAATAGAAACTTGTTTTGATGATCGTTGTTCTTACTTCCGCATAACATAACATTCTCGCGATTCTTTGTACTGCCGCCGAATAAGAATATCCGAAAATGCAGCAAATTTTGAAAGTTTTGAAAAAATGACGTCAAAATGTCAAACTGTCAACGTGCCAAATTGTGGATAAATCGTTGCAAGCTGTCGTCGAGCTCCAAGACGCGTCGACGAATTTCAAGAATCCTCCACGAGCTTTGGCGTCAATTCCAAGAAAGAGAAAATTCCAAGAATCTTTTAAACACTTGATCAATGTTCAACGATCAATCGTTTTCCACGCTTGAAGACAATGACCGTCATTCACTTTGCGGATATTTTCAATCAGCCAAGGTCAACGAAACATTTTTCCGATTAACCTTGTCGATTAACCTTTGCGCTAACTTTCGATTATTCTCACCGGTCGGCGAGATGATCAGAAATATTGCGATATTTGCGCACTTGGAAAAGTTCAATGGACAAGTTCTCGCAATTCGAGAATGATATCGGAAGCACGATCACGCGGCTCGAATTTCCGGAAATTCGAATACGACGAGAAATTCGGTTCGACGAGAACCGAAATAATCTCGCATCGGGAAGTTCCGCGCGCATCCGTAACCGACGCGCCGCCGCAAACTTGCCAGCTTGCATCGCACTTCAAGTGGTTCGCGAACGAGCCGCGATAACAACTTTTGGCGGACTAAACGCTGCGCAACTTTCACGTGCTCGACGAATTTAGCTTCTCTTATTTGATCGCGATTGCGTTACTCGTCGATTTATGCAAAGATGACGACCGTTTCGTTCGCGCGTATTTTTCGTAACACGCGACAATCGCGCATATTCGAAACTGCATCGGGTGGCAACACTGGTCGTCGCGGCTAGTTGGATTCTCAATTTCTATCGCGTATCTGCGTATCACATCTTTATACACTGTTTATATTTGTTGTGCATCCTTTCGTGCAATGTTAATTGACATTTATTTTTGACATCGGACTTTTGTCCGATTGCTTGATATTTCATATAATCAGCGAAATATCACGCTGACATGTATTAATTCATTAATTCGTAAATTCCTCATCGCTCAAAATGCATTCTGTGCAATGCATGCCTCAAAATTCTGTTCTTCTAAAAACTGCACCTTGTGCGCTTTTCTTTGCTTTTCTTTGCTTTTCTTATTTCTCATTTACATATTGCAGTACGAATGAACAGTTTTACGTAAATATTACATAAATATTTACATACTAAACATTCATTTAGAATATTATAATCAGAACCATTACACTTGTTTATTTAAATAGCCAAAATAGCTCACCGAGAGCAGACCGAAAGTAATTATAGCGGAGAAATCTGCCTGCAACGTGGAAGAGCAGAGTAAAAGTAGAAATCTGCCGCTAATCTGCTTTCGGATTACGTTCGGCGGATGCTGTTATGTAATATACGCAGTGCACTGGCATAGCATGTGCAGCGTCGGAGCACACGAGGAATCTCAAAGCGTCCGCGAGATTCTTACTTGCGAAGCTCGATGATGATTTTCCTCAAGAGCCCATGATCTTTGCCAAGATCTCTCAAGTGATTTCATCCATCTCGACTTCCACGAAGGAAGCAAGACGGGAAACCTTCGATATCGAACAATATTACACAATTTAATATATACAAAAATACCGCCGCGCAAAAATCGCGCATCGCGTTTCGCAAGAAAGCACGAATCTCTGCACGATCGAAGAAGCGTGAGGAAATATCTGCCGTGTGTTTCCTAAATGCATCGCACGCCTCTTTGTAATCGTTTGCATTTGCGACGGCGATCGCGTCGGCGCCAACGTAGGCGACGCTCGTCGTCCCGGCGAGAGTCCGAAGCGGGATTCGAACGCGGAGATACTACGCGAAGTGAGCCGTAAATGCGCACCGCCGGTCGGCCGCGGACTTCAGTGCGGCGCCGGCGGCCACGTCGAAGCGACGAATTCGTTTCTTTTGCAGGGCGGCGCGTGTCGAATTCACCGACATCGTTCATCCATGATTACGAATCGGCGCGAATCGATGCGGAAAACGCGTCCGGCGTGCGAAAGCGACGATTCTCGTGCCAGTTACGCAGTGGTACCGCACCTATCGCGCAGTCGTGCAGAGATATCGCCGTCGGCCCGTGGTCAGTGCATCGGTGTGAAGTGAGCGACGTGTGCCGCCTCAGTGTTGCCGCGCGAGGGATGAAACATTGTTCCCCGCGAAGGATCGCGGCGTGGGAGAAGGATGGCTTTACGTGCGAGCGAGCGAGAATGAGCCGTGACAACCGAGCCGGTGACCTTTCGCGAATGCGTGACGTAACGACGGGCGGACGCGTGACGTGGCGTATCTCGCGATTGCGAGACGACGCCGAATTTTTGTATCTCGCGTTGTTATGCTCGCGAGAATGTGCCTCGGAAGTCTGCGATTAACCCGTGAAACCTAACGATCGGGTAATTTACACGCGTAATTTACAAAGTCTATACATCGCTGATAAAAGACCGTCGCCGTTTCCGTCTTCCGATATGAATATGTCGCTTATCGCGCGACATTGTGAAAGCGTGATTCTTCTCTCGGATCTCCGAGCAATGATTTCATGGTCGCCGCTTTTTCTCTTAATATGACCGAAAAGCGTGCATTTATACGCTGGGCGATAACGCGAAACGATCGATCGACAGTTGTTTGCGCGTCACGAGTAACGTGCTAATAAGAAAGAATTTCTCTAGGGAATTAGGAACTAGAAAAATGCGTACCACAGCATCACCGAGGGCTGTTAAGCCGTTCCGCAGGAACATTGGCCACAATGCTTCACTCAACTACGGAAACCGATTGGTACGTGATGCATTATCGATTCTACATTTCTCGAAATTTTATATCTACCATTTATTTAAACTGCATTATCATATCAAGTGTAGCACATTACGCACGCGCTACGTTGCGATTGCGTGCCGCTTGAGATTTCGACATGAAGTTGGCCACATCTGAATGACCAACGTTACTCGAAAGTTAGGATAGTTCAGCCGCGACCGGCCCAATTTTCAAATCCTGCTCTCGAGCGCAACGCGGACTTCGGAAAAACGTGATCTTTACTTTTGTTTTAGCACCGATGAGTTTCCTGAGCAACGGTACGATAATATTTTTCGACTGCATTATTGTATCAAATATATCACATTGCGCAATATGCACTACGTTGCGATTGCGTGCCGCTTGGGATTTCGACATGAAGTTGGCTATATCTGAATGACCAACGTTATTCGAAAGTTAGGATAATCAGCCATGACTGGCGCAATTTTCAAATCCTGCTCTCGAGTGCAACGCGGGCTTCGGGAACGTGATCTTTCTTTTCTTTTTTCTTCAGCGGCAACGAATTTTCTGGGCAACGGTACGAGAGTACTTTTTCGATGCAGCATATGATTGCGTAGCGAACGCAAATGCGGGGAACCGGTTCCCTTCCGCGAGCTTAAACGCACGCAGTTCTCCCTTTCACCATCGCCGGAGACTTATCGGCGTCGCTCGTGCGTGAGATAGAACTCTTTTTATGTTTACATTATCGATACGATACACGATTATCGATATGTCTGTGCACGCACTCGCAACGTTAAAATGGCATTGTTAAGATTTTAATGGAACAATTCTACGTGATCTTTTTTTTATCTTTCTTACACAGCAATGTCTAGGCTCTGTGTAGCGCTTTCGTAAAATGCGAAAAGTGCATCAAATTTCTTCCAAACTGGTGATAATTATTCATCGAAATTGTCGCAATTCATGATATTGTTATGCAATGATATTAACATTTACGTAACAATATTATATTCGATTCGCAAAATTTGCAAATCCCCTGCCTTTGAGTGCTGCCGTTGTTTACTTTAAACAAAACTTGCGCGCTCATAAAGACGTCGTCGAACATTCCGACGTTAACGTCGGAAATGCGCTATCGCCCCAAGATAGTTTTAAACGATTTTGACCGTCTGTCGGCGATATTCGTTTGCACACTTAAAAATTTCATGTTCGACAATGACGACAATGACGGGGAAGGGATGGGTCGGCGTTTATCGAGTTCGAGTTGGAGGATTACTCGCGACTGATAACGAGGCGACTTGGAGCCAGGTGAGTGGCGAACGAATGGCTCGGGAAGATCTCGTGCCGACGATAATTAACACCTAGCCAATTAGTATCGGTATCCGCTTCCGGTTTCGCCTTCTTGGCAGCTTCGACCATCGAGAAACAGCCGCCGGATATTTTTTCCACTTCGATACAATCATACATCGTTTCGATGACAAAGCTCGACTACCTTTTTACGACTCGATTATAATCGCTGCCGCCATTGCAATTGCCAAGTAATATAAACGCGCGAGGATCGAATGCCGTTGCGTCGAGTCACGGTCAATGTTGTGGTGCGACAAACCCGCCTCGCTGCGCGCGACTCATCGGCTCGTGCACACGCAAGATTTGCGCGGTTTATAAGGATAAGAATGTAAAATCGATGGGAGATCACTCGCGATCTTTATGAGTTGAGTTATATCCCTACGAATCGTGATCGAAGTGTGTTTTAGATACACACGAATCAAGTTCAGATAGAGATTTTTTACACCCCAGTAGGGTGTACTCGTTGTATTTTGATTTATGTTTGATTTACGCGAGAGATCTTCGCGAAGAGTAGTAGTAGTAGTAGTAGTAAACGAGAGGTCTTCTGGGAGATTTCAGATCAAGATACGACCGATGTTGGCTGCAATTGCAGCTAATGCGATCGAACGCGGTGGTTACGCGCGACAACGATACGGAATAAGCCGACAAAGGAGAAACATCTGTTTTCCGTCGTTCTCAATTGAATAATGTCGAGAACGACGATTGATCACGACGTCATTAGCTCGCCTTGGAATATTCAATGAAGCAACGCGTTTGCATGCCGATCGGCACGCTCGTATCGTCAAAAATCATCAACGGCGATTTGTCATTGATACCGATGATTTTCTGTTTTTCACGCTTGCATGATGATCAGCAAACCCGTCCATGTGGATTATCGATCGGAGATCGAATAAATTGCGCAATCGATATAAATTTAGATCGCAATCTTAAATCAAGTTCCGCAAGTTTGATCAATGCTGTTCGTCACGTATGCTATAGTCTCATTGTTTATCTGCGCATTCTCAACGATCATTTCTGGAGGAACCTTCTCGGATCTTTCCACGATCGCATGCACGGATCGAAGAGCCTATTGCGATATTTCTATCATGAGGAACATGATGCACGAGGCGCTTATCTGCGCTGCGAAACTCGAGATTTGAGATTTAGCTGTCAAAAGGTTTGCGAGAAAACAAGAGAAAGTACGCGGCAAAAAAACTCGAGATAAGTGAACAACGAATCTACACGAACTGTGAATATTTATGTACGTGTGCGTCTCCATGAATAATTCAAGCAAATAAGAATATGCGTCTCGCATCTCGCGATAATGTAGAACCTTAAGTCGGAATTAAGTCGCAATGATATTCAAATATTTGCATATATCCGGCTTTCGAAATCGCCTTGCAATCAAAATAGTGATATTTCATGCCGCGTCAATGTTTATCGGCCATATCTCGGCCATTAAATTCAACATCGCGCTCACCAGGACGAGTTAGATCGGCTGCTCGCGATTGCTCGCGAAATGTACCAAGTCGCGTATATAAATCTGCACTGCGGATTCGTAATTATCGCGAGCGGTATCTTTCATTTCAAGAGACGGCCGAGACGAATGCTCTCAGTGCAGCGTGCGTCAAAGGATATCTCGCGCTTCTGATCTAGCGCGGCCGCGCGCAGCATCCGGGGGCGCGTCCGATCCGCCGAAGCGATCGGCGCGAAATGCGGAATGAGACGCGGAGCGCGCGTGCGCACTCCTTTTTCTCTCGCGTCGCACGAGATCGCGCGGCAATTTTTCAAAATTGGCAGCCGGCGGCGATGCGTCGTCATTAAACGCGCGGCGTTTAACGCGAAACGCCGCCCACGTCTGCGCGGCAGCGGCATCAGCCTTGGCCGACATTTTCATCGTTATTACTTTTCCGTTTCTTTTTCACGTGCAACTAATAAAGATCGCGCCGGCGGCGGCTTGAATTATTTATGAGATTCGGAGATGGAAACGGCAACTGAACGTCGCCTCCTCCGAGCGATGATTTTCCTCCGGTTTTCCTCTCCCTGCGCGCGTCGCGACGCGTGTGACTTTATGAACGGCGAGATTCTTATCGTCGACTGATCGATGAATGATCGTAATGCGATTTGTATAACTGCTCCCTGTCGTCATCGGCCTAAAGGACCCCGTTTCGGCCGATTTAATTCCAATAATCGTTAAACTTTTTACATACTTTTTATGACGAGATAATTACGACGCGACAGGCAAGCTATACTTGTAATAGCGTGTAACATAGTTTGCGACTAATAATTATATAACGATTCGACGCTATGCGCGTCACGAATTTCCGCTCTATGGCGATAGCGACACGACACAATGATAATTACAACTCTGCGAGCGCCAGCGAATTGAAAATTTACGACATTATAATGACATCGACAGATTACAAGGCTGTTAATCAACGTCACACAACGTCTTTCCATAAATCTCGCGTAGGGAAAAAGGGTAAAGTAATCTACTTAATAGCCCGTTAAGTACCGACCGATATAATCGATAATAAGTAGTTTGCCTTTGTGTCGCCGATGAATAAATCCATCGGAGGGAAAGCCGATTACTAATCCGACCTTCGACCTAGTCCGCGAATTACGTTCTATCTATCGAGTGTTAAAGTCGCGAGGGATCCTGACCTTGTGTTGGACGTAACTATTAATGCACAAGTCGTGTAACGAGACGATGATTACAAGCGACAAGTGTCTCGGTCGTAGAGAAATACGGTTCGGGCCGGGGAGGGAGAGGGGGTGGGGAAGAGGAGGGATCAAGGAGATCCCACGTGTCGTCGTGTCTCTCGGCGATCGCCGGCGGCGGTCGTCATCATCGGCGCATGATGACGATCTTTCGATCGTCGTCGACGTAATCGCGCGGCGATTTTAACGCCAAGTCTAAAATTACATTAATGAGAGGTGAAACTTGAAAGGTTGCAGAGCGCGTTGCGGTCATTAATGCAACGTTGATTGCAATTCGCGGCGTGACATGCGATCAGATAATATGTCCGAGCTTACACTTTAGCGCGAGCATACGGTGTAATGAAGTCAATTTTTCCTATCGACGCGATCGGCCTTTACCTCGGATAATTATTATTTACTTAAGCGCTCTCGCGAGCGGATAAGCCGGCGACGAGAAATTTCCACACACACACACACACACACACAGATATATATATATATATCGTAATGGAGCGTGCGCTCCTTCGATTTCCGGCGCGATTCGATTGTGTCCTTTTTAATCATTTAAATTGAAATGCGCCGCTAACTGTAATTCGATTTGCCGGTAATATTATCGTCGACGATATCAGGCCGGCTGCTCTCTCTCTCTCTCTCTCTCTCTCTCTTTCGCGATGGCTGTCTCTTTCTGTCCCGCGTTACGGAATTGGGCGGTTAACATCCGACGCATCCAAGCACACGCGAATGTCGAATCCAGCGCGATACTATCGAATCCAGCGCGACAGCGGGGGAAGGTCAGGTCTTCCCGGCAATTGCGAAACCGCCGCCGATGATCGGCGGGGACGGCGATTATTGACGACGAGTAAATCAGACTGTCGTGCCGTGGCGCAAATCAATGTGCCGCATGTTTACATAACGCGGATGAGTCTGCCCTCGGCATCCGAGTGGAATCGCAATCGCAGGAGCCGACCTGTGCGGCGTTTTTTCCGTAAGAGCGGAAACTAATTGCGCATCGAGGAGGGAGATTTTGCGTACGATCATGCGGCGCGGATCACGCGCGAGAGGCGAATAATAACGTCGCTAATGGCGACAGATCGCGGGAGGCTCGGCAAAAATATGGCAGTAATTATTTTAAACGACCCGGCGGCATTTTCCGCAGAGCGGAGAACGCATTCGTGATAGTCTATGCAAATCGCTTGGGGAATACTGGTCGCCTTCGAGGTAGCGCGGCTAGAATGGCCGTCTTCTCGATCGAGCGAAAGTGGCTGGCAAATAACCAGGAATCGATCGATCGATTCGCCGGGATCGTAATTATCGTCGCAATTACGGGCGATTAAGATTGGCCACGCTTCAGCGATTTATGATCTTTCCGAGTTTTGCAACCGAATGCAACCGAATGCGAACCCCTTCTCTCGATTATCGATCCGCGGCCTCTTCATTGTTTGCTTGCTTTAATTAATACTGATTTACGAAATTGTAGAATTACATCCAAGAATCGTTAAACAGGATCTCTCGTCCGGGAAGGGGAATCGTCGTTAAATAAATAAACTTGAAAACTTTACGAATCATAATCATTGCGCGATCGTTCCACGTTTGTAGCTCTGACACGGTGACACGGAGCGTACGTTAGAGAACGTTAGAGAGAGATACGAGGGAGGCCTGCATCCGTTCAATCCCGCATTCGACTCCATCGGGGCGCACATTAAGCTCGTTTAGCTGCTAATTTTTTTCTTTTTTTTTCCCCTCTCCCGGCGATAACGCGGAGCGATCAGGTGAACGAGGGACGATCGCTATTTTATTGTCCAAGTGCTTCCGCTTATCGGCGAATAATTTAAACGCTCCACGTGCATGGAATCGCGCATAGCGTCGTCGGACAACCTCCAGCCGGCTATCTGCTCTCGAATATTGTTGCACTATCAGCAACCGGTTGTTTGGTAATGCGACTCGCGATATAATAAGACCACGGCGTCTTATCGTCGCTCGGGCAGACTGCGAGTTCAACTGCGAGAATCGGTGAACGCGCTTCAGCGATCGTTCATTGAGACGATGGGCGGATTAATCAACGGATAGATCAACGGTCGAATCAACGTCGTTGACTTGCGATCGATAAACTTGCGACTTTTCGGCGATTCGCCGATTCTTCCGACCTTTCATCGATTATCCCCTCGTTTGACGTCCGTTTGTAAATTAAAATGGCAGTGCTTTTCAATTCCGTGCTTGCGCAATTCCGCGACCGGAATGGACAAAGACGGGATTCGTCGCGTCGGGATACCAAGCGCAGCGGCTTGACGCGGTTTGCGTCTCGCCGAAAGCCGCGAGTTTGTCGCGGCTCGTGAATCGCGGTATCGCGCGCGAATTACAGGTAACGGCCGCCAGATTAACGGGGGACTTTCCGCGACATAGTTTCGGATTCTTTTGGGGGCACTTTCGGAGCGATAAATCGCGTTTAACTGCGCGTGGCGCAGCTTTCGAGAGCGGACAGGACGTCGCGATCGAGAGAAAGGAGGCGGACCGGTACGCTATGGCGAGAGGGCCCATGCCGATCGTTGAATGAAATTTAAGTAGGTCGCGCATGAATGAAACCATGCTCGCCCGTTTCATTTCGCTTGCACGAGCGGGTCGTTCCCGCGTAGGCGACCGGACGCGATTTAAACCAACCGGTCGCGGAACGAGTCCGCATTCGCTGATTTTTCCAATTTTCCTTGACCCCCGCGTTTTCCTTAGACGGTTCTCCCAAGAGAAGAGTTCAAAGTTTTCGGGCGGAATTTTAAAGCGGAATTATCACTAGCGAGATTGGTAACCAATGGATTTCTGATACATCTAATGGAAACAATCGCAGTCGCGATTGCTAATTGTATAAATTACTCGAGTTTATTAGTTGTGTCTTGTTTCGATAATTGATTGAGAGGATTTATTAATTTTGTTAATTGGATGGAGATTTAATTCTGATTTATTCATTAATGACTTTGCCATGTTTTATTGCTCAATCGACTCACTCAATTTCTCAATTTTTTATGAAATAAGATTTATATTAATTATTTCTTGCTTAATAATTTCGAGCGAAGGTACTGTTGAACGACTTAATAATTTCGCAGGATACATATATGGAATATCGTGATTATGATATGCTTTTTCCTTTTAGAATTTCCGCAGAAATAAATCGTCAACCGATGGATTTGATTAAAGGCGAGTCAGAATTGCTTTCAGGATTTAAAATTGAATATTTTCTGGTTGAGTTTAGCTTTAATCTTTATCGCAGAATGGGATAATTATTTCTTTTCGTCTTATTATTTTAATTATATTTAAGAGTTTATTGTATTCTTGGAGGTTTATGATGAGATTATGTATGTTAGTAATTTTAATAATTTATATGCGAGGAGGATTACTCGGATTTGACATGATGAATTGATATATATGTTGCAAGATTATATTATCTTTAGTTTTAAATTATTTATTCTGTATTTTTGATATAAAATTTCTTATTAGTATTATTTAGTGTGGTGATTAAAAGGTGATTAGAGTTAAATAAAAAATTTATATTTCTACATTACGTTTTCAAAGGGTAAACTTATTCATTAACCATGATTTAGTTATATTTTATAATGATGATGATCTTCAATTTTGTATAGAGTTAAGATAAAATATATAAAATAATTAATGGATAAAATTTGTCTAATTATTATAAAAGGTGCCTCAAAAATGTTAAAGGAATAAAATTATTAATAAATATTCAATATATAATTTGGTTAATCGAGTAGAAGGACTTGGATTTTATATGATTTTATATGACGTACATATCGATCATACGAGATTCAGTCGCGATTGTCAGAATCGAAGCAAGCAAACAAGACGCGCGTTTATGCGCGTTTGTGATCCAAACGATTGATCGTTTATCCAAGTCGCGGGGTGATCGATGATATTTGACGCCTCTTCATTAACTGATCAATAAATTCCGCAAATGCGTTCATTAGCGAATCGTCTTATCCCACGTGGTTAATTAATAGAGAATTAAATGATCTGGAAATCATCCGTGCTTTTTCATTTCTCATTGCTTCTCCGATAGCGACTCTTCGGGAGTTGTGCACATCCAGGCGCGAATAATCACGATAGCGCGTGATAGCGCGCGCGGTCTCATCGTATCCGTCTTTTTATTCCGCATGCGACTGGTTCGGCGTAATAAATTCGATCGCGATCGTCAGAGTCCGCTTCTGGAAGGAGGATCTCGATGCTCGTCGACTCGCGCGTATTAATTAATTCGCGATCGGCAACCCCTCCCCGTGCTCTCGACAATGTCCGATAATTATGCCGTCAGCCGCATGTGATTTATAATAAGAATTAATCGACTAACTATCGAACCTGAATGCTCGTTTCTCGTACGTTGATTCCTTCTCGTATAGAGCAATCGCGTAAGGCCACTGATGCGAAATCATTGCTATATTAACATCGCGCGGAAAGCGCAAATCAAATAGCGCGACGCCCGAATCCGTAAACTTATCCGGAGGCTGACTCTGAGAGATCATCGCACGGAACGATCATCGTACGGAAAATCACTTGGACTGCGACGAAGAAAAACGTTGATCTCCATTGTTGTTATCGGCAACACCTACATCAAACCGAGCGATGTGAGTCACGGGCTTTATTTCAAGAGCCAAAGCGTTCCTGAAATAGACCCATCGTCCCACGGCGAGAAAAGGCTCGTCTATTTTAAAAGCTCAGGACCGGTTTCTTAAGACGGTGCCTCTCCTCCCTCCCCCCCTCCCTGCCCCTCCCTCTATTTTGTCTGTAAACGATCTACGAATATCCTGCGTGCGTTTGCAGGAAGATTTCCTAAATCCCATCGATCGTCTTAACGACATTACGAAACATTGGTGTACACGAAGAAGAAATCGTCCTCTCTCCGAGTGCGATGATAGTATTATGCATCGCATTATTTTATTAAAGATAAGCTTCCCAGCATGCCTGCTTGCTGGAAGATTGGCCGAGTTATCAAAGACGGAACTGTTGTATCTCGAATGACTAGAATATTGTTCTTGAGAACGATACGAAGATAATGGAGATTAAATATTCTAAGACACACTTTATGTGATTATACAAATGCGTATTGTATATAGTCGATTCGTCTATTCATCTGTTAAATGTTGCATAAAAATAATTTATAATGCATTATTACATTGCAAAATTGAATGCATAATTATCAAGTTGCGTGTGTATCCTTGTATATTCTTGTCTGTTCCTTATATTCCTTATATACGAGGAAACAAAATTAAAATACGTTAAAATACGCTCAAGATGCAGCGTACCGTTTACATCGCGTTTATGAACGCCTATGAACGTTCACATGGGAAATTTCTTTCTCGGTTTGCCACGAGCTATAAATTGTTTTGAATTGTGGGTGGCACAATTTGCTCGTTACTCGCTTGCTCATGAGTCTCAACTCTTCCTTTCCTCCGATGTCAATATCGCGTGAGGTTTCTCAAGGGGCATGTGGGCTGCGGGGTCGTACCGGGATTTCCGGTATATTATTTACCGTGTTTTTCATCCATTGCCAGAACGCGGAATTGAAATTGCACGCTTGTGGCCTCATTGAAAAGACGTCAGAGCGTTGCGAAACCCGAGGCGCTGTGATGCTGCGCTTACGGGAATAGAAGCACAGCAAGCGGGATAGACGATAAATTCTAGGAACTAATCATTGTAGATAGATGAGGAATACAAAGCAGTATAGTATCGTTAAGGATATATAATTATTATCAAGCTCATACTGACGGGAAAGGCTGATTTTCTAGAGTCGTCTAGAGAGATGAAGGCTGAAATATGAAATGTAAATATTTTGTGCACTCGAGCGCTCGTTCTTCGAAGGATCACAAAGCGAAATGGAGAGTCGTAAACAGCTATTCTTCCGAAACTGTTTGCCTCATCACTGACGTCGTTAGATTACATCTACAAAATCGCGGATCTTCAAGAACGTTACAATTCGTTACGATACTCGCCGGATGATCGAATGTGAAGAACGGCTCGTCGAATTTTTAAATAAACGTTAAGAAACAATATTCTACAAATAGCATTTAAAATAGACCATTCTTTTGATATATAATAGAATGTAACGTCGAATAAAGCTTGCACGAATGAAATGGCAATGATTATAAATGCACGGACCATTATTATTAAACTATTTTTCTGATAAATATCACTTTGTGAAATTATTTTGTGCATTACAAAATGATCTGTTAAAACTTATTAGATTATTACTTATTACTTATTAAACTGTTAAAATTTATTACAACATATTTCTTCGTATTCAATGAGAAATTGAATACAATTTTTGAATTTTCTGATTTTATATAATAAATAATAAATGTTGCGTTGAACAATTAAAAAGGACTTTAAAATTCTGTATTACAATTGAAAAATGTAAGATTCAATCGTAAATATAAAAAATCGCACAGGATCTCGCAAACTTTATAACCGATATTCTATTTATATCTGCTATCTTGCTGAGTCAGCAATTTCTTTTTGTCCAAGTATTAACATAGTGGGACAAACTTTTCATCTTTTTCTTCAAAAAAAAGAAAGATCTGATTAATAGATCACGTGATTTATCTACACATATGCATATATATATATATGTATGAATAAAAAAAACACTCATAGAACTTTAAATTGGTAATTGCTTCTTGTATGTCTTGCTAGATGATGCTAATAAGAGCTATTTTATGTATATTATTAATTACGTTACAACGTACGTATGAATAATATACATTCCTGCTTGAATGTTTTTAATATGATATACGATTCGATCTAATTGTCTTTTCTTTTACGTAAATTATGTCGCCAGAAGCGCTGAAATAAATTTTAATGCTGAAATACAAGGGAAAGATTTTTGTTGAATTTAAATATCAGATCGAATTCGAGATTTATTAAGAAATTATGTTGTACACTTCGTTGAGCTCGGTATCAAATCTCGCATCGACGCGAAATGTTTTATTAATATGATTAATAAATAATCTTGTCATTTATTTTATTGCAATTATATAAAAGAAGTGTTTTGCACAATTAGATATTTATCAAGTGGTTACATTAATTATGTAACTGGGCGATAATGTGATAACGACGAAATCGACGGAATGCAATTTCGGCGAGAAGAAAAAGGAGAAAACATACAGCGACAGCCACGAAATCGAAAGCTCGAAAGCTCGACAGCTTTTCAGCTGTGACAGCTTCTCGGAACAGTCGAAGACGATTGCGTCTGATTTCTCGGTCATGCCAGATTCGAAATAATCACGGAACAAAGCTGCTCTTGGCGTCGTGCTGGCATTTCATCGTTCTGTTTGTACAATGTCACAGAGAAACTCGAGATTGCACTCGCTGCCAATCAAGGCTGATTCTCGTGTCAGACGTGCCTTTACTTTCGATTCATTAACGGACGAAAAAACCGAAGACTCGCTGCGACTCGTATAATATAAACCAGATAACTGGTTGACAACGCAACTGCGTTGATCTCTTTGATATTCTGCAATAGAGATGACGTCTTGATCGATATTCTCTCCAGACTTGAATTAAATCGGAGAGAAGAGACAGAAGATTTCTAAAGTCTTCAGTGCTCGAATTTAGAGTTTTCTTAATTAGCAAAGCAAAAGCTGATCTACAAGGCTTCGACTATCTTGAATACCTTTCCGTTATTTTCCCGCAATGGCTTTCGAAAGCCGTGTGTGCAATTGTCCTCCCGCGGCAATCGGTGATTTCTCATTAACGCGTTTCTCTCCTTTCCGTTTCACGCAGGTTCCTTCATGAAGGGGATTTCATGCGTACAGCCATAAAGCCGTATTCTTTAAAAGAGCGGCGTTTACATGGTAGCTCTTCGCACCGGAACATCGTCAGCCGAAATCTAAATAATCAGTGAGAAACGGTGCTTCTGGCGTGCTTACAAAAACGTTTCGTCAACACCGCGACGTCATAAAGGGAATCGAAGCCGCGCTATGAAACCTTCGCCAGTTAGAAATCGGCAATTTTATCTCGCTGTTAGCATACAGTATCCTAATCCTAATCCTCAAGTAAAATTTTCAAGCAAAATAAATAATTGCAGGTATTTTTGGATATTACACGCGCGCGCGCGCGCGCGCGCGTGTGTGTGTGTGTGTGTGAAATAATGAGAATTCAAAGTATAAACTTTGTAACTTTGTATCTAAGATGTGAGAAATTAATTTTGAATTTAAAGTATATAAAAGTGAGACTTTGGTTAGGATACTAATACAGATATAGATTATTAATAAGGATCTTAAAAATATAATAATAATAATATTAAAGTTTATAGAAGAAATTAAGATAAATATTCTATCTATATCATCTAATGAAAATGGAGAAAGACCCGAGAGATTGATTATTATGAATAAAAGAATTAATTTGGTAAATTAATTCATGAAGTGAAGAATCATTTCAGGATGATTTGTGCAGGATTATAAAGGTAAATAAGATAAGGATAATAAGAAAGTGAGTAGCTGGAAAAGCAGATTAGTCAAATTTTGGGAGAGATTATAATTATAAATATCATTCATTCTTTTTAATTGATAAACGGATAGGCTATAGACTAAACGAGTTTTTTTAAATTAGTTATTTTAAATATAATGAATGATGGGATAATTATTGTTAGGGTAATAATAATATATATATATATATATATATATATATTAAAAATGTTTTGAAACGAACATTTGCAAAAAAAACTTCAAAAGGACGCCATTGAATTGTAACCGAATAAAAACGAATTGTAAGAAAGCGAAAACGCAAAGAGATAATTGTGTTTTACACAGATGTTATCTTGATTAATTACCAGGCGAATAAAAGGTTTCTGATTTACGTTCGTTAGATGTAAAAATCGCGATTGATTAATTCGCGATTATAATTTATCTTAGATTCTCGACAATCACTTATAAATCATCCATGCGTTATCCAGGTCGCGCTAGACACAGCGTGACTTGTAAGGAGGTAATTGTCGACATAAATAATGAGATAAAATAATCGAATACGCATGGTAGCACCGTAACGGTAATTGCCAGATATCGATAAACACATCGCAATCGCGCTCGCGTTGAAAGTAGCTTCGGCGTGTGGAAAGTGCGGCAAAATGACTGCTACTTCACGGAGGCTAGCTGCTAGAGAATATTATTATTTATTATTATAACTGTTCGTCCAGCTTCGTTTCCAATGAAGCTTGTGATCATTAATAATGTAAGGGAAGGAGGAAGAAGTCGCAATCTTATATTATTTATTCATGGATATGCCATATCTGAAGTGTGAGTATGAGAGGGACTAGAAAATTTCCGAATCCTCCGATTGTGAATGGTTCAACAATGAAAAAAGTTATGACAAAAGTCTGGAAATTATTGTATCAAATATTTGATCATTACTAATTAATAATCCCAATTCTAAGCGAATAATCATTCGCATTGGTGAAGCTAATGGTTTCAGCTCAGAAGGAAGAAATGAAACCGACATTCTTATAGTTTGTTGAGTAAAATCATTAGGACAGAAATATGTATAAAATATGTATAAAATGATTATATATTATACAAGCGAAATTAATTAGATGTCATGTCTGAAAGGAATGAGAGATTGCAAATTTATTTATGAGATTGCAAATTTATTTATTTATGAAATTATTTTCCCGACATTCCAAGTTTAAATCAAATGTCCTTGCATTACAAATTTAAAGCTGTCAGATTTATATGAACCACAGAAGAATAAGCAACTATTATTTTTATATCTACTTGAATTAAACGATATAACCTTATATACAATCTCCCTACAACCCATAATCTAATTTTAAAAAAATTATATTTTAAACATTCATTTATAAAAATCATCCTTAAACGAATTAAATCGTATCCCCCTACTTAAGCAAAACTTAAGCAAAGCAGCTAATAATGTAGAATTATAAACAGGAGCTTCAACATGAGCCTTAGGCAATCATATATGAAATAAATAAATTGGTAACTTAATAAAGAAAGCCCCAAACATAATTAAAAAATCCCACTCCCACCTAATTCATATAAATCAACTTAATACTATTAAATTTATATTTAAATTATAATTATATAAATATAATTTAATAATATAAATCAATAAAGGTAAAGAAATGAATATTATGTATATTAATAAATAAAAAAAAGCCTCTAAACATTCTCAATTATTACCTCAGTAAAAAACAATCATAAATGTAGGAATTAATCTAATTTCAAAAAATAAATATATTAACTTGACATGCAACGCATATCAAGTTTTGAAGAAAATTCATAAAAATTTTTAATTACTACTTAAACTTTGAAACTTCACGAACGCTCGCAGCGTTCGCGTCGCAGCGTTTATTCAGGATTTCAGATTCCGGCGGACGAAGTTTCTTGTTCTTCCGAGAATTTGAGGCTGCTTCACAGAAGCTGCAAGGTTGAGCCTTGGAAATTTTAAGGACGCGTTGAGGTTTCACGGTTTCTCACGTGATGACCGCAAATGCGGTTGAACCACAATTAATTAATTTGTTTGTTCATTGGAAGTGCTTTGAGAACAATTTCTCTCCTTGTTCTCGATTCTAGGCTCTTTTAATTCTAAATTTCTTCCTGGAATATCATTATTTTGCGCGGAATAACTTTGGACAGCCGAATAGTCTGCGATGCTGCGACGCTGCTTTGAAGTCCGATTTGCACAATGTCATCGCGAAATAAGTTATCCGACGTGGTATTCTTTTCACTCGCCGTCTCGGCTCTGCATTTTGCGTCTCCAAGTGCACGTATCTTCCAAGTGTCGTCCCGTGGCTTTTTGTATCCCCGCTATGTCCGTCAGCCGAAAGTGACAGTAGCGATGATGAAGTGAGATGCACGTCAGAAGGAGATAGGTAAACAACGTTCTGACAAGTTCGAGTCTAGAGACGAAACTGAAGGAACAGAATTCCAGAAGAGCTAGTTATGAAAACACATCCGTGAGGGAGAGCTAGAAAAACTGTGTAAAAAGAGGTACTGTGTACTGTTTATATGTCATTGCTAATTAAATATCCACATTAACTGAACAGAAAACTGTTACGGAAAACGCCGGCTGATCGGGCGAAGAGATGGCTTCGGCGACCGCGGAAACGTAGCCGCGAGCCAGAAACGGCGATTCAGCCAAGAATCTCGATTCCCTGGAATCATCCAATTCACAGGCGCAATTTCGAAAGACGACTGCGCCTCGCGACGCGGCAAGGTCGACATCGCGCAGTAAAGTAATCAACCGCGTGATTATTTTCCCGATCGATCGAGTCCGTTTATTTGCTCCGCGCCTTCCCGCGATTTTCTGACGTAAATTAGCCGGCGCGTCACTATGGGAGATCGTTTTCGCAAGCTCCGCAGGCTGTATCTCGCGCGGGATTATCGCGTGTTCATAAACGAGGAGCCGCGTTCATCTGTGGCAAGGACGATCCTGTCGCTCGATTCGGTTTACTTGGGCGACCTCGCTGAGAACAGACTTCTCAACCGCCATTTTTCCGCCGCGCAAGCGGCGTGCCCGCGCGCGAAAGGCAGCGCCGTAATTAATAGCCGCGCATGAAAGTGCGCGTTACCCGAATTAGACTTGCAAAGAAGTCGGCATGTCCGCGGTGTGTTCTCGGTGCATGTGCACCGAGTAGCCGGTCAGGACCGGCGCGTCATTAGCAAGTCAGATTTCGGAGTCGCGGGCTCGGCAATTCCGCGGAAAAGCGCGCGTCGCGACGAGCCTGCGGAATCCGCGATGACATCGCTTGGCATCGATTTCAGAAAAGATGAAAACGCGCGGGAAACGGGAAACCCGCGCAGAATCGGAGAATCGCACGGGCAAGGATCGGGCAAAGCGAAACGGAATGCGGCAAGTACGTTTCTCGCCGACTCGCGCGGCGCATGTTTCTTTTTTTTAATTATCGACTTAATTTATCTTAATCTCAATCACAATCTCCTGTCGCCGATGCTGGCTCTCCTCTCCTCGTCGCGATTTACCTCATCGTCGTTGCGTATTCCAGTCTCTCTGCCCGTAAACGGGCACCGCATATTAATCGCTCGCCGATAATCCACTGAAGCGGATTTCCAATTTCTGCCGAAGCGCGGAAATTCGAGCCCCTTCACGCTGATCTGRCTCGCCCTTCCTCCCCCCCCCCCCCAGCCAGCCAGCCAGCCAGCCAGCGCCGATATGTAAAGCGGCAATTAATTGCGATCGCCGGCGTAACTAGACTCGCGTAACCGTATTCGCGTTAATGCCGCGGTAACTCTAATCATACCGCGGTAATTACCGGTTAGCGATTTCACGGCCTGCCTGTCGGAGACGATCCGATCGCGCGCGCGCGCGCGCGCGTGCAACGGAAATGATCGCGCGTGACAGGAGCGGTCGTTAAGTCGCATTAGTCGCGCGATTTCTCAGTCGTGGCGATTCCACGCGCGGCTTAATTGACGGCCCGCGATTTTGTTATGCTCGCTTATCGGCGAGTATTTATTATCAGGCAGGCTGCTATTAGCTGTCGATTTGCATTCGCCGCGGCGCGAGGATTTTCGCCTCGAAAACAGAGATAGATTTCAAGAAACGACTCGATTAGATCGTTGCGTGCCGGAAGCGGTCCTCCGCTCGTTATCGATCATCTATTTTACGTTATCAGCTTGCGATGTCGCCTTGCGTGATCGGAGGATGCTGTGAATTTCCCTTCTCCTCGGGATCGCTCCGTTGTTGTCTCGATCGAGTCCTAATCGTCCCCCTTCCTCGGAATTAAACAATGGCTTAAGGCTGGCCGCGCGTTTCCTGTCCACGTGCTTGCATGTTACGTGCATAATGCAAACAGGTTTGCGCATGCGCGCGCTCGCGTTGCTTAGAGACGGCGCACAAAGTGGGTTAATAACGAGGTACCATTTAGTTAATTAAGGGTCCGAGGCGCCTCGCCCGCGCCGAACCTCACACGATTTCGCACAGTTACCGCACACTTGTCACTTGTCACGACCAATTCACGAGACGAACGTGTCCTTTGCAGCTCGTTACGATCAGTTACGATCGCTTAAAAATCGTTTTGTATCACTTTCGGTGACTATCGGATAGTTTCGGATAGTTTCGTTTCGCGAAAGTGACCGCCGACGTCGCGGTGAGATCTGAAAATCCCGCGCTCCGATCGATCATCCTTTTCGAGGTCGATTGCGTCTCGACGCGGCAGCAGCGGCAAAGTTCGAACGAAAAGTCGGCCGTGAAAGGCGCGCGGCGCGTAACGCGTTTGTGTCCAACGGCGGCCGCTTCCTGTTGCTTGTTTCCTATTTTTCCTCGTCGACGGCGTCGTTGAAAGTCAACACGCGTCGACAGAGAGGACAGCGAGGATTCAGCGGCGTGGCGAGGCCGGAAACGCTCGCACGCCCGCGCACTTTGGCTTTGTTCTCCTCGCGCTAACGAGCGCGGTAATTCCCAAAGCGTAACACGTGGAACAACGCGGGCCTGGGTCTGGTGATCCAACCTTGAAGAGGCGCGTTATGCAACGAACGGACCTGCGACCTGCGAAATCCGCGTTCCGCGTCTAAATCGCTTCTTTGTCGGCCGCCGCGATTAAAATTCAGATCAGCCGACAGTGGCGTATCGATGCGACCAAGCCTCGATCCCGATCTCGAATTCTGATTTCACCTCGTCGGTCCATCCGTCTCCGGACGCGATTCTGCAAGATTCCGTCCCGAGTTCAGCTTTCTCGCCGATGAACGCGGCGATTTCGATGCCACTACGATGAACTTGTTGACTCGTTATTCATCAGTCTTTTTATAATCCACTGTCCGTTACTCGTTCTCCTTATTGTTGCACGCGTACAACAATACGCGAACAGACGCGTTCTCTTCTGCGTTTCTGCCGTTTCTCACGTGAGAGAGAAACGTGGAACGAGATAGACAAAGGGAAATAAACCAATTATAGAGCCAGAAACCGATCTGAACTCGAATCATGCGAGCTTTCAATAGTCGAACGGACTAAAACTTGAAATTTCTCCATCTTTATCGATATGAACTAAATATGTATCGATATGACCAAGAAATATAATGCTATTATCCCTAGAGAAATTTTTCCTTTCGATAATAAATCTAAATCTTAAAAAGAAGAAGAAATTCCAAATACCATTAATTATTGTTTTGTATTAATTTAAAGTTAAATTAATTTAAATGTCTTTCCAACAAAATAAATATTAAATAGATAATATTTATCAATGTTTATAAAATTCTATAGAGTCTTCTCATTGTTTAATATTATTTAAGCTTTGTACCTTAAAAATGAAATTATTTCAATTTTCAAACAAGAAAAAGTATAAATTTCATCATTTATTCATTCCAAAACAAGTGAATTTACAATTTGCTAAATTCTTAAAGTCAAATCAACCATTTATTATTGCAATAAAATACTTTATTAATTAATTCAAAATACTAATTTTTTCATAGTATCTATAATAAATATCGAAATAAATTGTGAAATACTTGCTAAAAGATATCGCATAAATATATCACTATCTAAGTACTCAAATACAAAATTTTGAAAATAATCAACAGGTCCCGTTGTTAATCCCATAAATCATAAATTATGAAACGTATCCGTTAAATATTTAATAATCATAAATAAATCTTGTAACTGTAAGTTAAATTTGACAAAAAGAAAAGAACTAGATATACTAGATTGTAATTAAATAAAATATCTTCTCTACAATAAAATTAATGATACAAAGAGAAAGAGAAAGAGACAGAGAGAGAGAGAGAGAGAGAGAGAGAGAGAGAGAGAGAGAGAGAGAGAGAGAGGGATTTATTGCGCCGCAGGGAATAATGCGCTGCTCGACTCGTTCTCAGCCCGCGCTCGCTCGGCGTTATGCAACGCGATTCGGCGAAGAAAGCGTGTTATTCGCGTAATCGGGCCGCCATAAGTGGGTGGCTGGAAAGCTCCTCTTGATTAAGATCAACGCGCCGGCCGTCGGAGGGATGACCCGACCCTCTTTCTTCTCTTCTTCTGCCGAGGGGTCGCGCACGGTGCAAGGACAACGCACGTCGCGACGCGCGTCGCTGCATTGTTGCGGCAACAATGAGCGATGGCCGCTCCTCGGCATCCTCGCGATGTCGCTTCGCCTTACGTGCGTATTACATTATACAAACAGCCACCCACGACAGTGTTGCCAGCACGGCTACGCTCGTAAATCATGCGTTTCGCAATCCCGCGCCGAAGACGCGGGAGAGAACAGCTCGTGCGTTTGAACGCGCTGCGCTGCCACCGAAACGCACGTGGACGCCGATTAGGCGTCCGATAAGACGCCCGCTTGCTGCCTGACGAGGACACGTGCGTTGCGTCTCTGCGTCTCGACGTCTCGCGAACTTTGCGAGCGGAAACGTGGTGCACAAATTCACTTCATGTTTGTCGAATTCATGGAATGAATAAATTGATTTATACATTTGATTGGTAAAATTGAGAATGAAAGAATTTCGTTTTTAAGGTAAAAAGCTTAAATAATATTAAACGATGAGAAGCCCCTGTAGAATTTTATAAATATTAGGTTGAGTCTTGGTTAAGTATTGGTTAATATTTATTTTGTTGGAGAGACATTTAAATTAATTTAACTTTAAATTAATATAAAAGTAAGTAATTAATGATATTTAGAATTTCTTCTTCTTTTTAAGATTTGGATTTATTATCGAAAGAAAAAATTAGAGATGACGGCATTATGGTTTTTGCGTAGAGTTCATATCGATAAAGATGGAGAAATTTAAAATTTTAGTCTGTCCGACTATTGAAAGCTTACATGATTCGAGTTGTCTTCCGCGTTAAATCTGAACTTTTATTAGAAACTAATACATGGATATCGAGAATCCAAAATTCAAACTCTCCTCTACCTTTGACCTAATCACTTGCTCTCGTGATCTTACAACAATAATCTTAATTTTTTTAATTATAACGACAATTTTTTATATTATACTCTTTTCTCTAATTAATAACTATACTGACCGTTTTCTCCCTCATTTAATTGAAATTATATGAACAATTCTACCAATTTTCGTTCCTATTACAATCGCTGTCAATTTAACTTTATATTTATTAAAGTTCGTTCAATAAATCTTACTAAAGCTATTGGTCATTGATGATACTGAGGATGTCAATATTCTGAAAAAAATGTTAATTTTGTCTCATTTATAATTCCAACATCTCGATTGAAATTTCGACAAATTTCGACTTTTTAAAATAGATGACCGATGTTAAATCTCCCTTTAAATTACAATATTCGAATTTTAACTATATCAATGGATGTAATTCACTCTTGAATAGTTCCATCATTAGGAATTAAAATATATTCCATCTCAGGACTGGATTTAAATCAATCCAGTCTATACATATATATCGTCCAGGTCTATTCTTTGGTCAACGTTTAGAAATTTGTGGAATTGATCATAGATTTCTAGCGATCGTCATTGAATGAATCTTTTCAAACTTTAAGAAATGATTACGTCGTCTTAATAATTAAATTTTAAATAATCAGACATTTAAATTTAAATAAGTTTACAATTAATCAAAGAACGTGTAATTTTTCATTAATTTTTCAAATCAAATCATGACTGATGGAGCGTTCGGAATGCAAGAGATCGCTCGAGATTACTCGCCACGTTCTTGCGCGATTCCACGCGATCTTCATAATCTGGAAACAGAATCGCGAGATATCGGATATCCCGTCGGGATTAAATCGAACGATCGAACGATCGCTGCTTGAAAATTCGATATCGAGAGAACAATGAATGAAGCGATCGATAATGAGTGATCGAGATTGAGAAAATCGATACGCACGAGTGCGGCGTCTGAAGCGAGGTGTAATTGCAGACGGAGCCGCGCGCTTTACGTAACAGGCGCGTAATACGTGAGAAAAGCGGATACGGTCAGGGTAGATCCGCGAACGGCGGATCGCAACTGCGCGACGCATTCGTTTGTCTTGCAATTGGAGCGCGTTCCGCGAAGGCGAAATTGACGCCTGTCCCCGATCCGGCGTGTAAACTTGTTGAAATTGCCTGCAACGCCGCTCGTAATTTACAACCGGCCCGCCGCCATCGGTTTAACAATCGTCGCCGCCGTCGTCGGTCGCATTATGCAATCAATCGTGCCTAATGGAAAAGCCCGTTAATCGGCCGCGAGGGCGAGCGAGGACACGCGCGCCCGCGCCACCCCGACGTAAATCTGTCGCGACCCGGTTATTCCCGGCAACCTCGGTCGCGTGCAATTTTCCACGCGCGAGGGGGCCCTGCCGGCGGTGCGGTTCGATGACAATTAACGTACGCCTGCGCGTAAATATCCGTCGTTTCCGTCAGACGATCCAAAACAACGACGACGACGACGACGACGACGACGTTTACGCGCGAGACCCGCGCGAGGCCCGTACCGTTACGCGGCGCGCATGCGCGCACGCGCCACGCGCATGCGCGTTGCGCGACCCTCCGCGGGAAAAATCGTCGCGCGTCGCGTCGGCAGAGGAAACGCCGAGTGCCGCGGGGAGGAGCAACGCGCTCGTTTCCCGAGTGAGTTACGGTTTTCCGTGAAGGCAGACCTCCATGCACGGCTCATCGGAAACTCGGATTAGAGCCTGCGTTGGCTGCCTTGCGAGCGTGAGAACTCGCAATGATCCTTTAGACAAGGATCCGTCTGAGACGGATGCAAGAATTTTCGCGCGCCTTGTTAATAATTCGTTGATTTATCATCGTTTTCTTCATGGAGCGACATGGAACGCATCTCTCTTTTCATTCCCGCTATTCGCGTTTCCTTGCCGCTTTATATTCTGTCAGGTTTACTCAGTCAAGTTTATTCGAGCTGAAGGATTCTCTTGTACTTGTATTCATCTCCTTTCGAGGCTGTTGCTCGCGTCGCGTTGGATCTGTACCTCTCGCGGCTGTTTTGCTCGTCATTTTTTCTGCGGTGCGAGTGCGCGCCGCGATGCGCATGCGCGATGCCGTCATTTATCGTCGTGGCGCGCGGCTTAGCCGCGCCATGCGCGTCTAGCGTGGCTTAGGTGGCGTATTTTCCATTGAAACGCTAATAAATTTGCTGAGCGCCACACCTCGCCATTCCCACGGGAATTCTCGCGGGTCTCCGCCGCGTGACCTAAAAATGCCTCTCCTTGAACGTTAACGTCAATGAGGATTCTCCTTACGCGGCGGCCGCTTGCTGATCGCGCGCGCGTGCTCGACGATAAATAAGCGCGAGGAGCGTCACGCGAAATTCTCTTAATTACCGCGCTCTCGCCATTAATCACTGTCGCGCGCGTACAACTCCCGCGGAATTAATCGTCGATTAATCAACCTCCACTCGCGCCGCGTCGTCATGCGCGTTCGCTTGCGACAGCTTCGCGCGAATGAAGTTCGTTAAACCACGTTATGGCATCTAGCGACGAGGGGCATCCCCGGCTCTCGTTTCCGCCCGCTGCGAAATCTCGGCTGCGATATAACGCGTGCGCACCGCGGCACGCGTAGAGTGCACGTGCCAAAAGCATTCTTGGATACTGACCGACGTATTATCGGACGCTGGCTAAAATTGAAACGGCACGCGGACGGTATTTTTTAATCATTACGTAACGCATGCATCTTACGAAGCTTATTTTGCGCGCAACGGACTCGTCGAGCGGGAAAAAAGAGTGCAAATAATTCGCGCTAATCCGCGGGCGGATGAACTCGAAATGGCCGCAGCCTCGCGATTTTATGCAACGAGACTTTGCGCGAAACGCGTCAGGGATGTGCGATGACGAGCGCTGCGCCCTGACCTTACCCACACACGTGTTAATGAGGGCGCACGCGTTACGTTGTAACAACGTCTTAACAATCCACCATCCTCTCTCTTCTCCCCTCCGACCCCGACGCAGTGGGTGTCGACGGCGGTATGTGCGTCTCCTTCGCCCCGATGAGGATTGATGTTTCCGACGATTACGCCTAATGCGACCTTCTTCCTCGCCGTAAGACGGAAATCGTTCGATCACACTCATATGCTCCAAGTCCGACTTCCAAGTCGGGACTCGGAATTATCGAGCCAGCGATAATCGAGCTACCCGCGCGAGACTGGAATCGGACTTTGGCGGGAATAATTAAAGCACAAAACTGATACGAGAAGATACGATGGTATAATTTATTCGAGGATGATATCATTTCGGGTTACATTTCGTTGGTAGCTATTATTGTTACTCTGATTTTCAAATATCTCGGAGCTAACATCACAGGCAATAGAAACCTGGAACGAGAAGTGCAGACGCAACCCACAAAGCAATCACGATACCTACGTGATCTGGAGAGACGAACGCATAAAGAGCGAAATAAGAATATACAAAACTTGTGTGAGATAATGATTATAATGAAACTACGCTATTGAAACAACCGCCTACTAAAAACAAAAAGATGATAATCTGTAACATTCTGTGGGATAAAATTGACAACGAAGATATCCGCAACATCTGCGAGATATCATAAAATGGACCAGAATCAGAAAACAAACATGGAGAGATCTAAACAGGATGGATGATAATCGGCTTGCAAAAATCCCAAAAAGTGGAAAATGAAACAGTCCTAGACCACCTGGTCGGCCTCCAAAACGTTGGTGCGAAAATTGGACATCAACATGACACGGGAATCACAGGCATACTGAATAAAATACAGGATATGTTTCTATAAGAAGATGAAGAAGATGCTCATAAAAATTGAAGATTTTAAGATGCATCATCAACACTCTGCAGGATAGAATTATCAACAAAGACATCCGCAACATCTGCGAGATATCATAAGATGGACCAGAATCAGAAAACGAACATGGAGAGATCTAAACAGGATGGATGATAACCGGCTTGCAAAAATCGCAAAAAGTAGAAAACCAAATAACCACCTGGACTGTCTCCGAAACATTGGAGCAAAAGATATCAACATCATCGGGAGATTCACAGGCACACTGGATAAAATATAGAACATGGTTCTATGAGAAGGTGAAGAAGAAGAAGAAGAAGAAGAAGAAGGTGATATTATTCGTGACGCGCATATATAGTATTTTCAGTTCCGAAAGAATTCGTGTCTCTTGTATCCTTTGGCATCTCTTTATTATTCGGAATTAAAATTATCCATAAAGTTTGATGGATCAATAGTATCACGATTGGACTTAGAAAGACACGGAACAGATGAATGAGCTTGATACGCTATTAATTTGCTGACACTGTCGCAGTTGAACCCGCGCACGTCTCTGGTATCGATAATTTGAGTTACGATTTAATTGGTCATTCGCCGTAATCGAATATGCATGAGATGGCGAATGAAGATGGCGAATAATCATCCGCCAAACACGTAGCAAGCTTGCTCGGGCACGTGGCCGGAAACGGAAGAAAAATAAGTCGCGCGTTCGTAATATTCCGTATAGCACAAAGATTTATCGTCAAATCGACAATCATCAATCGATAACCATCAATCAAAGTAACATAACGTTTCATGATACACCATGTGCTGATATTTCGTGTCCCGCTTGCTTGTACTTTTGACCTCAACGATTTGACATCAAATCTGCAAAATAAATGTTCTTTATCGTCGAAAATACGCGATTATTGATTATATTTAATATCAATACGCCAAAAGATATTCCAATTGAAAATGTGCACCGAAATCCTAAAGATGCTCAGTGCGCGGATATTCGTAGCCTTGATAAATTTGTAGCAATGTCCAGCAGGATCTAGATCGTCGATTGGACAACCAGCGACTCGATGAAGACGCGGAGCACGCATACGATTAGTTTCAGTTGCTGTCGCTGGCGTTCCCTCGCGAAATTAATTATTTCCGCTCGCCCATTAGCGCCGCGCACTTTGTCGACGAGGTAATAATGGCGTAAAACACGCGCACGATTCCGGGACCGATAAAGCGCCATAATAAGGTTCCGCGGATCGAATAACAGTTCACCGAAGGCGAAGCCGGAATCGCCTTTACAGATTGTAACGTCGTGATTTAATCGGAACGTGACTAGAATCGTCACTTTATTCCCCAATCGGATTTCATCAGACACGGATTGCTCAATGAGCACTCTTGGCGTGTTACGTATCCAGAAAAATGTGTAAAGTAATCGATAACATTCGCGCGAGGGCTGAAGGCTCGCTCTCCGCCATTTTTGTGTATTTTATCTAATTTTCTGTGAAAATTCGTCTCTTGGATCAAATTCAAAAGCGGGAGCCTGCAGAATCGCGCGAATGAAATCTAGACTTGGATCGAGTAAGCTCCCAAGAAATTAAATCGCTTCTAAAAGGGGGCCCCCGCCCCCCGCGAGCACCTGATTCGTATCGATCATCCCCTTGTCCCTCGAGTTTCGTTTCGTCGAACTCCCACGACGACTCGACTCACGAATTAATCAAGCCGCAGAAGCGAGGCTCTGCCCCCCCCTCTGCCCCCCTCCCCCTCCCCCCCGATGCACGTCCATCAGTCTTCCTCGTTTCTTCGGCTAGACAAATGGCGGCGGTTAATTAACGGGCGAGTTACGGCCGAGTGTCTCTGTCGAGCGGCAAAAAGCGATTCGCATAACGCATCACGCGGCTCCGCCGCGAATTTTATCGCGCACACCGAGCGCGCCTTTGTTTAATATCCTCGGCATTGTGTAACGTCGTCAAATATGCGCGTCCCGGCGCATTAATTTGACGCGCTGCACATTTTTCAAGTCGGAACAACGCCGTTCAACGCGAGTCCCCGCAAGAAGAACCCCCGAGAAGAAGCGTGAGCCAAAGTGCCTTGGAATGTCATGAAGGAGTGCGCTCGCGATTCGTTTGTCCTCGCAGCATGGTTGACGCAAATATCTGCGAATAATGTCGTATTTAGGTCTTTCCCTGAAAGCTCGATTGAAGCTGTCGCGCTCGACAATCGTACCGATACAGCATAGAGCTATGCCGGTTACGTGTCGTGTCGTTTTAAGCGTACAAATTGATTTCTTGCTACCGAGAATCGATGATTTCGTCGAAGAAGCTTTCAAGCTTTGCGAAGAAGGCGGGCGATCAACTCGCGCACCTGTTCAGCGGCCGTTTTTTCCTTCTTTTCCAGCGTATTTCGATGCTGCGAGAGGAGATCCGTTTAATCGCGCGATCTGTCCCGCCCGAGCGCCGGCGATATCATAAAAAGCATGAGTCACATCCGCGATTATCGTGCGATGCACGTTTGACACGATTTGTGTCGTACATGCCTGACGAAACGAGGAAAGTCCCGCGGGTCTGTACCGAGAATTCCTCCAT
This sequence comes from Eciton burchellii, assembly GCA_020341155.1. Taxonomy (NCBI): domain Eukaryota; kingdom Metazoa; phylum Arthropoda; class Insecta; order Hymenoptera; family Formicidae; genus Eciton; species Eciton burchellii. Next base: position 198,781 of record JAHMML010000105.1, read on the forward strand.
GAAGTTGATCCGAGGTAAAGAAAGCAAACCGGATGTGCATACGAGAACGAGAAGGCGTTGGCGATGCACTCGTGCTCTTACGGTACTTTGGCGAGGATAATAATTATGGAAGCGAGAGACATCAAAGATGACGTCCGAGATAGCACGTTTCCTTTGCCGAATAAAGCTCACGGAAGAATACCGAAGCGGCCGTAAAACGCAAACGGCAGAGCGAATATCGAGACGCGCCAGTGGATCTTCGAGTTTAATTTAAGCGATGCTCTGGGAAACTTCAATCCGCCGATTTGAAGCTTCATTCCTCGTCGGAGCCGTGCTTTTTGCCGCCGAACAAGCGAAAATCTCTTCCGAGATCGTATCTCACAATTAAGTCGTCCGCGATTCGCGAAAACACTCGTCGCTAACCGCAGAGATCCACGCCGAATTGACCGGAGTACTCGCCATGACGACGACGACGACGACGATGATGATGATGATGATGATGAAAAAGAACGAAAAGAGAGGGAGAACAGGAAACCCGCGGACACGTTCCGCGCAATCTCCGTTCCCGATCTTGAGAACGCAGGTCGCCGGCGCCGCTCGCAGCTTCCAGACTGCCCGTTGCGCAAGCGCAACTCAAGACTCGAGATCGCATTATTAACAGGTTAGCAGCGCGCCTATTAGCCGTATTAGCAATGAATCATCCCGCGAGGTTTGTCACGTGGAGGGCGGCGTGGGCGTTCCTCGCGAGGCAGTATCGCGAAATCGGCGCGAGAACGGGATTAATAATATCTTATTGTTAATGAGGCGTGAACGCGCCTCTCCGCTCTGGCATCGCGCCGAGGAAATCGGCGCGTGTGGGCGCGTTCGCGATCGGAGATCGCGCGGGATTTGCATCTCCGCGAGCAAGCGCAAGCGAGGGAATAGATCAGTGTCCAGATCGTGGGAACTGGATCGATGGATCGGTGTCTGACGAAGTAGCGGGATAATTTCCGGGAAACCGCGGATGCTGTCCTTCAAAGGAGCATTTCTCGAAAATGTTCTCCGAAAATGGAGCAAGATCGCAATCCGGACTTGATTCGATGAATCCTGATATCTAATCACTCGCGGATGATCGCTCATCATCCATCATCCATCCGTCTAATCTCCGTCTTCGTTTCCAGCGCGCTTTGAATGATCTCCCGGGCAAGGGAGATCATTTCAATCTTCAATCGAATTGCGTCGTTTTCGCCCGCGTGGAAAATGCTTTAATCACGAGCGGCGCGGGAAAGTAGCCTTGCGCAAGAAAATTGAGACAAGCGTCGCTTTCGTCCGGCGCGCTCGTCAAGCCGGCCGAGGACTTTCCCGAGGCGGTCTTAATGACCGATGCAAATGCGCTTTCATTAGGCCTCGTTGGGCTCGTTTCGCTACTATTTGTCTTTATAGCTTCTCCGCGGGATCGTCGTGGTCCCGTTTGCGCGTCGCGTCGATTTCTTTTCGCCACCGCGACCGCGGAACAATGCGCCGCTCAATGAGATCGTAAACGCTCGAGGCGCGAGGCGCGATCGTTAGCTTGATGGATGCGTTTAAAATCCCGCCCTTCCCCGCCATCCTCCTCGCCCTCCCTTGCCCCGCTATCATTATTATTATGCGACTGACTAATGATCCGCTCGAGGACACGCGAATCTCGCGAGCCCGCGCGAGATGAGTCTTCTCGATTATCTCGATTATCTCGAGAATCTCGTCTGCTCGGGGAAGCGCCGCATTTGAACGCGTGTGAAATCTGAGAATCTGGGATCAAATTGGCGGCCTTTCCCGCTTCTTTTTCTTTTTTTTTTCTTTTTTCTTCCTCTTCCCCTTCGTGCACACGACGTGGAGGCAGGGGCGGCCCTTGCGAATCTCGTTCGCGCCTTTTTTATTCGTTCACGGACGATTCCCGGATCGATTCGCCGCTTCCGGCGAACTTCGCGCGAACTCGTGGCTTCTCGTGCAATCGCGTTTCGCAATTTCGGCTTATTACTGCAGTTGCAGTAAGTACCGCACCACGAGCGCCGGGCACAGCGCGTGCGCGCAGATGAACTCGATTGACCTCGGGACATCGCTTTCTCACAACACGGCGAATTCCAGCCGCGATTTTGATTCGTCAGCAAGCCGGAATCTCGGAGACGCACGGTGGCCGACGACGCACGTGATCGAAATGCGCCGGGAAGCGGAACTTGCTCTCGATCGTCACGGTATCGCCAACGTGCCCCGTTATCCGACTTTGTCGAGGAAAAAAAGCGAGAAGAACAAGAAGAATGGAAAGGAAACGGAAGAGAAGAAGGAAGAATCGATGGCGGCAGCTACGACGACCTCAATCGGCATCGCTCGAGTCGCAAAGTTTCCGTGCTTCGGCCCGATAAAGAAACGACGACGGAGTCGCGAAATTTGTCCAAGAATCTCTCTCTCTCTCTCTCTCTCTCTCTCTCTCTCTCTCTCTCTCTCTCTCTCTCTCTCTGCCGATCACGCTCGAACAATTAGATTCGACACGCGATTCGATTCGATTCGATAAAGCCTCCCTGCTTCCGCGCCGCCCTCACTTCTGAGGGCGTAATGCTATCTCAGGTTTTAATTACATGATTCATGATCGTTAATGTTAATCCGAGAAGCGCAGAATGCACGTGGAACAGGAACAAGCGACGTCCTCCGCGCGGCCACATCCTGGCCGCTATTTTTATCGCTCATTATCCTCTCGCCGGGATGTGCAGTCGTAATTTTTCACCGAGCTCCCATCGCTCTTCCGCTCGCGCAGAGGATGATGTCACGACGAACGGCGCCTGTCTCAGTGTCACGAAATCGCGGGAGCATTTCTGGAAGCGAGACGAGCAACTCTGCAGCAGCAGCAGCATCGCCGATCCGATCGCGCTCCTCGTGAATCATCCCGACGACCGGCGCGATAGGATCGCTCCCTTAAAGGGCACGCCCTTCCTCCCGCGCCGACGTGTTTTGCTTGTTTTCCCTCTTCTTTTTCCGATGGAAGCAAGCAATCAGCTCAACTCCGCTTGACTCGGGGAAATCGCGGGGAAATGATAATTTCCTCGAAAGATGGCGGGTGATCTTCGTGACTCATGCACTCGAGGACGAGGAGAGGGTCTCGCGCGGGAGACTAATTATCGCGGCTGGACGTGAATTAGGGACGTAAAGTTAAACGACGTCGCCGCCGCCGACACTATCGGCGCCGCCGATCTCTCCGCTCTCCTTTGAGCTCCCGTCCGCCCGAAGCGCGAGGAAACTGTCTCCGCGCGCGAGATCGGCGCGGCCGATTCAGATCGCTATCCACACTCGCGCCGTTCTTCATCCCGAAGATTCGCTCTCGCGCGAGCGGCACTTCACGCCGTTGCCGGCCGCTCCGCTCGAGGTTAACGCACGCGGAAGGTAACTGCTCGCAGCCATGAAGAGAGCCATCGGGGTCCTGCAGGTCGAGGTGACCACCGAGGAGGAGTGGCAGGAGCTGCTGACCCATCCGGGTCTGGTAGTCGTGGACGTGTACTCGGACTGGAGCGGGCCCTGCTCCGCCATGGCGAGCACCCTGAGGAAGATCAAGTTCGAGGTCGGCCACGTGGACTACGCGATCGCGCGCAACGACGACATCGCCGACCTGGAGAGGTACCGCGGCCGCAGCGAGCCCGTCTGGATGTTCCTGCAGGACGGCAAAATGGTGAACCTGATGTTCGGCGCGCACTGCCCGCAGCTGCAGAAGCTACTAATCAGCGAGATAAACAGGGTGCAGGAAGGGGTGGCGCCCACGTGGGAGCTGCACGTGTACGAGCGGGCGCCGGAGGAACAGGAGCGCTGGGAGGAGGAGGAGAAGATCAGGTGAAATAGAGGGATCCCGAAGGATCGAAGGGAAAAGTTCGCGATTGGATAGCGGGGTGAAGCGCTATTACGCGCTCGGAACGACAATTAATGGATGATTAATGGATGAGCGCGACGAGATTGCTAGCTGCTCGATGGTGCGTGACGCGGCTTTTAGATCGTTAGACCTTGAACGTGCCGTCCTCGAATCTCACCCGCGATTATTTCCGACTCGCGTCGCTGTCGAGCGGCCAGCAAAGTCAAGCCGGGCGGGCTTGAAAGAAACTCGCGCTGAAAGAACCGTTTCGGTGACGATGAAGGCAGATACTGGAGGAGGAGAAACTCGCGAAAGAGGAAATGGAAAAGGTGGAGAAGTACGAGCGATACATGGAGTACATGATGTTCGGGCTCTGCGAGGAAACCGCGATGCTGTTTTATCCGTGGGTCTTCAAGGACGAGTACGATAGGATACGAGACAAGCTGCAGAGCCCGCCGTACACGGAGCTCGTGCAGGATCTCTTCAAGCAGTATTTCGACGTGATGGAGGAGGTGCGTCTTCATCTCAACAAGGACATAATCGAGAAGCTATTCTTCGAGAGCAACGTCGACATCACTGACCAGTTGATCCAAGGTGCGCTACACGAAATAACAGCAGACAATCGCGAGCTCGTTAACAACATCCTCCGTAATGTATCCGTAATATATATATCGCGATATCGACAGCTTAAGTCTTCGGGCGTCTATGGGACTTTTGCGTGCCCCGAATCTCTCATTGGATTCTTACACGAAAGGGTTGAAGCGAAAGGCGATACGAAAGTACGTATCGATCCAAGACTAATCGGAAATTGTGAAATCGGCTTCTTCAGGACTGTGCGACGGGAAATGCATGGTGATGAGACTGAGGGGCAGGCCACCACACGAGGAATGGCCGGTGCCTTATCCGTACGAATGCCCGCCCGAGGAGAAATGCCCCTCTCGCAAGATCGACGATATCGAGAATTACCTCATAAGCCTCATCACGCAGGCGGAGCCGCCTCCTCTTATGTACACTGGCCCGGTGCCTCCGATCAGACCGATTTACGATGTGCCAATCTACATGGACAGACACGTTTACGTGCACGAGCCGGACCCGGACATCGAGGACGACGTGCGCTACGAGTATCCCGCCGTTTGGGTGCCTCCTCAGGTACGGGGGTGGCCGAGAGGAATCGGATGGTTAGTCAGAGAGCTATTAGAGAAACAGAGAGGGAGGGAGGTTAAATTAACTTCATGAAGTAGCGGCAGTAGTCCTTGCCAATTTCTCGCTGCGAGGCTGCGATCCGAGATCAACATTTCCTCTTGAGAAATATCTCAACTTGCCAAAAGTTCGCGGCGAGTTGTCGAGGAATTGCGATGCATTCTAAGCGCGACCATCGCGTGCACAGGCCCGGAGCAAGGTTCACGTCTTCGAGACCGTGTTCGCGACTTACCTGGAGAAGACTCACCCCTACGAGGAACCGCCACCACCCGTGCCACTGTGTGCCTTTAAGTTCGAAGCGCCGCAATTCGAGGTCCTGCGAGACGCGTACGAGGTCTATTACGATTGCATCGAGCGCTTTGGTGTCTTCGAATTCGATCAGCCGCCGTACGCGAGACGCGTGGCGTCCTCGCCCGAAGATTTCGAGGAGAAGGTTGTTGATTATGCGTATCTCTCTTTCGCCTTTCGACTAATTTACTGACATGATACTACTGACATGTACGAAAAGATTGCAGCAGCGGATTGCTGCGAAACGCGTTATCGTTGCCTAATTTACCTTGCCATCCTCTCGATAAGATGCTTCTGTCTCTTTTACCGTAACTTGATGGCGCAGATTGCGAGACAGGAAGTTGAAAAGTCGTAGCGAATTAAAATTCCTTCTGTGAAAGGTCAAGTACAAAACCGGCAACGAGATATTCGTAGTGATAGTTCGAAGGATCCACGAGGATGTCTTCTTGACTTTCGCCAGCAACCAGCCGTACTTTGTAACGGAAGTTAATGAAGAAGCTGAAGAAATGATACTGCAATACTTCCCTGAAGGAGCCGTGGATGTGATACCGTTAGCACCAGGTGAGGAAGTACTTTATGACAAGTACTATGACGAGGAAGAAGAAGAAGAAGAAGAAGCAGCAGCAGTACAAGAAGAAGAAGAGGAAGAAGAAGGGTAAAAAGAAGATCAGTAGAACATATCGTGCCATCTTTTTTTCCAGGAGCTGAGATGAAATCTCAGTTAATCGTTCCTTACTGTAATTGTAATTTACTGCAGAAATATCTTTTAAGATAATTGTAGGATTGATTTTATTTTTTTATTGATTACCTAATAGAGATAACTCTCTGGGTAATCCATAAAGCGGAATGTCTACGAATTAAAAATGCTTGATCGTTCTTAGCGCCGAAAATTCAAACGGAAAGAGTTATTCGCAGATTTTACGAAACGATTCGTGGCCGCAGCGTTGCATTCTTCGCGATGCTTGCTTCGATCGGCGAGGCAAGTTTCCATCGTCGAGCCATCTCGTGGAAGCGTTATAAAAGCAACTGCTTCGCTGTCGATTCTAATTTCGATTAAGCTGCACGGAATGATAAAATTATCGTCGCACGAATACGAGAGGCTCATCGATGAAATAATCATTTTCATGATGGGATTGCAGCACACCCGCGCGCCTTGCGCTTTCCTCTTTTTCTTTCTTCTTCTTTTTAAATTATAATTAACATCGGTTAATTACGTTAATATTAATCGTTATTATCGAACATAAAGCTTAATTACGTTACTTCTTTATTTTATTTGCTATTTTTCATTCAAGTGCCATAATTAAATATCGGAATGCGATATGTCTAGTTTTTAATTCGCGATGAATTAAACCATCATTCCTGATTTGATTTAATTTGATTCGTACAAAAACCTGGATACACATGCCGTTAATTAAGAAATGCAAGGAAAAAGAGAATTATATGTTTATTAGCTAATTATCCAGCGGGCATAAAAGTACATTACGCAAGTCCACAGGCTGTTTATATCTTGGCGAGTAACGTTACGAAGAATAGCATTTCGCGGGATGGAGAACATATTAATAAATTCCCAAGCGTTCTTTCTCTCGCAAAGTCCTTGTTCGCGGAAAAAAAAGGTATCCTCGGTATCGGTATCATTAATTATGATCAAATCGCTCGTAAATGCCGCGCGAGCCTCGCGCGTAATCTCGCGAATTCGATTGCGCCGTTAACGAATAGATCTCGCTTCACGGCGAAATAATTCTCTCGACGGTTAATATCGCCCTCGCGATTAATCGACCATTCCCGATTAATTCGATCGATAAACGTCGCACCGGCATTCTCATTCCCCGTGATGAACATTGACGTATTCCTCGTCGCTTTTACTGCGCCCTTCTTTCCGAGAAAGCGGCACGATAAACCGGCGGATTTGATCTTTAATATGGAATCGCCATAAAGCGACACTCGGATTGCATGATCGATTCATCTGGCGCTCGCTCGCGCGGCTTTACGATTATTATTCCACGCTCGGACGCTCATTCTCATCTATCGCGATTTCTTATATTTATTTTCCCGATCGCGCCATCGTGCGTCGCACTCTGGCGACTTTTATTATTCCATTATTCCTATTTGTTGAGTTTATCTTTAAGACGCCCCGTCGATTATTCCATCGCTTTGCTAATAACGACCCGATGAATAATATAACGAACTGGCCAATCGACCTTCCCGATCGATTAAATCGATCCCTTGTTGAGACAGTTGGCGATCGATTCGATTAACGCAAGCTCAGTTCCAATTGACATGTCGGGGACATTTCCTGTTTCTTGTTTCAAGCGCTTCCCTGCTTCACTTCTCACGCCAATCGCACTCGATAATTGCCAAGCGGAAGCTGGCGATCGATGGATCAACTCGGCATAGATCCCGCAGTCCCTCGTCGCAACGTCGAGCTCGCGCGCGCTTCTCGCTCGTTTTTTCTCCTTTTTCTCGCAATTCCGTCGCCGTCGCGTTACTCGCCGCGAGCGGTCAATCGCTTAAACGCCGCTCATGATTGCGCAAGCATTACATAAATAAACAGAGATGGATCGGCCGGATGGGAGGCAGAGGGAGGAAGGCGGTGGAAGAGGGAGGAAAAAAGGCGCAAATTACCGCCACCGGCAGCGATTCGCATTTACGTTGCGCGTACGATTAACCATCTCCTCGTCTGGTTTTCTCCGTTCGTTCCACCTGTCTCTCTCGTCTCGCTGCGGCGTTTTATCTGTTCCTTCCGTTCGAGTGACACTCGACATTCCTCCTTCTGCTTCTGCGACGCTTACTTGAACGGAAAGATTACCTCTTCCGGAGGAATTCAGGAGGCTTGCGATGCGGGGCGGAAAGATTTGCGCAAACGTTTCGAATCATTTTACGTTCGTGCAATCTTCTTGCCACTCGCTTTTATTTCGTCGAGCTTGAATCACGAAGAAGAAAAAAATAAAGAGGAAAAGAGAGGATGAAATTATTGGAGAATCATTATGAAGACGGTATCGCATCGGATATTAGATGCGAGAGGAAGAAAATAATTGCCGTATTAATGATTAATGATGCAATGAGTGATGCAAAAATATCACGGTGGTATCATAATTGCCTGAAATGTCGAAACGAACCTAAATTGGAGCTAGAAAGGGCAAGCAGGAGGCTCGCGATCGCTCGAAAAGTACGGCCTTGGCCCGCTTGGGAAGAATGCGCTGCCGGTAGAACGCCTCTTCTTCTTCTTCTTCTTCTTCTTCTTCTTCTTCTTCTTCTTCTTCATCTTCTCCATCTCCTCCAGTCGATGACGAAATTATCGCCGTAATTGTTCGGTCGTCAACAAGTAAATAATTCATGGGATAATCCGCGCGATGATTGATTTGAACTATGCGTCGAGCTCGAAATTCAAACAATAATTGCGCATGGTGAAAGTACACGAATGAATGGGGTGAATGCTTTGGCATGTATCGTGCTACAAGTAGTCGCGAGCGACTTTGTACAAACAATCGGCATAATCGTCAACTCGACGTTTCGGGCCTTGCTGCTCGCTCGTTGCGGATGCTGCGAGGAGCTCTAATCGAGGTCGCGGCTTTTGAAACGCGTGCGAGAATCATGTGTCAATAACGCTTACAAAATTTACGAAGGCAATCGAGTCGAGTATATTCGTCTTCTCTAAATTCCAAATCGAATGCTCCTTGGTTCCAAAATTAATGGGTCGACTGACGCGTCGAACTGCGCTCTCGTCGAAATTATCCTCGAGCGATAATTCAGCGGAAACGCGCAGAATTCAGGAATTCAGAATTCGTGGGATTCTTCGAGTTATTCGTTCACGCAAAGCGTTCACCATTTCCGCATCAGTTTTGAACTTGTACTTCTCTTACAATCCTTGGACTCAATCTTTGAGTCAAATTGAATCTCAATTTAAGATTTGATCTCGAGATCAAAGTGATGCGCCAGGATGTAATTCTCAGATCTTCCTCGTCAAGGTACAACGTTCCTGTGTTCTCCCCAGTCTTAGCGTTCTACTGCCGGGAAAGATGTCCGCTAATTCATGGGACACCCTGTACATTCGCGCACGTAGGAGCGAAAATAAATGCACGCACAGCTCGCCGTCGCCGTGTTTCCCTTTTTTCTTTTCGCTTCCCGCTGCTGCTTATCGTTTTCTTTTCGGAGCGCACGTCGCAAATAGGAGCCGTCGTCCTCGTCGTCGGGAATTAATGACGTCGAGACACCCCGAACTTGTGATTCATCGACACCTACTTGCCCGTCTACTCGATTTTCCTGGCCACGGATTCCGCCGCTTAACACTTTCCTATTTCAATCCCCGAAGAGATATGAGTGCTTTCCGAAAGCACTTTCAAGCAAAACTGCAATTTTTCAGAGAACATTTCCTGCTTGTCGATGTTGTAGTAAGGAAGGGCCCTTCGAGCGGTCGATGTTTGTCTGAAATTTGGATAACTGCTGCATGGTATGTTATGTTATCAAATTTATTCAGCAAAAATCTCTCTCTCTCTCTCTCTCTCTCTTGATGTGTGCCTGGCAACGGATTCGACATGTGCTTTTTGTGTATACTTGTCGGCTCACCGGATTTCGCAATCGATCGATCGCGGCATGCGTGTCGCTGAATAGGACGAAACGTCGCCAACTTCCGCTTCAATTTCGCGACATTGCGCCGAAATTTCGCATCAGCTGGCAAAAAGCGCATCGCACGGCACGCCATTTCTCGCGTGTTATTCCTTGACCTCCTTTAATCGGATTCCGTTTGCGCGATTTCTCGTCATTACCAGCCGATATCGGTTTCCTCCGGGAATTCCCGCAGCTGTTGCCTTCATCGTCGACGCGCTGAAGGGAAGCTTCGGCGAAAAGCGCGCTGAAAAATCGCTGACGCTCGTGAAATGTCGCGAGGAGACCGAAGCGTGTACCGATCTTCCGGCTTCGAGGAACGTGTATTCCGAAGGAGGTTTCACTCGTGTGATATTCTGAAACGGGAAATTGCGCAACGTGAATTCTAATTTGAATGTAGAGAGACATCGAAGATGGATGGACAAGTGGATTGATCGTTCAATCAACAATACGCTGCTGAGGCCAAGCTTTAAAACTTCCAGAGGAAATCGTGGGCCGCGAGCTCGCGTAAGCATCGCTTTTCCCGGCAACGAATGTAGATAAATAAAAAGAAAAGGATCTCAGTACATATCGGAGATATCAAGAATATCAACGATCATCGGCGATCAGCGGCGATTATCACGCGAGCGCTTTCGTCTCGTAGAATTCCGAATTCCGAATTTCGAATTCCGAATTGCAGGATGATCGTTCATCTCGCGTATCGGAACGGATGAATATTCGTCATCCTGCATCCATGACATCCCCCACTTTCCGCAGATGGACAGATTGGTCAGCCCGCGCCGACATGGAATCGACATATCGCGAACGAGCGAGCGGCAGATCGATCTCGTCATCATTCACGCTTCGACGAGCGGCCAGCCTCTGATCACCCTACCACGGCCTTTCGTCCTGTCGAGTCTCCAATGGTCGGCGTTCTATCCCTTCTCGGAGTGTCCCTCGACACATCCCTCCGGGTTCGAAGGTCACGGTAACGCTGGCGCAGCCAGCGTCCGGCAGCGTTCGTCCCGCGTCGTCCCGCGAACCCGACGAGACCCGGTTCGGCTTCGGCTCGGAGTAGGGAGGCTATATATAGCACCGTCCCGGCACGCATTCCTTCAGTATTCTCGCGCGCGTCCGAGCCGCGAAGGGATCTCCGTGCTCTCTCGTTGGTGTTTCCTCGATTCTCGCTGTGGCTTTCCTGCCGAGCAAGAAAGCTTCTCGCAAGGGAACGGTGCGAACATCACTCGCCGAACGATTACCGACCCTTCCAACGATTGCGCACTTCAAGTCCCTCACCAGAAGCGATAAGAGACAGACCAGGCTGGAAACGCGACGTCGATGTCGCGAGGCTCTTTCGCTTCATGCCTGAGTGGAGGACTCTCGAGAGGATCTCGGACAAGTGATAATCGAGAAGCAAGGTACACTCGCTTCTCGTGTACCTTGAACCCCGGGAATGCGAATGCGAATCGCTGCAATTGAGCAACCGCTCGTCTCTCTTCGGATTATCCAGCGGCCTGTTCGACCCTGCTCGACACGATTCTCGCGATCTTCAGCGAACAAATCCACGTAGCGAGAGCCGATAACGGGAATCGGCGCGCTCAAGCTCTCCCGAATCTGGCCGGTGATGCCGTTTAGCGAGTCGATGATCTCTCGACTGCTCCGGCGCCCGATTGCCCGGCGAACATGATGAGATGAGAAGATCGGAGCGGCGCTCTGAAGCGAATCGCGCGGACAGCTACGCCCATTAGAGACCGAAGCGGAAACCTGCCGTGTCCCGGCATCGGAATCCGATCGAGGAATCGCGCGTCGTCCATGTTACGCGAGAGAAGAGCAGACGCAACGTCGTCGATCGGATAAAGAAGAGACTTTGGACGTCGGCCTGGGGGACGCGGCGGGGGGAGCCAGCTGGCAGCTAGAATGACCATGGTCGTCAACAAGATCAACATGTCGTCGTATTCCGCGCCGCGGCGTACCTTCTTCTCGGGTCTTCACACGAAGGTAACGGCTTCCTCAGCGGAAGACAAAAATGCCTCCTTCATCGAAGCATTTCCGCGCATTTCTCTCGATTTCTTTTTTCAGGAGACTTTACTCTCGCATTTCTCTCTCTCTCTCTCTCTCTCTCTCTCTCTCTCTCGCTTTCACATCGATGGCGTCAAGATCTAGAAGCGGTGTCGCGCGAACGGCCGTGAACGTGACCGCCTTCCCCGAGATGCGAAATCGAAGATGAGGCCTTCCCTCCCCCCCACCCCACCCCACCTGGAGGGGGAGGGGGAGGCAGGCAGGCGCGGCGCGTTACCACTTCTGGACTTGCGGCTGGCGCGCCGCCACGTTCAGCGGCCCAGCTCTTCTTCCGGTTCCTTCTTCCGGCCGATGGCGAGAATCCCGCGAGAAACAGCTGGTCTGGTGGTGGGCTTACGTAACGGCGCGGTCGCGCGTCCCCCCTCCCCCTCCCCTCCCCCTCCCCCTCCTCCCGGCTGGGTGTATTAAACTCCCGTATTCTTCCCCCGCGCGGCTGTGCGAAATGGCTCGCCGGAGATGAAAAGCAAAGCAAAGCAAAGCAAAGCAGAGCAGAGCAACCTGCGGCGTTGATGTGGCAACAGCTTTTTCCCGCCTCCTCTGAAACGCGCTTCCGCGCGACCCCCGCAGGGGTCAACTGGTGCGCAGGCACGCTTTCACGCGCGACGAGAATTTCGGAGAGAATTTCCAGCAAAGCAAAGCAAAGCAGAGCAGAGCAACCTGCGGCGTTGATGTGGCAACAGCTTTTTCCCGCCTCCTCTGAAACGCGCTTCCGCGCGACCCCCGCAGGGGTCAACTGGTGCGCAGGCACGCTTTCACGCGCGACGAGAATTTCGGAGAGAATTTCCTTTGTGATCGATGCTTCGGTATATTCTTGGAGAGATCTGTGATCGATCGATCATCGAGATTCAGGATGCATGTATGCACGCTCTTGGTGGATTCGAGATCGGCGCAGAGTTAACTCTCGGCGCTGCGCATCCGCTCGCTGCAATGTTTAGATCTCGTTATATTTAGAGCGGTTTCCTCGTACAGAAGCATTTGTCTCGTCCATCATGCAGCTTCGTTAGTGCCGTTTTCGCGCCCTATTATTCTTCATTCAGTTTTATCTCGGCAAGATGAACCGCTGAACATGGTCGGTGCAAGGGTCGTTGCTTTTAGAATGCGATCGATGCGATCTGGAGGAATCGCACTTTATAATATGTTCGGCAAAAGTAACATAATAATTGTCGATTAACAACGAATTTAATTTCAATGGGATCTTGGTAACAAAGTTTGAACAAAGTTTTATTTCGATCGATAACGTTACAAGTATCTCTTGTTGCCAATTACGCGGCTCCCTTATCGCCTACACGTTTCTTGGTCTTAATCTCGATTGTACTCGATAATATATTTCTTGCAACATTCATCGCGGCTTGATAAAATAATGACTCAATAATGACCATTTGTCAGAGACAATTTAATTGAAATCGCGAGATCTGTCAACGGAAACTCCGAATAAATCCATTTTTATAGACAACGTTGCAGACGTCATTGATTATAATATTCTTCCTGCCAGGCCAAATATGTACATTAGTAGAAAATTCCGAGAGGACACCTCTCGGAATTCTACTAAATAGGCAATTAGAAAGCGACACAGGACACGAGGGATCGCGCTGTTGAATTGGATAATAGGGTGGCTCGTGGCACACGGGCGACGATCATTCTCATTAAACGGACGCCCCACGGCCGCGTGTGTCGGAACGACATTAATATCAATGTACCATGCGGGAGAGGAAGAATGCCGCTGCTCGCGGCGGCGGCGGCAGCGGCGGCGGCAGCGACAGCGGCGCTTGACTCCTCCGCGCGCGCGCGCGAGACCTCGAATGAGGAAAGCCGCGCCGCAGCGGCGGCGGCGCGGCGGCGGCGCGGCGGCTCGTGTCCGAAATAGCCCGAAGGAAGCCGAACATTTTTAGTAAGCGCGATCGCTTCCTCCCGAGACTCGCGATAAATCACCCTTTTCCAGCCTGTCGTACTAGACCGCGGTCATTCATAATTTAAGCCCTCGCGGCAATAGTACAAATACTCGGCGTTTATCTCCGCGTTAAACTCGTTCTCTCTGTCTCGCTGCTGTTCGAGAGGCGTCCTCCATTGTACGAGGCAATATTTTACGTTGATACGTTCGCGTTCGCGTAATTCATATGTGGTCTCGTACGATAGCAAGGGAAAAGGAACCTCTCGAATGCGTGTCGGATACTTGAAAAGGATCGGATATATGAAAAGAGTTTCTGAAATTTTTACCTTACTGGTTTCATAATCGTGACAATCGAACGTGCTGGATTCACGATCGACATAATGTCGAGAAGAGAAATTGAGATTGAGGGCACTCAAAGGCACTCATTTCAAGTCGAATGTCGGGTAAAGGTTGCAAATATTGTAGACGCATCGACGAAACGTCCATCGATCGGCACGCTTAAATTGAAGTTACTTGAACGCTTCTTCTCGCGCACGCATACGAATGCACTCGTCGAATTAATTTCACTCGCGCTCCGATCTCATTCAGTCTTCGCTATCATGCGGATTAATCGATGGACCGGCCGGGCCGTCTTCTCTCTTTTTGTCGGCTCTGGAGAGAGAACGGAACATTCTCGAGGACGCGGAGGAGCGCCGTAAAAGCGACTCGGGCATAAGAGAGGCATAAAAGATTCATTTTGCTGGAGAGGTGACCCCGCCGACCCAGCATCCGCTCTCCGTGGGCGGCACGCTCTCTCGGATCTTTTCTTCTTTGCACCCTGTCCCTTTCATTCTCCGCTCCACTACGCGCGATTGTTCATCCTTGTTTTGACTTGCCTGCCGAAAACTTTCATACTGATGTACGAGATACAGATATGCTGAAAAATCGTGCGTCATACGCGATCTGGAATTATAAACCTCCCAATTATAAACTGGGCCAGGTCGGCCCATAACATCCGGCTAATTGATTTATCTTTATCCGTATCTCGGGAAGCTGGAGCTATCGATTTATCGCAATCGATCGCAATTTAATTTTCCGCTCATTGCTAGAAATAATCGCCCAATTAGAGCGCGATGCTAGATTGTAATCCTACATTTAATTTCCCCTAGAGTATTCAGATTTCCGCGAGATTGGATTCGTTTTAATACCAAACTCTCAAAACTTGGGCCATGAAAATCTCAATTACGCGTCTTGCATAAAAGGAAGCAACGAGTAGCGCCGATTAATGAGAAAGCTATCGCGAAAATTATCGCATTGTTCTCTGCGATCGTTATCGTGTCTGTATATTTTGAGGATTTCCTACGTAACTCCGTATTCCCAAAGTAACCGCGTGCGCGAAAGAGAGAGAGAGAGAGAGACAGAGAGAGAAACGGAGTGGCCTCTCGTTGAGGCAATCAAGCGATCGGTCATTAAGCGTAGCCGGCAATTTAAATCGCCGAGAGTTGGCGGACGGAGTTGGCCGTTTCTAATTTATGGTATCTCGCTTTCGCGAGTATTAATTGATCGGTCGCGTGAAATAGGTAGGAATCGGCTTAATCTTTTTATCGGCCCATAATTTCACCCTCATTATGTTCTCCGTTCCCCCACTCTCGCGCGTTTACATAACACAGCGTAATCGACGTGGAAAGCTGATACGAGGCGATCGACGTGGCCGAAGTAAAAATCGCCCGCTCGCCAAAACCGCCGCCGCTCTACGGGCGACGGAAATCCCGTTACGGAGACGATGCTTATCTTATTTCTTATTACTTTATTGATCGTCCGCAAGCACGTGTCGATAATACGCGAGCATTTCGAGGAATCTAACGGGCGGCCGCTTCTTACGGAATCGCCAAACTGAATCGCGGCGCTTTTTCCACCGCGCGTTTAAATCGGATGCGTTTAATCCGACAAGGAGGATCGATCCAAGTCCAAGTATCGTTCAGATTTAAGGATTGCTGCAGACACAATCGCAAACTTCTTCGTGTGCGAGCGAGCGATCGCTCGCTTAACGCGATGATTAGCGGATCCCTTCAAAAAAGAGGCTAAGCCAAATAGCTTTAATAATAAATTTAATCTAATAACAAATTCCGCTCGTAAGAGTGAAAGACCGAGAGAGAGAGAGAGAGAGAGAGAGAGGGGGGGGGAGATATTTTGTGAAAACTTATTTTAAAAAAAATGTTTTATAAATATATATTCTTTCTCTTTTAAATCTCTTTTAAAAATATATTATGATCTAATCCTGTGATTTAATTATTTCTTCCCTTCTTTCGTGTGTTAGATTAAAGATTATTATTACATATGTAATAATTTATATATATAACGTTCTATTATTTGAATAATAACAGCACCACATACACATTGAATTAGCATTAAGTTGCATTACAGAAATGACATCTACATAAATATATCCGCACAAGCGCGTTGTTTTAGAATTACGTAATCCTTGACATTTCGTACAATCCACGCGAGACTGATGGGGATCATTATTTTAATCGTCTCGGTATTGTAATGAAGTAACGCTAATTAAAATCCAGGCGGGACGAGCCGGAGGACGTTAATGATTTCACAGCGATAAAATCCGAAGCTATTACGGAACCGAATTGTAAGAGTATTACGTAACGATCCACGCAGCGAACATGGGAACATTACTCGAAAGAGTCATTGCAGCTCTTATCCCTAATTATCGCCTTAAAGAATTGACCAGCGGTCCGAAAGAGGACCTCTTTTCGGTCCTATTTTTTTTTTTTTTTTTCTTCTCAATCATCAGCTTCGAGTCCGATCGTACGCGTGCGACGAGGTCTGCTCGCTCATGTTTTCGACGTAAATCTGCCTGCTCAAATGTCGTCTTCCCGACATGGCTCTGCCGCCGAATCGTATTTCTGTTTTGTCGCGAAAACGTCATGCGAATCGTGCGCAACGCGACACGCTCGGCGTCTTTGAGCGCCGAGCGAGAATGTCATTCGTGAATCATCGCTTTCGGGAAAAATGGATAAAAGGACGTTACCGGCGAGACCGTTGCACCTTATGAAATCAGATGAGATTGGAGAACCGACCATAAGAAACCGAGATCGGAGCGGATGACCGTCGACTTCCGTTAGTATCCTCGACATTTGCAAAAATTCATCCCGCGTCGCCGAGACATCGATTTCTTAATTTATCCCAAATAGAGCAAGCTAGGAACAATTTCGTCTCTCTCGCGCTCTTCAACGCTCTTGTTTACTCGTGCATTCGTTCGGTTCGATATTCATCAGAGGAAGATTCGTCGGGACTGCACTTTGCAGTCCGACTTACGCGAGCTGCAGTGACGTGCAGTGCCATTGAATTGCTTCATTGCAAGCAAGACTTTGCAAAAGGAATTCAGGTGTCACCATCGTTCTCGACGTCTTTTTCTTCTTCTTCTTCTTCTCTTTCCTCGCCGTATTTATTCTTAGACGCATAATATTGACGCACTCCAAAGCCGCGAATTCGGGAGCGTGAGCTCCCGAGGAGGTCACTGCTCATAGCATTTTGCGTGCTCCTCTTCTGCGATGCCTTGCCGTAATGATCAATTAAAGAGGAAAGAGAGCGATCGCTTTATTAAATAATGGAACGATTTATAATAATACGTTCGGCGATCGTCGTTATTCCTCTCTCGTTATTTTCCTTTACTTTTACAATGCTAATTGTAAAAGCTGGTTGTAAAGCTAAACTAATTATAGGCGCGCAATCATATCGTCTTAATCGCATGGTTGCCTGACGGCAAGAAGCTCATTACGGAGTCACTTTCAGGGACTCTTGCATCACCGGATTCATCACAGCCGCGACGATTACTGTTATTGAACAGTAGGGAGGAAGAATAAAGAACGCAAATTGACGAAAGAAAAACGCTAATTGACTCGCGCGCTCGATGGGAGGCTCATTTAGCGGCACGTTGTCTCGCGCTTTGTAAGAATCGACGATCGACGATGCAGGCCGCACATTGAATCAACGTCTCCGACTCGCATCCGTTTCACGGGAACTTGCCTTTTCGTGACGACGTTTATCGCTCTCGCCGGAGTCTCTCGGTGCACGAAGATCCCTTTAATTATCATTCCATAAACCGAGCGGAGGGAAGGAAGATGAAGAAGAGGAGGAAGAAGAAGAAGAAGAAGAAGCATTTCGATAGGACGTCCTCATGAAATCATTATCGCTGAAGTTATCGCGCCTCCTCATTCCGAGAACCGCATTCTCCCCTCCCCCTCCCCCTTCCTAGATCGAAAAGTCCACCCTTTATTTCCGGGAACACTCCGGGACAGCCGCGACCCGGCGGCGAGGCCGCCCGCAGGCAATTTCCGTTACTTCTGCAAATCAGAAATTGATACCCTCCCCCTGCCCCTCTACCGGGTGTCTCGTTACGCGCGTTGTAAAGGGCAGGCGCGATCCACGTCCGCCGAATCCTCCCCCGTGACGTAACCGAGCGCGAGCGCGATCGCGCGCGGTCGTTTACATCGCGCCGGCCTGAGTTTACAGGATCTCGTTTCCCTCCGTCCCTCCTCGCTCGCGATCTCCTCTTCCTCTCCGGCTCGCCGTTGTGCGCTTTTTATCGGCGCACCTCGAGCCTCGACGCAGGTTGATAATCCGTCTCGAGTGGCGCCATCGTTGATTCAGCGACGCCCACGTGCTTTCAGCGTCCTGATTTCTCTTTTTCTTTTTGGCTCTTTTCTTTCCGCCGTCGCTTTGCTTCTCCTGACTGCGCGCGCACTCTGTCTCTCTCTCTCTCTCTCTCTCTCTCTCTCTCTCTCTCTCTCTCTCTCTCTCTCTCTCTCTCTCTCTCTTTCTCTCTGTCGCGTTAACGGGTGGACACGCCAGCGAAACGTGCAACGTGCTCGCAATTAAAGGAACAAGCCGGAGAAGGCGAGCTTTATCAAAGTGTTTTTGAGCAATTTCGGGGAACCGATGGAAATTTACGCGGCGCTCTTTCTTTTTCTTCCCCTTTTGCCGCGAGGGCACGGGACTTTTCGACGAAACAAGGAACAAGGTTTTAATACGCTTTCAAGTTCAGCGCGGGAGATGGAAAGTTAATTAAAAGCTCCTTCGCATCTCGTGCTTCTTTTGGATCCATTTGGACCCGCCAGCTTTTTATCGTAAACGAGCTTCGTTCCGCCGATCGTCGGTCGTAATTCAATCGCGAGAGCGAGAGAGGAACTTATTTCCCGTCGCTCGTATAATTTCATTTAATTTCTGGCCGTCGCGTGTCGTCCGCAGAGGACACGCGGTGGGCGTAGGACATCGGAGACTCGCGATTAAACGGCCTCCGATATATCTCGTCTCGCCTATTCATATTATAATTCATCCCCGGACGCCAGCCATCGCGCGAGCGAAAGAGAGAAGAAAAAAGGAACCTCCCTTTTTTTCTCTCTTTCAAGCGAACGCTCCTTTCATTTCCATTTGAATCGCCGGCAGACTGGATCTCCGCCGTTTTTCTCGCCGGGGTCCTTCAGGCTTGCGTTTATCTCGCGGAGATCTCGCGGAGATATCTCGCGCGGGAAATTCCCCTAGGGTGGAAAGCGAGGAGACGAATAGCTTCCGCGAGAGATAAATTCCCCAGTCTGCTTTCCGAACAATAAGATTCGTGCGATTTCGGTGCGCTCGCGATGACGCATGATGAGCGGAGATAACCTCCATCTCCGCGCACGTGGTCAGTTTTTCGTGCGGATTCTCCGCCCCGCGGAATTCTCTGCCGCGGGATTCACGTGAGAGTCACTGTACAAACGCTCGCCGCGTTATCTGGTCATCGTAACGGTGCAACGATCCCGCCGCTGTCATGTATGCACGCTGTAACGACACGCAATACAAGACGGGCATCGACTTTCGCGATGTGACGCGATGCAACGCGACGCGATGCGATGCGATGCTCGCAAAGCTGCCGCGATGAGTCACGCTGCGACACGCTCCGCATGCGTCCGCGCCCCTCGTGCGAGGAATGCGCGGATTTTTCGACCGCTTTTCTCTGCCGCTGCGCTCGCCTCGCCGCATCCAATCATGAGGCCCCGCGCGCGCACGCGCAGTGGCTTTCGCGAATCGCGACGGAATTCGCAAGCGGAAGGAAGGATTCGTTCCGAGAACGAGCTCTCGCTTCGCGTTTTCCGTTTTGGGAAGAGATCTCCGAACGCGCGAGAGAGATGAATTCGACGCATCCGCGGGATCTCTGTCGCGGCTCGATGCCGGGAATTGGCGCGAAAATACGGAAATACGATTAAGCGCGTAGAATAGAAATATATCCGGGGCGCGCGTTGAGTGTACCTCAAGCACGAGTATTCTCGAAACATAAATATTCGCGCCGAGAATCGACTCCCGTCTCGCCCTATGGAATCGATCGAGCACGCACGCACGCACGCACGCACGCACGCACGCACGCACGCACGCACGCACGCACGGCACGCACGCATGCATCGATCGTCGCCAAAACACGCGAGCAGATATGCAGCAGCCCGAGTCTACTGACCCAGAGGGAAGGGGGGAGCCGGGAAGCCCCTTCCCCCCCACCCCCACCCTTTCCCACTGTCGGGGCCCGATCGTGCTCTCGCGCGGCTGGAATTCCTTCGTGACTCATCGGCATTCGCAGTCGAGGTTGCCCTGGCCCCCGCTATGGGAAGCCGTGCGTCCCGTTTATTGCGTCGCCCCTCGTTCCTACGTTTCCAAGCGCGCGCGAATGTCGCGCACGAGCGGCCGGCGGGGACCCTATGACTCACCGCGGCCGAATTCTTCCCCTTCGGTGTGACCGTCGCCCTTTGCCGGGCGATCCTCTTTTGGAAAGCGCACGTCGCGTTCCAGATCGGCGCTGACGAAGACGGCCTTCGTCGAGGCGAGACAAAAGACCTTTCTTTTATTCGTTACTCGATGCGCGAGTGCGATGTCCAAGCTCTCCCGTCTCTAACCTAACCTGCGAGAACCGCAGGATTGTACAGCAATGTACAGTAAACGTAAATGCGATTCGCGAACGATCAATCCCCAAAGTCGAGCGATAAGGCCCTCTCGGAGGGAAGATTGGGCAAGGGAATGCGATCTCTGCATGGCATTTATTTTCGTGAAACAATTTGAGAGTCTTCAACGACGGCATCGTACTACACTCTCGAGAGATATTCTTCAGATGCGTCACCAATGTGGTTTGCGTTTCTCGCCAAGGGTCGGACCAGACATTCGTCCGGTTAATCGCGAGAATGCGTTCCGCCTTTCTCTGGAAGCCAGCGGCTTGACGAGGTGATCGACCCAAGCTCGCGACAGAAGGATGTATCGAGTGACCGCACGCATTGCGTGCTCTTGATAACGCATAATGCGATACAGACGCTCGCGCGCGCGCGCGCGCGCGCTTCTCTCGGTATCGTAACGGGCGGCCTTGAACTTCCTGCTCGGAATGATTCACGAGTCTTTCATTCATCCGCTCGTTCCATTCAAGCTCGCCCCGATCGCCCCCTATGATTGAACGCGCCAGAGATATGGTGGTAGCCCGTAATAGCTCCCTCCTGCGTTTTTCCGCATTGCACGTGCGCGCGCGATCTCGCGGCAACGGAAATTCCAATTCGAGCTGATCGATTCGTCCGCGCGATTCGATGAAAGCCATTAACGGAACGATCGCGCCGGCATAGCGTGACGTAACGCGCGTATTTTCAGCGTAATACTACTCGCTATATTCGCGATTGCAGCAATTGCGCAATTTTTCACACGACAGATAACGGCGRGRGGRGGGGGGGGGGGGGGGCAGGGAGATGAATCACTCGTCACGCGTCTTGGGACTGCCTCCTCAAGAATGCGAAGATACGCGACGTCATGACTCATCGATCTGATAGAGCTCGTAGAGATCACCTGCGAACAGGTACCAACCTGTCTTGGCGGTCTTGGCACGTAGAGAGAGAGAGAGAGAGAGAGGGGGGGGGGGGGGGGGGGGGGGGGGGAGAAATCGCTAACGAATGCGCTCCGCGAATTGGCGAGCGGCCTATCGACTCGTGTTTACACGCGCGGCCGCTCAAATGAATTCTAGCTTTTCCCCATTGCCGTCACGAGTCTTCTGCAAGCGCGCGCGAGCGCAAGCGATCGGAGGCATCCTGCGCCGTAAACCTGCGCGAGTTTTCTGGAAATAATCCCGGAAACAATCGGGATTCCCGTCCGGGCAAGAGCGTTGCTCGTGCCTCTAAACGCGCGTGGCGCGTTATCGCCACGGAAATTCGAGAGCGGCGGCGGGCAATTAAGTCGGCTCGGCGTGGTGAGATAATTAACGAAAAATACGTAATGACTCATTCGTAATGACTCCTTCTCTCCCTCCGAGCGCTAACGAGGCTCGCGCGCCCGAAGACGGATCGCCCCTTTCCGAGTAAGAGCCGCCGCTGCAGCGGCGCGCTATGAAAATATTGTTCGCCATCTCGTGGCCTTATCGTCGGCCCGAAGGAAATCATGTGCATAAATACCCCTCGAGGAGATAAGGTGGCGTGAATCATAGCCGCGGCCAGATAGAGTTACGCGTGTGTGAACGCGCGTTTACGAGGCGCGTTCTGTCATGATTACGTCGCAGCTCGGATTGCACGAGACTCGATTGTTCGCCGGCTGCTGGAAAGTCGGAATCCCGCACGTCTCGAGATCGGAATTCCGAATGAGAGGGGGCGGGGGGGGGGGGGGGGGACACACCGCGGGTTATCAAACTGACGCATTTCCCTTTCGGAAATCTTCGTTTTGTATCGATATTATCTGAAATGACGAGAGACGCAAGCACAAACGACCAAAGCAGCCACGATGCCTGGCTACACTTAATCCGGAGAAACGAGTACACGAGCTTGACGTGCAAGATAAAGATGATATAAAATCTGACCTTAAGGTGCAACACTGTGGGATAGAATTCGCAACGAGCACACTCGCATCTGCGAATGTTCATTAGATGCGCCAGAATCAGAAAATGAGAGACCACCTAAACAGGATGGATGATACCGGCTTGCAAAAATTGCAAAAAGTGGGAAATAGCTCCAGCCTAGCTGGTCGGCTTCCAACATGTTGGTGCGAAAATTGGACATCAACATGACTAGGGAATCACAGGCATACTGAATAAAATACAGGATATGCTTCTAGAAGAAGATGATGAAGAAGAAGATGCTCATAAAGGTTGAAGACTTTAAGGTGCATCACATCGACAACACTTTGCAGGCTAGAATTGACAATCCGCGAGCATCTGCGAGATTCAAGATGTCACAAGATGCGTCAGAATCAGGAGCATGAAGAGAGGATGGACGATAACCCAAAAATGCCTGCAAAAATCGCGAAAAGTGGAGAACCGAACAGCCACAGGCCACTTGGACGATCTCCAAAACGGTGGCGCGAAAATTGGATATCAACATCAGGAGAGATCAGGCATACTAGATGAAATACAGGACACGGTCCTGTAAACAAGAAGAAGAAGAAGACAAAGTAACAACGCGATTCGATCATCGGACGGCGTTGTTTTGAAAGCATCAATGTTTTGAGGCATCTCAAAAGTAGCCGCGCGAGGATAGAAGCACATTGAATGTGAGGAATCTTTCGCGAGATGCAGCACGCCAAGTTTTATCAATTGCAATTCTGTTCTCTGGACACATCAATCATACCGCGTCTTGTGTTTGCTTTATGTCGCATGATTGTCACGCTGTCAGGCATGACAGTTTCCGTTAAGCTCGTCGAGCATTCGGCTTTATTTGCAAGCGTGTTGCAACGTTGCGTCCACCAATGCATCGGCTGATTGAAGTCTCGATTTAGACGCAACGCGTCGAGAAGCATCAATTAGGAAGTTGCGTTTTTAAGTCCGCACAGAACTGCGCGATGGTTAAACTAAACCTTTGCCTGAGAAGCCTCGCAAATACGACGTTCGAGGCGAGTTTCCGCGCGGATGTTCATCCGCTTTTTCCTTTCGCAATGTCGCGAAAACGGGAGGATTGAAATAACGAGCTCAAGCAACGAGACGCAGCTGCAATCGTTATTTATCAATTTACTGCGCGAATTATTGTCGGAAATGCGTGGATCGAGTGAAACGAACCGCGCGAAACGATCGGAATCTGATCGGGTGATCTCTCAAGTAAATTGAAAAGTTCTCTTCACAACACACACACACATACACATACACATATATATATATATATATTATCTATAAAATTGTAATATGAATTTCTCGCTTTGATAGAATTGTTCAGGCAAATTGAGCAGGAAGCCAAGATGAGATCAGCTCTAGATTATATCAACTCTTGCATTATTTATTTTTCTTTCCACGCTGATCATTATTTTCGTTCTTTGTCACATATATTTATTTATGCGCATTATTTCTACCACGTGTCGTTAATCATTTGTGATCCATTTCCATGATATTTATCTCATATCTATGCTAACATGTTTCGCAAGGCTGCGTACTTTCTTGTTCACGAGAAAGGGAGAAAAAGTGCGATACATTCGTGCGTGCAGTGTGCAATGAGAGAGACGTCCTAGCTGACTCTTGCTAACGCCGGAGATAATTATCCTCGGCGGCGAACGTCTCGCGACGATGAAAGGATAAAAGAAAAAAACGGAGAACAGGTACATCCTCGCAAGTCCCGAGTTATGCCTGGCATCCTAATAGAGCAGGCTTGCCTGTTTGCTCGCGCAATTTTTAGGTCTGCCAGTAAAAGAGAGAGAGAGAGAGAGAGAGAGAGAGAGAGAGAGAGAGAGGGGAAAGGTTCAACGCACCGGATGCTTTGTAAAGTATTCGGACCAGTCGAGCCTCTCTCTCTCTCTCTCTCTCTCTCTCTCTCTTGTATTCTTTGATCCTCGACTTCTCTCACGCGAATGTTTATGCCGCTATTCGGCTCCGCGGATCGTTAAATCGATTCGAACGGCCGAGATATTTCCGCGACTATTATCGCTTCCGGTTAATTTCCATTAGATCATTATACTAATGGGCGATTGACGCGATAAATACCGACAGATAATTGATGTATGATTGGCGCTATTCCAAGGGATTTAACAGTTTCCTTATATCTAATATTTGATTTTGATAATCGCAAGTTAGATTGCGCAGATGGCGGCCAATTGTTTTCTCGAAATACTTTAATGAAACGTTTCTCTTATGACGTATCGAAATTTCGTAGCGGAAGCAAGGAGTTTGTTAATTCCGCTCGAGGATTTTTGTAAAAATTAATGAAATCTTTTCCGACTTTTGTGTTTCAAGCATAAGCAACACGTTCCTTGCCGAGTTGCATAATCGATTAATCGGATCGATATTTATCAATCGACAGGAAATATTTAAACGTCGGCAGAGATTCGAATCGAAATACAGTGAGATCGCTACAATATTTCCGGAAATGACGATTATTCGAAACCCTGCTTCGTGGATGAAATCGATTCTATTTTTGCGGAACCCAATTTCGCTTTGACTCGCTCGCGCTTGCTTACTTCGTTAGGATTTCGCTTGAACCGGACAACTTCTTCCTGGTAGCGAGTCAGAAAGCTCGCTGGGAAGCGAGTGGATTTACGACTTCCCAGAGATCATGACTTCGGCAAGAATCGTGACATCCTTGACACTCGAAAGTGAGTCACTAGACCGAGACGTAACGGCCGTGTCACGTTTCTTGCTCGTCCTTCTCGACTCCAAGTTCAGGGCCCTGGCTTTCCTGAATTGCTGCTGACACACGTCGCGCGCAGGCTGGGATTTTCGATAAGGATATCATGTGAATATCCATGCAAATGATAAGAGGCACGGGAACCCGCTCGAATACTAGTAATACAACTTTATCATGCATTTGTTCTCGCCGCGTGCCGAGATTTATGCAACCTGTGCCTGCAGAATTTTCCGATGGACCGATAATTTCTTATCTCGTCGAATCAATCGCGATTATCTGAAATCTAAAAATCCTAAAATAAAGAAATCGTTTGAGTAAAGTCGCCCTGCGAGTAGAATTCAGAGCTCGCGTTTCCTCGCGAAAGATTTCCGCGGCGGTTGCATCATCGATGATGCATCTGGCATTTAGCATCGCCGATTTCGCGCGTCCAATTCAGCAGGCATGCAGTAGTACGGTCACGGTTACATCATCGGTCCAGATGAATGGACCGCCGGCTGCTCGCAGCTTCGGCTCGTGTGACCACGGCCGGCAGAGGGAAACGGCGGCGCGCGCCGATAATGACACTTTATATGGCCCGAGATTACGTCCCGCCCGGGCCGGATATCGATTACGTCGACGACGACATGTTAATCGAGTCGATGATTCCAGGTATCCGCTAATAAAAACGGCGTGATTAACGAGATGCCGCGTCGCGAGGCCATATTGGGAATCGCGAAAGATCGGGACGGGGGAGAAAAAAAAAGGAATCTACGGACAAATCGACGAGAGACAATATACGCGCCTTGCGCAATCTTCTCATTGGGAAATAAATGGAACAGCGGCTTCTCTCTCTCTCTCTCTCTCTCTCTCTCTCTCTCTCTCTCTCTCTCTCTCGGGACTCCTTATCGAGCCGCGTTGCTCACTCGGGAAACTTGTCCGTATTTACACAGCGGATATCATCTTCGAGAACGTCGCCTCTGTCTCCCCTGCCCCTGCCCCTGCCTCCCCGCCGGCTTGTCCCACCTGCGCGCACGTGACTCATCGCGCGCGTACGATGTCTATTATTACGCGCGCCGTTATCACGGTGGCTCATTCAGCGGGGTCGGATTCACGCAGATTCACGGTCTATCAACATGCAGATACGATTGGAAAATTGACATCGCGACAGCGCCGTGAATAATGCCGCTTACGTCATCGTCATGCGAGCGAATGGGGACCGTTGATTGCCACGTGTTCGCGCTCGACAATTAACGTCGCTGCCGTAGTAAGATCGAAGCTGGGCTGGAGCAGAGTCATACCGGAAGTACACGATCGCGGTGCTTGCACGGGATCCGCACTCGCTAGGAGGAGCGAGGGAAAGATCGCGTGGAGCTCAGCGGTTCGCCTCTCGCGCGAATTTTCCCCAGGGAAGCAGTGGAAAAGCAGCGGAAGCGCTTCTTATCAGTTGTCCATAATTTCGTGAATAATCAACGACGCCCGCTTGGTATCTGTTCCTCGAATCTGCTTCTTCCTCGCTTCAGCAAGACCAGCCTCCACTTCTCCTTCCCCTCTTCTCGTTTTCTTGCTTCACTGCCAAGAACCAGCTGATTGCCGATCGCTTCCACCCGTCGATGCTTATCATCGACGATGGCGTGTCAGCGTCGTAAGGTCGTCATCGTCGGCAGACGCGCCGACTCGCATCGACAGCGGATGTGTGAATCATCGGCAGCGGGCCGATGATACGATATCGAGAGATCGCGCCGGCGGATCGCCAGTGCACTCGCGACTTCCGCGCAGTGAGCATCGTTATCTTCATGGGAGCGTTCCATTTTCTCGGCGTGCCGAGTTTCTCTGTGAGCATGCCGTACTAGTTACGCGATCTCTGCGATATTCGAGTGCTTTGCTCAGGGAGAAACAGCGATAAATACCAGCGAGATAAATGGCGAATGACTTTTAGAAGTGACAGTCGATCGCTGCAACAACTGGGAGCAATATACTTCGGTACTTGCACAAAGTTTACGGGATAATTGATCGCGCAAGGTGTATCTCCGTCGCGGAAGGATCGCGTCGCGCAAGATCATCGCAGATCGGCAGAACTGCTGCTTGCGCCTCGGCGGCATCGCGGCATCGCGATTTATGAGACGACGAAGAAAAAAAGCGCGTCTCTAATGCGCAGCCTTGTAGCCTCGAGTTGCATTACCGAAGACGCTACGTGACTTTTTCGCGGAAGTAAAAGCGACGTCTCGATTTCCTCCGGGCGGACCGCGCTCGATCTCCTCCCGCCGAAAATCCATCCAGAGGAAATCTTATGATTACTCTTTCACGCGAAACGTAATTACCGGTGACGTAATCTGCATAGATAATCTATCGCGGAATGACGAGCGAGAGACAGAGGACATCGCGTCTTATCATCAGCGTGAGAGTGATGCGAGATAGTTTCAGTGAGAGATACAGGAACGATTAATAATTTATTTTAATTAGCGGAAACGTCGCGAGTTTTTCCCGCCAAGTCGGGTCGATCCGTTCGATCAATGAAACTTATCTTATATGAAAATCAATTAAAAATCATTTCCCCCCGTTGTGTTTCTTTTCTCGTTTCCTGATGGGCCGCCCTCAGATCCGTAAAGTTCCGAAACGCGGGTCGTTTTCTTTTTTTCTTTTTCCTCCCGTTAATCGAAGGCAACTTCGCGATTACGTCGAAAACTGTATGTCGATCGAGAGCCGGCGATTATCTTACGCGAGTTTCTCGGAAACACTTGGGAAAATGTCTGCGCGCTTAGCCGCGTCGCGGGAATTCTTCGCGTGCGTAAACAAGCGCTGTTTAAACAGCTGTCACGGTGAATTATTACTGCGACGGGATCCAAATATCGGTAACGATAGTTCCGTGAATCGCGAAGAGGACGAGCAACCTTCTCGCAACGTTCCGATCTTCGTGAAGCGGCTTTAATCTCGAGAACGAAGCGCTTCAGCGCGGATTATCGACACTTTATGGCGCTTTCTCGTATCGCTTCCATTCTCGTTCCCTCGTTCGCCGGTTTGCCCGTTGCCATTTCCGCCGTATTATTCCTCTGGCATTCATCGCGCGGATTGCATAGTCGACCGGAACTCCCGCTTCGCGCGATAACGCGTTTTTAGCGGTTTTACGGCCGACCCATCTCGGCGCGCGATCAAATGTCAACGACATCATCCCGATAGACTGAATGAACGGCGCGATTCCCAGCGCGATGGGAGTTCCGAGCGATCGAGTCCAACCGGATCGATAACGCGATCTGTGGAGCGTCTTATCGTCGCTCGTGTCAACAGAGTACAGCATGCCGGCATATCGCGAGAGATTACTCTGTGTTGATCTTGCGTGCCGTGGGAAATATGCCGTCACTTTCGTGCGTCGACCGGCAACGGAATCAGTCGCCGGCCGACGAAATGATGGAATTAATTTAGAGACCGCGGTTTCGCGCTGATCTCTTGAGAAATCTCGAGCTGGATTCGTAGCGATCTCTCTCCTCTCCTCTCCCCTCCTCTCCGTTCCCTTTTCTCTTCCCATTTATTTTCCACGACAATTCGACGATTGTAATCTGACGGAGAGAGAGAGAGAGAGAGAGAGAGCATCGGTCACGCGCGGTTGAACGGACTTTGACCTGTATCCCCGGCTAACTGTCCAAGTATCTATATAAACAAATTCATTCAGATACGTGAACGTCAACAAACCGCTCGAGCTCTCATCGTTCGCGACGCTGTTCGAATTTCCCTCAAGATACCGCCGATCGCTTCATGAATGAGTGTCGACCGGGGACTGAACATGCTGCATAAGCATGCGAGCAAATCGCACCACAGCGCCATGTATAGAGGCAGGGGCGCCTTCCTCAAGTCCGTAAGTTCAGCATCTTCGATACGTTCCGCTTCAATTTCAGGGGACAGTATCTCAGCCTGGACGGAGAGTCACGGCGATTGGCGTGATCATTGCGAACTTTCTTATTCAAAGTTCAACTTGAGTTAACTTATCCTACGCTCCTCCCTTAGCTCGATTTAATTTTAATTAAGGATGAAAGATTGCGCATCTTCAGGCGTGTTTCCGGATTTCTCGCTGAAATTAACGTTGGCCGTTGGCCAGGCGGAGCCCTCGCAGGCGAAAGAAAGAAAGAAGAAGAGAAATCGAGAAATTAGTTGTTATTAAAATTTATATAATTTGATTTTAATGATATAATAATATTTAGATTAGTTGAAATTATTAATAATAATTAACAGTAAATTTTTTTTCTTTAAAGTTTTGATTAATCTAGTGCCAGCAATTGCGGTTAAACTAATTAAAAATAAAATAATTAAAAAATAATTAAATTATATGATGCTAAAATAAAACATTAAATATAGATAATAGATATAAAATAATTAATTAATCTTATGAAATTAATTATCAATGAAATATTAAATTTATTGGTATAATTTATTAATACGGAAATTTTTAATTTAGAAAGATTATAGTAATAAATTAGGATTAGATGCCCTATTATAATAATTAAAAGTTTATTTTTAATTAGTAAATTTGCAAATTTATAACTACAAAATTTGACGGTATTTTATAAATTGGAGGGGCTTGTTTATCAATTCATGATCCACGATTAGATTTATCTAATTGATTTTTATCTATCGAAAGCGAGAGAGCGTCTTACGATCTTTTGTTATTCAAAAGAAATGCTCTCTCTCTCTCTCTCTCTCTCTCTCTCTCTCTCTCTCTCTCTCTCTCCCATTCGCCGACTACGGTTCGATGACTACTGATTTTGAGCACCGCTGCCGGTGCAGCCTACGACGACCTAATCGCGACGTCACGTATGCGTCACAGACGAGATTCGCGCGGCTCGCGTAATAATATCCGCCGGTCGATCGGTCGATCGTTTGCAATCGGCGGGTGACGTCATCTGTGCTAAAACGTCGGACGATGTCACGCACCCCGTCGACAACCTCTGACGTATCTGCGAGGGATCAAACGGGGCTCTCCCCCGCGACTGCGACTGCGGCGGCCGACACGTGTACGTGCGCGCACGTGCACTCGCGCATGCGCGCAAGACTGGGTCAGGTTCTCTTCGCGCGCGATGACTAATCATTGTTGATTGTTGTGATGACTACCGACTTCTCGCGCGCGGAACCGCAGCTCGAATCCAGGCCGTGTCCGACACCCCCTACCTCGCCGGCATTGTCTCGCGTTTCCCGCGCTTTCCCGAAGACGAAGAGATTTGCAAGGGAAAGGGGACGGCGGGGTAAACTGCGGCGAATCAAATCTCAGCGCGAAGCGCGCTGATCTTTCGTGTCGATCGAACAAATCATTTTCATTTTTGCAGATGAGTCCCGCGGTCTACTAAATGATTACGACGACGGAAATAACGGTGTCGTCAGTTTTACGAACGGGTTTTGCAAATCGTTAGCGTATCGAGTGCCATTCAGAGCTCTCGGATGAATAGGTCGAGCTGACTCGGATATTGTCGCCGCGGTTTGATTGATGGAAATGTCAGAATACCCGAGACAATTGTTCTCTCTCTCTCTCTCTCTCTCCCTCTCTCTGCGAATCCCCGAGAAGGATGCCTCTTGCGACACAGATTACTATCCTCTTGGAAATTTAGCTTGGAGAGCACAGCGGCGTACAGATGTCCGGCTGTTGCAACATGGCCGAGGCTCGGAAATATTCCGCGGATTTCGTAATGTTTGCTTTACAGCGCACTTAAAGCGCGCTGCGTTCCTCGAAGCGTCCTGGTCGTCGCGACGTTCTTTACGACGGCGTCGCGACGCGTAACGAATTCGCGAAGAGTCTCTCAAACGGGTTAACAACCACTTCTCGGTAACGAATCCGCCTTGGCTTCCATTTCTATCCTTCTCGGAACGATCTCTGTTTTTTCGCGAGCATTTCCTTTGGCAAATCGCTCCTTTCGACACGTTTGGCGCGTGATAAATCGATCTCTTTATGTTGCCTCTTACGCAATTGGGACATTATGTAATGTTGCACCTTGAGAGGATACAGCTGGGCAAATCAGTCTCTGAAAGTCTCTCTCCGCCATTGCGGAGAATTTCATCCGTTTGTCCCCGCAAGAGAATTCACTCGATTTCAGTTTTCTGAAGCTAATGAAGCTTGCTCGGGTCGCGCGTTTATCTGTCTTAGCCGCGGGCGCGTATTGTTTGCATCATATAGTACAGTATATAGTGTTGTTATTGTTGCACTTAATTGCTGTTGCGTAAACGTCGATAATGGCGATGATAATGTCGCGTTTATCGCGGACAACCTTATCAGGCACGATTAAAATCGCACAGCGCGGAAATACCGGACAGACGCCGTAGCAGGTACATGCGAATGCAATTTCTGGCCAGGGCGGATTCGTTTGTACGAATTCG
Source organism: Eciton burchellii (assembly GCA_020341155.1). Lineage (NCBI taxonomy): Eukaryota > Metazoa > Arthropoda > Insecta > Hymenoptera > Formicidae > Eciton > Eciton burchellii. The sequence continues at coordinate 230,552 of JAHMML010000105.1, forward strand.
AAATTCCGTTTGTCGGCGAATCTGAATCGAACAGTTCCATCGGCCTTTCTTTCCGGAAAGAAAGCGCTGTTATCGATATTCGAATATATCGAAATATCGACAATAATGATCAATCATTCGCCGACTTACCGAATTATCCGAAGGAAAATGTTTTCCTTATTCGTTTGTATTCGTTTGCGCCATTCAATCGCCGTCCAACCTCTCTTGCTCGAAATGTCCGGAAAATAGATAATTTATTTCTCGAGCGAGATATCGCGGAAGTGATGTAACACTTTAACGATGGATCATTCTCCATGATGCGTTATATAATAATGTAATATTGTTGACGATAAGGAATCGCAAGATATTCGAGTATCGAAGACGGCTTTTCCGCAAATAATTTCCCCGCGATAGCACCTATCGCTATCTATGCATATTGTTCGTTCCATGTTCGCGCAATTGAATTTTTATCGCTTTTTATTTTTAGAATACGGCCTGAAGACGAAGAGAATTTAATTTTATCCTTCATTTGCGAGAAGGAAAGAGTAAAAATTGGGAGAGAAGCGCTAGGGACCAATCGCTCTTGCGAAGCAACAATGTCAGATAAATGCGAATAGAACAAAAGTATCAATCAGTACGAACAATCGTATCGTATTGACGTTTGTTATCAAGCATTATTAGACAATTGTAACAAAATTTCATCCTCTTTCTAATACGCATAACGAATGTAGAACGGAAGCATCGAATAAAGGACAAAAACAGATGAACGTGGAGGTAAAATGATCGTCGCGTAAATGACCGTTATGAAATTTTAATTGACTTTAGAATTAAAAATTCGAGATTCTCGTTCTTCAAGGCGACGCGATGTTGGCGAAATGTCCGGGAATTCCCAGCGTGGCGGTCCGGTAGCAGCTGGCCTCCTTTATGCCGCGCATAACCGGTGGAACGTGTGCGTGAAAACGCGTTTCTTCTTACACAAGGCGCCTTTGTTTAACACACTACAAGCGCAATGTATCGCACGTATACCGGAGAATTCGCTTTGCGAGTAATGTCAGATAACGAGTAACGCTCTCGAAAACTGATGACGAACGGCGTCCAACGGCGTCGAGATTCGAAATCAACGCGAACGCTGACCAAATACTCGTCAAAGAACATCGAAGGATATCATGCCGCGATCGAGCGCGCATTACTCGTTTCGCATTATTTAATTGTTACAAAAGAAAATTTAATTTATCGTAGCTTTTATATCAGGGTTTTAATTTCGATATTTAATTAATCTCGAAATTATAAGAGTTAAAATTTAATTCTCCGTGGATATTATTATGAGAATTATTATGTGGCATTGATATTGTAAATTATATTTACAGCGAAGATGTTTTATAATTATAATGCTGTTTGATTTCTTTTTATTAAATTTAATTTAATGTTGTAAGCTTTATTTATAATTATTAAACATTTATACAATTTATTTTATAATTTATAATTTATGGGACTTGTTTGCATTTTACTTTATTCCATCCAGTGTTTAATCAAGCTCTTAGTCCCCTGCAAGAAAGACGGAAGATGATCTAACCTCTTCCGGAAAATTTTTAGGGAATTTTTCGGGAACCTCGCGCTTTTCGCTCGTTACCTTCACGCACCGTACGAGATTATAAAATAGAATACGTGGAAAAAATGGACACATGGTGCTGCGAAAGGTTAATCCAATGTATGGACAAGGATGAATCTTAAAGCCCGTCTCACACACGGGATCTGTTGCGACGCGCTGATCTATAATTCAGTCGACGTACGACGATGGATATTCGTAATCGCGATGCTTGTTCTCTTGAAGCAGCTTGATCTTTAATTTACGACGCGTTTAATTTCTTTGAATCCAATTTCGATATTTCTTGCTGTACACGTTTACAATTAATCTTCCATTCAACATATCACCTTTCATGCATATGTATTTCTGATTGTCAAGCTACGTTTGCCACGTATCTTATTATCTCTCCAAGTTTGAAGGAATTAATACGATCTTTCCTCTTTTTTCTTCTTCTTTTTTTTTTTTTTTTTTTTTTTTTTATGAGATGGCTGTCCTGCGGTTTTTATTTATCGCGCGAATTTGTTATCTCGATGGTATCTATTCAAGTTATTAATCGTGAAGGCATTAAGGCCGTATTGCCGATTGTGAACGCCACCTTATGCGCCACGTACACGACGACCACTACGACGACGACGACGACATCGTCTTCGAATCGCCTCTTTGTGTCTGGCGAGTGCCAAGACGCCTACAGCTGTCTGCCAATATGCTCCCTTGGCGGGTAGAGTCGCTCGATCGTTCCCAGATGAACAGAAAAATCGGTTCTCGCGATATTTAACGAAGCTTGATTCGATGGAAATTTTGAGCCAAAGTTTCGCTAGGACAAGTACGAGATCAGGGGTAAAATAAAAGCGCGAAATGGAGTGAATGAAGACTGATATCAAAATGAATGCAGAAGTGAAAATGATAACTATAAATTATAAGTAGGAGGAGAGCAGACATCTTTCAAGAGATCGTTGGACGTGAACGAAAGAGAGAGAGAGAGAGAGAGAGAGAGAGAAATCTTCTGTGTATCTTTGACTCGATCGTAATTGTAATTGTATGCGATACGCATAATTTTTCTGATTTCACCAGTATTTCACCAGTACTCTAAATATAATCTCCAAATATCCGACAGCGATCCGATGCTTCGTCCGGTACTGGAACTTTCGATCTACTTAGATCCCGAAATCCTATCTTCGACATGTGACCGGTTTGACAGCTTTGCTCCAACAAGAGGCATCGATCTCGAGCAGCAGCAAGAACGATATCGCAGCTAAGCGGCATGTCCTAAATTGTTATTGCCGTTGGGTAGGAAAAAGCCACTCGCGAATGCTATTTACGGCCGTCGTAAATCAAACGGCGCCGAAGCACGCGTGGCCGCCACGACGCGACGAGAGGCGCGAAATATATCCGCTTTCGTCCGCCGGCCCATCGAGAAACCTCTTTGTACACGTATTTATCCAATGTGCCCGGCCAGAACCATTCTGGAAGCTCGAGGAGGGGCTCTCGAGATTCCAGAATCGAGATCGAAGCAGTTTCTAATCCCAGAATCTCTCCGACCGGAATTGGAAATTGGATTCCGCGAGTCGCGACTGAATCTCGTTACGTAACGCTCGCTCCGGCCACACGTGATATATTTACGAAGTAACTATTAATAATGTGGGAAAAATAAACTTTGGTTATCGGAAATGTCCAAGTTACTCAACAGAATGATCATTGAACGCGCAACATGTGCGTGAAATATATTAACAAAAATATCAAGAAGATACATATACGTATGAAGTTTTGCATCGATTAAATATAACAACTCGATCGAATAATCATGGATTCTTGACGTGTCACGAAAACACCCGGTATATCCTCGCCCGAAATTCCGCGGCTGCGAGTTTCTTCGTGCATCTCGCCGGACTGCATTCCGCTTTTCGCTCTTTTTCCGCGGTGTTCTTTCTTGTGGTCGATATCAATTTACTACGACCGAGTCGAGCGATTTCCGCAAAGATACATTTACAAAGTGGTTCGCCTGCTTAATTATTCTCAGGTACACCGACGAGATAAGAGGAACGTGTTTCTTTGTGCTTTTCATCATCGAACGATGAAAAACAGCTTCTGACTTTAATGATATCAGATTCCTGCAAGGTTTTTCCTTTCTTATCTTCCCTTCTCCTAGGATCGCGATGAAAAACGTTCTTATATTTAAAAAGGTTTAAATTCTTTCCTTGGTTATTTGATTCGAATCTTTAGAGAAAACAGTGGAGAATAATAACATTTCTTTAATTGCATTTCAAGAGACAGAATCCTAAATAACCGCAGAAATCGAGAAATGGAAATTCGGCTTCTGAATGATGTAAGATCTGGCCTGGCAATACAAAGAGAATTGTCGCACACTTACTTCCTACTTATCGTGCAACCTGGCCTGGATTCTTCAACCTTTTATGTCTCGCACTGGAGATAAGAAAGACTCGACATTCCTTTCGTATGCATAAATCAATCAAGAGTTGTCGCATGCGTTATCAACCTCATTAAAAGGCATTTAATAACAATTCTTTCTTTGTAATCCAAGCAAGCTAAACGCTGATGAAATAAAAAATATCTGTCCATCGCGCTCGTATCGCGCGATTCCTCTAATCTTTCTTCGAATATGTTGAATATCGAGCAGATTTGTCAAAGTCTGCAAAAATCTGATTAAAAATTGCAAAAATTGCAAAGTGAAACGCCAAACGAACGCATTCTATGGCAACCAGAAAGGATTGCTCTTTCGAGCAATTTGCGGAAGCGTTCGAGTCAAAAGTCCCACGTTTAGGATCCATGAATGGAACGTGGAAAAATGAATGAACAGTTGGTTCCGCAAATGCCAAATTGCTCTCTCGTAAACTTTCTGCCACAAATGGTTGGCTGCAAAGTGCACTACAGATACACCGGAGAAACAGAGAGAACGATAGAATACGAGAGATGCGAATTTCTTGCATAACGGCGATGTTGACAAAAAGCGTCGTTTCTTTTACTATCGTTCCGAGAATCGAACATTTATCGTTGCTCCATTTGCTGAATCGGAGTTATGTTTGTGACTTGGTTCTTAATCGAGATCAAAAAATTTGTGTTTTTTGCGAAACCCGAGTTTCCGGAATCGCGATCATTAACACGAACGTTTGCTCAATCCTCCTGATATCGCTGTTCATTCTATTTTACTTTAATTTCCACAAACTTGTAATCTTCTTACTTTCTCGTTTCCTCTTCATCTTTAATTAATTTCTTTTTCTCGTATGTCATTAATTATTTGTTATTATATCTTACATGGCTTACATCCAATGAAAAGATCATTGTGAGTGATTTATATTTAAGCCGAATCTGGATAAGATTATTATGGAACGAGATTTTATTCTATTTATATCCTCAGCCTTCAATTTAATCAACGCCATGTCATCTTTCCTTTCATGCAATTAATTGGAACGATTAACTGCCAAACCTGATCCCGCATCTGACACGATTAAACACTTCCCTTAAATAAGGGAAATACAAATAAGAACATAAAAATCTTCATCACAGAATACCGCCATTTAAATCCCCGCAATTCCCTGCGTCTCTTTAACTCGCCGATTCGCACACGTGCACGCGTGGTTCATAAGTTCGCGGTGTGCGCGCGCGTCACGTGATGCGGGTCACGTGATCCGCAGTATCTGCTCGCACGCGTGGTAGCAGCCGTTCGTCAGTGCGAGCGCAACCGGCGCACGCGGTGCTCGTAGGTCGCGGCTACGTGTCGCCGCTCTTTGTGCCACTAACAGCCGCCGCCGCCGCCGCCGCCGCCGACACGCGACGTACTATCCGTTTCGCGTTCTTTCGCCGACGTAACGTAACGTAAAGGCGATGTAATCTGCTCGTCCTCGGGAATCCTCGCCGCGGTCTTTCGTCGATCGTCGTCATCGATCATCGCTGTGACGAGCAGCCTACGTGGCGATCGACCGTCGAGTGTCAGCTGGGTGCGCGCATTTCTCTCTCTCTCTCTCTCTCTCTCTCTTCTCATCTTTCCTCTCCCACTGTTCTTTCGCTACTCTACCGAGCGTGTCGCATGTTGCATGGAAGGATCGATTGGAATGCCAAGTCGAGATTCTCCCGCAGCTTCCGGCTGCGAAGCAAGAACGATTGGAGGGAACAGACCGAGAGCTCGGATCGGGTCCAGGGTCCTGTCCTAGATCTTGGCGGATCCCGAGATGATCAGGGACAATCGCGTGCCGCGCTATCGAAGAGAGCCGAGCGATACCGCGCGACCGTCCCCGTTTCGCTCGATAGTACGTACGCCGCGCGTACCGGTTGTCTTTGTCTGGGAATGGCACATCAACGGGTCGCCCGAGCTCAGAGCGACGCGGCTGGATACTCGTGCGCGCAGCTTCCGCTCTCTTGGTAGGATCGCATCCGATTAATCCGTCTTAATCTCCATTAAGCTTGCGAGCCCACCTTGGACGGATTCGTATAACTCGATCTAGGTATTACTGATTTCATTCGCTGATAATTTTGCTCGTCACACACGATCGATCTCTTCTTTAATCCGATTAAAATATATCAACAATATCTTGAAGGTTTCTACGCTGTTTTATGCCGACCGATCCCATAGATTAACGATACTCTTAACGTTATCATGCGATCCCTGTTTTCGTTGGGGGGAGAAAGAGCCCGATAGCCGATAGTCTCTGCGCTGTCTCGACGTCTCGCGCTGCTCCTTGTGCTTCCCTGATAAATGCAATTTCAGATAATCATTATTTTTTAAATGTGCAACGTACATTTGGACGCCGCACGGTCACGTTTCGTTAACGGTGACGGAACGACAGCTGAGTTTACCTGAGGGGATACCGGATGTTGCACTCCGTATATATACATACGCCTCGCACGCGCACGCCCACGCCTATGCAAATCCCGCGGAATTATCGGAAAGAGTGCACGCGCGGAATGCGCGAACGTATCGCCCATTCACGCACGTCGCGCGATGGCTGCACTTGTCTCGATTGCGCGTTGCGGAAACTGATTCACATGTATTTCTTCGCACTTTGCGTTTTCTTTCTTGCCCAGGGCAATTAAAAGAGCGGTTTGTTCGGATATTGGAAATAGCTGAGAAAAGCGATCGACGAATAATGATTAGCGCGAATCATGTTGTCGGATTTCTGGACAATCGAGATCACCAGATCGGCTCCGAGTCCAGCAAGTCGGATGTGTTCGCCTACGTGAAGGCTTGGCCGATACGTGAATTATTACGTATTGCATTTTTATTTTATCAATAGCAACCGCATTTTTAGGATACGTCCTTCCATGAGGACAAATATCTTACTGAGGAGCTACAGTTATCACAAACTTAACCACAGCTATTCCATATATAGGAATGATAATCATTGAATGAATCTGAGGGGGCTATTCAATTAATAACGCAACACTAAATCGATTCTTTTCCCTTCATTTTATTCTCCCCTTTATTGCATCAGCGTTTCTGAAACACTAGAATTGAGATCAAGTGACGTAGGCGACTGCATCACGTTTAACGCTGTAACGTGATTAAAACGCGTGATTACACCCGATTCGCGCGGAACTTGATCGAATCTGTATTCTCACTCGTGAGAGAAATAAAGATCTTAAAATCCGGGATACTTTCGCGAACGATAATCCTTCGTTTCGCTTTGATTCTCCTCGACTTGTGCAAAAGCTCCATGTTTCACTGATGAACATGAAGAAGGCGCAAGTTTGATATCTCGTCGTTGGCTCGGCACTTTCTGTCCAGGTGCGCAGATCGTACATTCCCAGCGAGACCAATCTCACGTGTCTCATCACTATTAGACACGTTAGACCGATCGTGGGAATCGTGTTAATGATTCTTTTACGAGAATACATCTTTGAGATCTATCTCGGCGCGCATGTTGCGCAACAATCGAGTTGTTGGCGCGTCTAATCGAGCATTCAATGTTCATCGAACATGGAGCGTTTCCGGGTTTGCTAAAGTCAGCGAGTTTTTAGTATTCCTTATAGACGGGAAGAACTGCGAGACTGGAAAGCTCGATCGCCTCAGGAATCGGGACGTTTTATCGCAGCAGATCCGGCTACGGTTTCTCCGTTAGTGCGACAAGCTCTTTTTTTCTTTTCTCTTTTCTTTTTTCTTCCTTTTCTCCTACCGGGAAACAACGAAGGCGCGCGTGGGCACGCTTTGCATATTCCGCTCGTTTACGCGCGCGCAGCGTGTAGTTTCGCGGTGCCGTTGCTCGCCGATCCGCCCGGCCCGTTCTAGCTCGCACGCCAAAGCTCGCGCACCGCCGATCCTTTTTGCCCGGGCCTATTATTAGACCCGCGAGAATTCCCGTGCGGCGACGATCCGCCAGCTTAATTAGCGCCGAGTTAATTGCGCGTACCGTAAAATATTCCCCGCCACGATATCATTAATATTTGATCCCGTCTTTCAAGTGAACGTTTCATTTCTCTTCGATCAAGAATCCACCGTTTCGCGCGTATACAATAATTTTGTATTTCTTGCGAGCGAGTGAGAGAAAGAGAGAAAGAGAGAGTGTGTGCGTGCGCGCGCGCGCGCGCGCGCGTGTGTGTGTGTGTGTGTGTGTGTGTGTGTTACTCATTTAGTGTTCTTCTTTTTCTTTTACGAAGGAAATTAATTGCAAAGTCTTCACGCATTCATGCTGTTCTTTGAGACATTAGACTGCGATTGCGATGTCAATTTCTTGACGAAACCTCCTGTTGCAGATGTCGGAGTTCCCAGTGGAGGGAGGCGAAAACGGGGACATGCAGACCGTCATGGAAAACTTTCAGAAGAAAAACAACCTGGTGACCGGCAGGACGCATCATGTCAGCCATCATCCACAGGTCACCACTACGTCGTCGCAGGTAATTATCCGTGATACGTGCATTCTCTTTTCAATTCGTTCTCTCTCTCTCTCTCTTCCTCTTTCTCTTCCTCTGTTTTTCAAACGCTTGAGCATGCTTGCCGATGCTGCGAAAACAGCGTGCCTCCTCGAAAGGGGGAAGGGGGGAAGAAAAATGTCTTTGATATTTCTCGATAAGAAATCGAGATGCATGATTTTGTGCGCGCTCAGCGCACATTATCTTCTGTTGCATAATAGATGCGATTTTTATCTGCGAATTTTAGAAAAGTTACTTTTACACAAGAGTTACATGTGTAAACTTCTCGAATCTCACGAGGAAATCTTCTTTGATAAGTAAAACACGGGTTAACGAGATGGGCAACCGTTAAACTCAGGTAACTAGAAATTATAATGCAACAAATTTGTCAGATAGGACTTTTTTCCAATCAAAGTCGAGTGTGCTCTTGCACACTCCGCAACGTTTCTTAGCAAGGTTTTTCATTATACGAGCCACGCAATAGCGTCGCAATATTTATTTGGTCTCTTCGGCGCTTCGCGGAAAGCGTGACCGTTGTCCTCCTCGCGGTTATTTCTTCTGATTCGAAGATTCCGCCTTTAAATTTTCTGCGTCAGCTTGAACCGGCTAGAAGTGTCAGCGACGCCACCGACGCCCACACCTGAGACGGATTTCCTGAAAGCGGGCATTTTGGAATTTTGAATTATTCACTTGCATGATTCTATCACCGCTGAAAGCGCCGAAAATAATACTTGCCATCATCGTCCTGGCAAGTCAACCGATTCATCAATATCTTCCATATTGCGTTTTTTCAGCCTAAAGATAACAAGATTTTTTTTTTGTTTTTTCAGGAGATGCAATTATTGATATTCAAACGTTGATCAAAGATCACCAAGTCGACGGATTATATTTTTGGAGGTCTCCTGTAGTTTGCTAAATGACATCGACCGCGACTTGTCGATAGCAATGAAAGAAGCATTAGTTTAGTTTTCCTGATTGAAGTCAATTCGTTTACGAAAGAATAACAGCGCATTGTCGTATAATGAATTGATTAATTAACGGCGACAAGGAATAATATCAAATGCGCGACGCAATTGTCTCGATCGTTTCGCTTACTGAGAACTTATCGTGCATCAGACTTGTGCGATCAAGTCGGAGATTCGAAAATCGAAAAGGATCAGCGCAGGTCGCAAATGGAGCTTTCGAGTGTGTTATTTGGACGCCGACGAGCCCACGCGTGACGTCGCGGTCCAACGAGACAAGGTGCTCGTTTCTTCATCCGGCTTCTCTCTCCGATCGTCGAGCGATCGAAAACGATCAGAGGCGACGCAGGTACTTTACGCAACGCGATCTCCCACGTGCATTTTTTCCATCAGCTGAGACCGCTGATCCTAACGCATGAACCTTGGTACCGCGTTTCAAGGTCCGCTATGCTCGCCGTTTCCCCGCTTTCATGAGAGAGAGAGCGTTGCCTCTTTCTAAATTTACCAGGGGCCCTTTTCGTCCCCAGATTTGGCCGAGTCATCTCGCGCTTCGTAATGATCGCTGGCGGTCGGCCAGCATTCATTGCCGCGGCATTAGCCGCGTGCGGCTGCTGTTTACGTTTTTCCCTCCGAGTCTTTCCCGAGCGTTTTCCCATTGGGATGATCGTATCTCACGTCAAGTTCGTCAAGTTCCTTCGCTCGCTTCGCGATGCAAGCGCGAAATGCAAGAGAGAATATTTCAGTAAACATGAGGAGGACCCGGTGCATTGAGATTAGGATTTGCTACCTTAGAAGATAAGTGACATCTAGAAGAACCCGATAAATGACATAAGGACAGACAACTAATAGAGAAAGAGGGAAAGAGAGAGAGAGAGATAGGGATAGCATAAGGGGGCTAGCGAGGCGAATGAGTCATCTTCATGCGGATCTTAAATAGAACGAAAACGGCTTTTGACTCGGCAGATGCTGACGACGAACCAGAGCCAGCACCAGAGTAGCAGCAGCACCAGCACCAGCACCAGCAGCAGCACGAGCAGCAGGGTGGCCAAGTCCTCGCAGAGGATCCTCACCTCGTCCTCGTCGAGTGAGATGAAGGCAAGCTCCATGAAAAGCGACCTAACGGAACTCAAGCGCGGCATCTCGGAGATGAAGAACATCTCGACGAACTTTTCGCAACGGCTGCGCAGCAGCATGGAGAACCTCGTCGACAGGTTGGTTCCCCGAATCGTTCAGATTTGTTTCGTCGGTTGTTTCCGGTCGAACAGATAAATTCTGATCTCTAGTGAATTCGCCGAGCTTTTGGTGCTTTGAGGGTGTGCTCGACAAGGACATTCACGTGGCGTGAATTATTCCCTGATTGTGACGCGCGATTCTTTGCAAGACTTTCGCGTACAGATGATTGTGTTTAGTTTGCATCCACGAGTTTGCCAGTCAGTGACGGATGCCACTGGTTGTGTTTCTCGATTATCCTCGCATGGTTATTTTAAATTGTTCTACCGTTTGAACGACGTTGGACGTTGTCACGCAACGAAGCATCATTTCGAAATTTATTGTGCTAAAACGTGGCGTCTACGATATTTTGTCAGAAGAGTGTCGAATGATGCAACTTTTCTTGGAAGAACAAGATAAAAGAGCGATTTTAGGAACACCTTGTGTTCGCGGATTTTTCAGAGTTCCGAGAGTTTCGGAAAAGTCCGTTGAATCTAAGCCTCGGTAATTTAAAGGCTTCAAAGGCTTCAGCCAACGATGATTCGCTGAAACGCTGTCTTCATCTTGTCACGAGAATCCGGTGATTTCACCGCTCTCCCGGTTGAAGATTCACTTCTTTCGATATCTAAAAAAGTTATCGGTCTAGCCGTTCCGAAGCTTTCGCGATACTCGCGTCGAGACTCGCGCGAATATTTGTATACGCGTAATTCGGATTCGTGCGGCTATTTTCGTGGCGGCGGTATTATTTTTAACGCGTTGCTCACATGTCGTTTCGCGCACTTCGGAATGCGAGATGATCTTCCGCCGCGATTATCTCACAGCTCAGCTTCGGATACGTCGAGATAAATAAAGAACGGTACGCGCGAGTCTGTGAATAGCCAGAAATTGGATAAGAGAGAGCAAGAGAGAGAGAGAGAGTTTGGCCGGTATGAATTCATTCAATTATCGCAAGATCTCGATTCCTCTTGAATATGAAATAAATCTTCCAGAGATGGCAGTGGACCGGAAGAGGCAGATCTTACGGAGCCGCTGGTGACCTTTCCGGATCCGGATACTCCGCCACCTGTCAGCGATGCTGTCACGCTGGCAGGTTCTCCGTCCCAATTGAGTTCTTTGAACTCGTTGAATAATCTTCATCATGGCATGAGCCCGCCAATGAACATACCGAACATGCCGAATTTACCTGCCGGTCAGGAAACTATGAAATTCGAGCAGAAAAAGATGACGAGTGCTTCCAAGACGAAGGTGAGATATGTTGAGTGGCTTTGCCTGATTACCCTTTCTTATTATTTTTCAGTAATCACCGATATTATATTTATCAGCGACGTATTAATTGTGTAACTTATCTATGTATCAGTTAAAACATAATTACTAAGTCGTATAATAATTATCGAAACAAAATTCGAGAGCAAGTTCTGCCAGAAGGTCTCTTTTCCGGAAAACAGCATTACCGAAGTAATGACACAAATGGAATATAACACAAATGGAATTCGTCATCGATGGAACAAAAAAATTCGAGTTTTTAGATTAAAATAAAATACGTGATTGCAAAGTGAGAATCTCGCTGAATTTCGTAATATCGAAAGTTCTCGCGCTATCAGCATATGGACTCTTGACACTGTTCGGGCGTTTACAAAATAACGCGCGTACCTAAAAATATATATTTGATAAGAATCGTGCGGATCATTCGGCTCGAAATTTTATCAGATGCGTCGCGTCCAACGACGCGACAACGTCTAGAAGTGAAGCGGATGTTTGACGACGTTGAGGTGCGGCTTCCTCCAGGTAGTCTAGGTCAAGGACTGCAACTCTATCTCCGCGTATCGTGCTGGTATCGCGGAGTATCTCGAGCCTCAGAAAGAAAGAGAGAGAGAGAGAGAGAGAGAGAGAGAGAGAGAGAGAGAAAGATAATCGCGCAATTAATTAACCGCTTTCGTGTAATTTCTCATCTTGCTCGAATTCCGATTTCGCGGGAGCTTCTCGATCCGACTCAGAGTCGTGCGATAAATTTGAATTTCCAGGAACGCGCTGTTTTCTCAGGAAAAAAAAAAAAAAAAAAAAAAAAAGAAAAAAAACAGGAAGTCACACGAAGGTCGTCCGATTAATTTCGCGGGTATACGCGATAATACCCGGTTGATCGTAACTTTCATCAATTGTCTGATCGCCGATCTGTTTTCGCCAGGTCGTCACGGATGGATTTAGCGCAGAGAAGGCGACAGCGAACAGTGCTGAGATGAGGGCACTGCAAGCCGGCGACGTGTCGTACAAAGAGCAAAGCGCCGCGACGGCGGCGAGGGCGCGCGTCGAGCTCGACGGCGTCTCGGCGGAGAAGAGCGTCGCCGCAGCGAGGGTGAGTGACATTTACGCCGTAATAAATGGCAAGATGCTCGATCGACAACCTTGGTGCATCATGCAACATGGAAATGGAATGTCAAGGTTCCTTCATAACGCTCAATTAGTTGCTTCGATCGTCGCGTACGAGTGGGGAACATTCAGCGTTAAAGGCTATATCATTCTATCGCAAACGAGTATCGGTCGTTCGAGGAGTTACGCGGCAAGATTCGCGATTTTATCACTTCCGATTCGGCACAAATCCGGGCAGCAATGTACGCAATGCGAGTATAATTGTAGCCGGACTACGATGCGTCTCGCTAGTGATTAAGGACAGCGCGTTCGATGGTAATTGCTTGAATAGAAGGTGGACGTGGGTGGGCAAAGGACAAAGAGCAGCCAAGGTCCTGCCAGCCTCCTTCTCGAGGTGCTTTCGCTCTCGCGCGAGCCTGACCTCTCTCGTTTCGACGACAAAAGGATCGAGAAGAAGGTCTCCCTTGGTGGGTGCGGTGGCGCGAATAATTTGGCACGAGGTTCGCGCGGAAATCCGCGAGAGTGAATCCCCGAGAGCGGTGGCGGGGGTTCATTGACATGCACGCACTCGCGTTTTCTTCAGTGTCGCTCGACTACATAGGGCTCCTCAATTTATTCCCTGAATCGCAGCCTGGATGCTAATCGATCCCGACCGAGCCTCTTTCAGAATCTATTTCGGGGACATCTGCGTCTACACATCTAAGCTCGCCCAAGAAGAAAGCGAAGCTAAGTCTCTTTGCCGCGTGACGATGTTAAGGCATATCACTAAGATCGATACACCGTGATTGTATACCATCGATGAGACGATCTCGGATTTGGACAGTTTTGGGCGCATGCTGTGATCTTGAGCAGTCTTGCTGAGAAATCGTCGTCTCGTCGAGTCACCGAGCGAATCGGTGAGCCGCGCTTCCCCGCGTGTGCATCTAGACGATAGACACCGCAATCTCGACCTTGACTATTGGCCAAGGCTTGATGATTTCGCTCGAAGAGAGAAAGAGAGAGAGAGAGAGAGAGAGAGAGAGAGAGATATGCGTTTTCATGTGGTCGCGACGGATGGATCGTTCGCGAGAGGTCTCGTGTAATCGCGACACCGTGTCGTCCGGCGACGATGAGCAGAGCTTGGTTTGGCCCGCGTTCAAGATTCTGCACGCTGCTGACTCAAAAGCCACGTAGTAAGCCGACCTAGCTGAATCTGTCTAAATTTAGACGACGACACGCCGCGCGCCGCTCGTAAATAATCACGAAACGAAAGCTCCGTCCGCGCGATTCGGGTCACCTGGTAGGAGACTCGAGCTTCGATGATCGATCCTAGGATCGAGCGTGTTGTATCATCCTGCGTGAAAAATGGAGAATGGGAAACAACAAATGGCGAGGAAGAATCGAATTCATGAGTCCCGATGTGGAATTGTTGATCTGATATGCAAGGCAGTCGGAATGATTGTACAGCAGTTATGACAATAACGAAAAAGTAACTTGAATAATTATCTCGATTAGCCTGCGCGGTATATTATACGTCCTAAGAATATGCTTGGAATCTTAATCAATCACGATTTTATTAATTATTCCTTCCGAGCTTCCTATCGGGCATGCTTGAACATTTTTGCGTGAGCTTTTTTGCGTGAAAAATATCTAGATGCCAAAATTCCGCGTTTCACGACGAAATTTTAGCCAATCTCGCAAATGGCATGCTTCTTCCGTTGCGTTTTAATCTGATTACGAAGCGGGGAGATAATCTCCCCGGCATGAATGTTTCCTCCTTGATGTCGATTTCGCGTGACTCGCCTAGTTTCGACAACAAAAGCCCAAAAGGAAGGAAGATAAATCGTCGCGTCTCGTAGGAACAAGACGATGCGTGCCGCTCGACTCGAAAATCGCAGACGATTGCGTGCCGTTTCGTTTGTGGGTGTGTTCGAACATTATTATTCTTTTTGCTATTTCTCTCTCTCTCTCTCTCTCTCTCTCTCTCTCTCTCTCTCTCTTTCTCTCTCTCTCTCTCTCTCTCTCTCTCTCTCTCTCTCTCTCTCTTTCTCTCTCTCTGTTTTTACGGACGTGTCATGTTATCCTTGACCCCACGTGCCGGCCTTGCGCCGTTCGTGTCGCCGCACAAAATGACACTCGGCGCGATGCAATTTTCATGTAATCATTTCTGTCGTTCATTTGATAAAAGCGAAACATCAAGCGAACAGCGTTTGCGACGACTGAACATGCGTTATCGTATTATATTATTTTCGAAGCGATCTACCGAGCTACATCAATTAAGACAAAAGAGGAAATAGAAGGCTATACGATAAATGCGTGTACATCTCTACGCGATCCCCGACTTGCGAGCTTTCTCGACAGATGTCGCCAGACATCTATGAAGAACAACGTTTCGTCCTATTGTTTTCTCATTGTTGCAAATATAAAATTGTGCGCAAGTTTATCGAGGAAAAGATTTCTCGTTTGCAATCGAGAGCTAGACACCTTCCTTTTTTCTTTTCAGATTCGTTCACGTTTTTCTATTACATCCCATTGCGGAATAATTTACTTGATATAGAGAATCCCGAAAAAGTGTAGCCTAGATTTAGATAAATATGTTTTCGTCTGCACCTCTAACTGTATCTTACATAACAGGTCGGAGAATTATGCGTCAACATACGATCGAACAGAAACGGCAACTAGGATTTTCCACTTAACGCGGCATGAATAATGCACAGATCTACGATGTGTCGTTTATGAAACGCTTGATGAAACGCTAAGATTCAGGCAGAGTTTATCTGCTCCTAGTATAGAATCTATACTTCAAATTTCGCCACGGGCATTATTTGCCGGAACCTAAATTGCAATTTTAGGAGGGACGATATCTTCGTTCATTCTTCCTCCCAAATTGGTTTCATTCGTTCCACCCTACAAATTCCATCCGCATTTCTATCGCGTATTTATTTCTATCGTTTTAAAAGTAGCTAATTGAAAAGAGAGATTGAAATTACGCGAGAACGACATGATGTAACAACCCTTCCTCTCTTGCATAGATTAAGGAAGTTCGCTTGGAAGTAAACGCTGTTTTTCGCGAAGACACCAATCCGGTTTCCATGGCAAACAGAGGGTTGCCGCAAGAATGGTCATAGGAGCGAAGGCAACCCGCCGCAGCCCCCAGGTCGATAATCTACCACCCTCGCGAGGGAGTAGTTTGCTCGCGACGTTGCTCGTTGGCAGTCGATCGGTCGGTCGGTTGGTCAGTTGGTTAACTCGTCAGTTGCATGTCGGCGTTGCATGGGACACCAATTGTCAAGGCTGTTATCACGGGTCTTCTATCCGGGTTCGAAACCTCGCAGCGACATGATACCGCATCCTCCTGACAATCCTCTCCGTTCTGCAATCTCGGACAATCGCGTCGTCTCGCGGATGGTACGACGATTAAGCAGTTAACAAACGCTGTTTAGCTTTCGCATTCTTCATTCTTAAATGCTCTAGTAGCCGCGAAATGGGAAACTGAACATGATCGTCTAGATTGTCTAGAATATAGACAATCTCTGTCTCCTTGTTAATCATAGGAGAATGATTAATTTCACTTTGGAGAACACGAGGCAAGGGTGATTGCTCGTGATTGCTTGCATCATGATGAATGGTAACCTCGGAATGGCGGTAACAAAGTTCGAATAGCTCGCAGGCGATTCTCGACTTCCGGGACGCAATGTACAGGAGAGCAATGGGATGCTAAAATAGAAGCTTGAAACGAAAGCGTTTCATCGAGGGCGGAGCCCGAGTTGTTTGCTTTGCCGTTCATTCAGAGTCACGACGCGACGTTCAGATCGTTCAGGTTTCGGTGAGATAGCAGAAGATGTGCCAGAAGATGACGATGACAATCGCGGATGCTACCGGGTGTCGTCTGGTATCTTCGCGACCAAAATAGAGCGCACAGTGGTTAAATCGCTACTTTCAAGGACGCCGTAGAAGACACGCGAGGCTTGTCGCGACTTTCTCTGAAAAATGAAAACAATGTTTTCGTCATTGGTCGAATCGACTGATAAGAAACCGTCGTGATAACGGTTCGTGATAAGAACTCCGATTAATACTCCACGTGAGCCTTTCGCGTGAAAATAAGGTCGATCATGACGCGAGCGATTTGTTTTTATTTCTGAAAAGTCCAATCCGACATTCGGCTTCGATCTCCCTTGACTGATTTCCGCAGCAAAGAACCGTTAAGAATTAATAATCACTTCTGTGATTCGAGATCAAGAATCGTTGAGAGACCCAACAATTTTTTTATTAGCCGAGCGATTACATCGATTAGCGATCACGCTATCAGGACGTGCCTCGCAAATTTTCAACTTGATCTCGTGACGTGATCATGCTCATCGCTTTGACAGATTTAGTTACGCACCGCCCACGCAGGATCGCGGTAATCATCGCCAAGAACGCAAACGCAAAGTTGAGATGCATTAAGATCGTCCGACGTGTCTAACGTGCGAAATCGAAACGTTCGTAAGTGACTCGCCCGCAAACTATTTCTAGACTAGTCGAAAAATAGCTCAGCGGTGCAAACGCCGTTAAAAAGCCGCTACACCGATTACGCGATTAACGCGTGCTGCATTTCTCTCTCTCTCTCTCTCTCTCTCTCTCTCTCTCTCTCTCTCTCTCTCTCTCTCTCTCTCTCTCTCTCTCTCTCTCTCTCTTTCTCTTTCTATGTATATATATATACATATATATATATATATATATTTGCTTCGTGCAACATATACACGGTGGGCGTAACGAAATTAAGCTCTCGCGGGTTAGTGAATCGCGCTTAAACCCGCTTCAGATTAGTTTGCGCCGCGCTGCCATCACACTCGCGACTGTAATGATGTATAGCTCACGCGTGCTCCGATTCATCTTGTATTTTCATGACGTTGAGTTTAACAATTAAACGAATACTTTCTGTAATCTTGATTGTCAATTCGAAAAATGCATCAGCAAACGTGTATGAGTTTTAGCTAACCGGTTAATCGATTAGTTGTGAGATTAATAAAAAGATTAATAAAAACCAAAAAGAAAAGGAAACAATCGAAAATCGCGGCCGATCGGAGAGAATTTTATCTAATGATCGTTATTATAATTAAATTGTTATTGACAACGGACATCCCGTTTCCGGGAATTTTGTTTTTGACAGTGAGCCGCGACTTCACGAATTTGGCAAGGATATTTATTTCGAAAAGATAGTGGTCCGCTTGTAGTTAACGAAAGTAATTTACGCCATCGGTTCGGCTTTCGTTTTATTAACGATCGATGCGAGTTCCGATTAAAAAATGAGCGCACCATGGCCGGTACACCGTGGAATATTACACCAGAAAGAATTCGGGCGATCGCGAGTGATGGTAAGTCTGAGAAAATTTCGATTTCGTATCGAGAAGTCTCCTTCTCGAGTAAGTTACCGCCTCTGAGTAACTCAGGACCGATGATTCTCAAGCTACCAAGCGTGAAATCGGGAACATTTCGGCAGGAGCATGTAATCATCAGGCTCGTCATTGACGTAAATGCCCGTGGAAATATCCGCGAACGCCAGCGTATTTAAGTGCGTCGAATCGTGCAGATTTACGCCGCACGGGAATTTTCGATGTGAGCCTCTTCTCCTAAGAATAAAACAAGGCTCGCGTGAACGAAAAATCAATTGAACATTGAAACATCGCGTAAGTGTTATCCCGAAAGATCCGATGAGATCGCGAATTGAATTATCAAGCAATACGGAATGGAGTCATTAAAAAAAGATTGGCAATACTGACCGATCTCTCTCTCTCTCTCTCTCTCTCTCTCTCTCTCTCTCTCTCTCTCTCACTGCCTGATTTACATCCTTTTAGAAATTGAGAGGATGCAGCTCACAAGAAAGCGGTGCCGGCATTCGAGGAACGTTCGCGGAAGCTCTAGATTGAACTGTAAACGTACAATAATTATTTTGTACAAGACAGAAACGACAATCAACGTTGCGTGACGTATCGGACGATTTTCATTGTGGGACAACGTGCTCCCATCCATTGATACGACGACATTATCATAGATGCCATGAATCGTAGAACAAAGTGGCAGTGTCGGAACAGCAGCAAATAACAAACAACGTAACGGACAATCGTGACGATATGCTTGAATTATATTTAGAAAGACACTCAACTCTCTTGCTTTTTCTCTTCGTATTTATCTCTCTCAGGAGGGTGAGGAAAGGCGAGAACAAAGGAGAGGAAAGGCGAGATCGAGCCAGATCGATGGACTTTCCACAATGCGGAGCATTGTATTGCGAAGTGCCGTGAGGGAAAGTGCGCGTTTTGTGTTTCCAATACATCGAAAGGCGTCCGGCGATATTGATAAGACCTGCCAATATCGGGCGCTGGACATTATTCGGCTTAATCGTTCGATGTTTATCCGTGGTCGATGGGAGTCGCGATTGGCGACGATCACGATTATAATTTACTAAATTAAATCTTTGTTCAGATTATCCTTCTGTCTTCTCTTTTTGTTCTTTGAGGAAAGAGAAATGGCGATAATGATAAGAACAAAGCGTATCGCGCGTTAGATATTTGATAATCGTGAATGTATTTATCGAGTATGCATTTGCGTTTCTATATTTTTCTGTCTTTTTTTATTGATTGAAGAAATTAAATTTGATTAATTGGCTAATTAATTGGACACCTTGAAATCGTCGAATTACTGATCTCATATATGTATAAAGTCATTCAAATGGATAATTACGGGAAGCAATCTAAAAAGTAATTAAAATTGATAATGATCTCCATTATAATATATTAAACTTCTCCCTTTTACAATGTACACACGTTTTTTAAATAAATTAGCATGTAGGTCTTTATATCGTCGCGTTAAATCACGATAATTGCCGGCCGAAAGATTTAAATGACAAGAACGTTATTGCACTTGTATATGCCGTGGCTGCGTGTCGGCCGAAAAAAATCGCATCGTCTTGAGTACAGTGCAACAGTTGTACTCTCTCAATGGAGATGCTATCATCTATCTGCTACTGCAAATTAGCGAATGCACCATAAGCGGGTCTCCGATAATATGCACTAATTCTCTACAACGCGCAGCGATCGACTGCTATATAGGGTGTCTTGAAATCGCCGCTTGTCCGTTTTACTCGCGATTTCTTTCAAGCTAGCACGGTAACTAGAAACACGATGCTTTCTTTTGGCAAAATAAAATCAAGAATAGAAAAATGACCAAAGCAAAGAATTAACGAATCTCAAAATGTCTCAAAATTTTCTGTATCGCAATTAGGATCGCATATTAGATTGTGATAGATACTTATCACGATCGCGATACGATGAGTGCCTAGATAATACGATAAGACAAGATACACGCGATACAATCGGGAAGAAACTCTCTTTGTGGAAGAAAAGAAATATAAATAAAAAATAACAAACAGAGGACATTTTTTTTACAACAAGTGATGAAGAATCGTGTATCTTTCTTTTTGCAGGAGCAAAGAAGCTTAAAAGCTGGCGATCTCTCACATCAGGAGAGTAACAACATGGCAGCGTCTAGCATGAAGCTTCAAAGCGACTCGTTCACTTCCGAAAAGGTAAGCGATCCTCAATTATTTTAACATCATTTCGATATCGGCAAACGAAGCCAAATGATTAGATGATTTTTCATATGATTATATATTTTCTATATACCGAATTTTCTTCTGAAATATCTTCCACCAATATCGCCAAAGTCGATATATCGATTGAGCGCGCGAAAATGTTTCCTGAAACGAGATAGCCACGAGG
The DNA here is from genome assembly GCA_020341155.1 of Eciton burchellii. Lineage (NCBI taxonomy): Eukaryota > Metazoa > Arthropoda > Insecta > Hymenoptera > Formicidae > Eciton > Eciton burchellii. Next base: position 251,245 of record JAHMML010000105.1, read on the forward strand.
TTCAGTTTTCTCAGTTTACGTTCGCGCTTTTGGCGAACTACCAACAAGCGTGTGTTAAAGTTATCGGAGCTACGAGACACCGACACTATCGAAAAATCGTAAATCGTCATTCTTAACGATGTTGGTGAACGCATTTTGGCACATCAGATCGCGTCAACATTTCATCTGTATCGCGATACAGCGGTCCGGTGACTTAAATGCCGGCGAAATCACGGCAGAGTTACAGTCGAAAAGCGGATACCCGTGGCTATCCAAGTTGATTCGAGAGATCGCAAAAAGATTAGCGCAATCACGTTTTCGCACGCGGTTTTCGCATTCAGAGAAAAAGAGCAAAATCGAGGCGATGCTGAGGAAGTGCAGTCTGGATTTGCGAATGGTAAAAGAGTTTCGTCGGAGTGAGAATCGCATTTAGAAATAATTCGTTTTTACGTTAATTTTCTAGTTTCTTCTCCACTTATAGATGTATAGACGTTCCTTCTTTTGACTTCTCGTCAATTTGATTTTTCAAAATTGTCATCTTTTATATTTTATATTATTCATGTCTGCAAATATCTGTTCATTTTTATGAATGGATGTTTATTTGCAAGTTCCATCATACACTTTTGTACTGCTGAATTCTATTCGATGAGAAGTATTAACAAAATTAATATCTTTAAATTTAACGATATCATTGAATGACGAATTAATGTTCATCGTTTCTTATTGCTCAACATCTCGAAGTATTTGGAAAATCTGGATTATTTTTAATAAATATCCATCAGTGAGCAAATCTCTAATGCACATTCATTTCAATAATATTTTCAATATCTCTGTCAAAATCTCTATGAAAGCCTTGATCTTATTTCCAAAAGACTAATAGATCATTTTTGCTTTGCAGAAAGCAATGGCGGCGCAGCAGCAACGGCAGACAGTTACATCAACCGGAATTTTCAATCACGAGAAGCATATGGCATCAAGTTCACAATCAAGCATCACGATCGCGTCTAAATCGGGCGTAAGCGCATCCAAATCAATGATTAGCGCAGCAACTGCAGTGAATCAATTGATGAACGGTATGCGACCTCCCACCGCTGAGGACGAACTCTTATCGTTGCCGTTGGATGATCTGGATCTACTCTGCTCTAAGTCAAATCTGCAGGATGTAGACTGCGCGATCAGCAAATATTGCGGCCTTCTAGATAGCTTCGTGGAGCGATTAAAGGCAAGCGCCGAACAAAATGGCAACAAAAGTTGCAAGGCACCTCAGTTGCTCAACCGGGTGAACGAGATTATCCGAAAAGCGTGGGCGGTGCCGACACATGGTCACGAACTTGGCTACACTCTGTGCAACACTTTAAGGCAACGCGGCGGCCTTGATCTTCTCATGTCGAATTGCGTGGTGAACGATCACGAGCTTCAATTCTCATCGGCGCGGTTGCTCGAGCAGTGTTTGACAACGGAGAATCGCGCTCACGTCGTGGAGAACGGCCTTGAGAAAGTGGTGAACGTGGCGTGTGTGTGCACGAAAAACGCCAATTCAGTGGATCATGCACGCGTCGGTACCGGGATTCTCGAGCATCTGTTCAAACACAGCGAGGGTACGTGCAGCGATGTGATCCGGTTGGGCGGTCTGGACGCAGTACTATTTGAATGCCGGAAGAACGATGTGGAGACGCTACGTCACTGTGCAGGTGCTCTCGCCAATCTATCATTGTACGGTGGTGCCGAGAATCAAGAAGCGATGATCAAGCGCAAGGTACCAATGTGGCTATTCCCATTGGCCTTCCACAATGACGATAATATCAAGTATTATGCCTGCTTGGCGATCGCCGTGCTGGTCGCCAACAAGGAGATTGAAGCAGCGGTCCTCAAGTCTGGTACCCTTGATCTCGTTGAGCCATTTGTAACATCGCACAATCCATACGAGTTCGCCAAATCAAATCTCGCGCACGCTCATGGTCAGAGTAAGAACTGGCTGGAACGATTGGTTCCGGTATTGAGCTCGAAACGCGAAGAAGCCCGTAATCTCGCGGCTTTCCATTTCTGCATGGAGGCCGGCATCAAGAAACAGCAGGGTAATACTGAAATCTTCCGCACGATCGGCGCAATTGAACCATTGAAAAAAGTAGCCAGTTGTCCGAACGCGATCGCGTCCAAGTATGCAGCACAGGCGCTCAGATTGATTGGCGAAGAAATCCCACACAAGCTTAGTCAGCAGGTACCACTGTGGTCCACGGAGGACGTGCGCGAATGGGTAAAGCAGATCGGTTTCGCCGAGGTCGCCCCGAATTTTGTCGAAAGTCGAGTGGATGGCGATTTGCTGCTGCAATTGACCGAGGAGAACTTGCGCGAAGATATCGGCTTGACGAACGGTATCATGCGACGACGATTTGCTCGCGAGTTGCAGAATCTGAAAAAGATGGCTGATTACAGCAGTCGCGATACTGGTAATCTCAATAGCTTTCTGCAATCGATCGGTCAAGAATTTTCCATCTACACTTACAGCATGTTGAACGCCGGTGTGGATAAAGACTCTATACGCAATCTTTCGGAGGACCAGTTGCTAACCGAATGTGGCATCGCCAATAGTATTCATCGACTCAGGATACTCGATGCTATCAAGAATATGCAGCACAACCAGTTCAGTTCGTGCGAATACGAGTCGCCCGACAAATCGCTCGATGTATTTGTCAGTTACCGCAGATCAAACGGCTCACAGCTGGCGAGTCTGCTGAAGGTACATCTGCAGCTGCGCGGTTTCTCAGTGTTCATCGATGTCGAACGGCTCGAGGCTGGCAAGTTCGACAACAATCTACTGCAGAGCATCAGACAGGCGAAACATTTCCTTCTTGTGCTCACGCCCCAAGCTCTCGAAAGATGTGTACAAGACAGCGAATGCAAGGACTGGGTCCATAGAGTGAGTTCAGAATGCTCTTTTTCATATTCATCTTTTCTCAACAGAGAAATCTGTTAATGATTTAAATTATTCTTAATGATTTGAATAGATCTTTTCCTTTTAATAAATCTTAGATTTATTAAGAATCAATAAACTAATAATTAATTCTGGTCCTAGGAGATTGTTGCTGCATTGCAATCACAATGCAACATAATCCCAATCATCGACAATTTCATATGGCCGGAACCTGAGGAACTTCCCGAGGATATGCGAGCAGTCTGTCATTTCAACGGTGTACGCTGGATTCACGACTATCAAGATGCCTGTGTAGACAAATTAGAAAGGTAATCCATTAATCTTTTTCAAACTTTCATGTTTTTCTGTATCTATTGTTAAAAGAATAGAATTTAGAGAATAAGAAAAAAAAGAGGTAACTAATTTTCTAATTAATATTTGAAATTTAAAAGTTTTTAAATAGTTATAAAATAATAATAAAGTAGCTCTTTATAATTCAATTATATTTTTTTTATTATATAATAATTGTTAAAATATTTCTATTTTAATTCATGTAAATATTATAACTATATAACAATCTCATTTCAATATTTTTGCAACAGAAATTTCAAATATAATGATTAAATAATGATTAAATTAATAATTTTGCTCTTCTGTTCTTTTAACCCTGAAGGTTTATGCGAGGCGAAATACCCATGAGATCTGAACTGTCTGGCGGAATACCGCGCAGCATGGCGCCCAAAGATGTCGTTCAGCCTAGTACACCGAGTAATACAACCATACGACAACAGCCCAACTATCAACGGATGCATAGTAATGAAAGCAGAGGTAGCGATAAGGATTCTACAGGCGGGCGAGATTGACTAGACGGCCCACATACAGCCATACCAAGCAGGTAGTTATCCTTGATCTTTTTAGCACTAATTAGACGAGCAGATTGATTCGTCAATGTCCAGGAAAAAGTGTGTGAAATATTGCAGGTTCCATTAATTCTGAAATTCTGATAAGTTAAGATTATTTTCATTATTGCAAATATAAATTAACTAACTCGTTGATTCAAAAATAATTGAAAAATAATTAAAGAAAATGGAAGACTCTGAATTATTATAAAATTAGTTAGAATTTAATATAAATTAATAATTACTAAGAAAGCAAATCTGCAAGTTATTTAAAAAATGAATTTTCTATTAAAAAGAAAGTATACAAAATAATTTCAAAAAATTTCAATAATATCAATTTTTACAAGTGTTAGATTATTACTAAACATTAACGAATTGATTTAAGAGTGAATTTTGGAGCGAGCTACTACTAACGCAATACTAATTTCTGTTTTTATGCAGCCAAGATTGCGCATCGCGCTACAATCACGACTAGGTTAGTTAGCGATATAAATCTTTTATTGATGTTTAAATGGTAAATCTGTCGTATCATCCTTCTTCGCTTTCTCAAATTCTTGCACATTAAATTAATACCGAATATCATCCAATTTCATTTTTATTTTTTCATATATCTTGTTACACTCTCCCCCCTCTCTCTCTCTCTCTCTCTCTCTCTCTCCCCCCCCTTCCCTCCCTCTCTCTGTGCGCATGTGCGTGGGTGTGGGGATGTGTGCGCATCTGCTTATCATAGATATATAGCTTAAAGTGAAAATGTAGATAAATTTTACCTATGTATATTGAACATTTATTTTATATTTTATTAAATTTTTAATTTAAATTTTAATAATGTTAGAATCTTTCCCCAAGGTCAAGAAAAGTTTTTCCAAAATATATGAATATAATAATCTAAATTTTCTATAAAATCTTCCTAGACCATTATGCATAAATGTTTATTATTGATCTCAGTGATATAATTGCATGACATTATTGTATTCCTGACGGTCCTCTGTTTTTAATATATAAAAAGCTTGATTTGAAGAAATATTCTTAAGAATATTTCTCTTATTGCCTTGATTGAAAATACCATAAAATATTAGATACTAATGAAAATCACTAAATATTTATATTTATATTGCAGGTTTAGAAAGTCGTCAAATTCGTCCCATTGGTTGATAGGTCTACCGCCCCCACCGCGCTTGAAATTCATACGTACACATACAGATGATAGCAGTCCGACAGTCCCACGCAGACCGCCGCGACTGCCCCCTTCACCATCAACACGCTCTCGCTCATTGGAGCTGCTGGATCAGCAAATCCAAGAGCAGCGCAAGTCACCCTTGATCATCTCTCGACAAGCAGTTGTCGAACGACCACCGCTTCCCAGACCGAGATCGCGTAGTCTGGATGGTCTGCTGGATGAAGACGCGAAAAATGATAGCGAATCTTGTGATGTAGATCAAGATAAAGCGCAGAATAGAATAGGACATTCCATGACAAATTCGGGAGAGGATAAGATCGTTTCTGCCTTACAAGAGAACCAAGAGCGGTCTAATGACAAAATTGTCACGTCCAAGAATGAACTTGGGTTGATACCCAAGACGAAGCCGAGGATGTCTAACATTGTCAAAACTAAATTCGAGACAGGGAACCTGCGGAAGTCTCTGGATGAAGATAACAAGAAGGCGCTGCTGATGCGTCCCCTGAAATTCAGTCAACGTTCTAGCTTGAAAGAACAGTTTTCGACAAATTCTAGCAAGCAGTATAGGGATCAGGAGCGTCAGATAGATGAGGGAACCAAGAAAACGATACAAGGAACATTGATAACACAGCATGAGAAAGATTACAAGGATGACGACGATAAATCGACAATGATGCTGAAGACGTCAAGGAGCTGTGGTGCGGGATTGGATTTCGACGGGAGCGTTTCGTCAAGCGAATATGGCGAGCCCAGAATAAAAGATCCAGGCTCGCTATTGTCGCTGCCAATGAGCGCGGAACCTAAACGCAAACGGAATTTCATGGACAAGTGCGTGAATAAGGTGCGGTCGTTTATGAAAAAGTGAAGTAAGACTTCTTTTTTTATTTAATTCCGCAAGACGAATTCTTATTAAGTTCGAACAACGACGAAGAACTTTGAAAGTTGTTTGAATAACGTTCGTTAACAAAAAGGTTGAATGAGAAAATCAATAAAAAGTTTTCGCAAACTGCAGCATCTTCTAACGAGATTTAGATGAATAAAAACGAAATTAGGGTATGTCTAAGAGAAATTTGATTGAGAAGATTATCTGAGTGTCCTTTATGAATGTTCTTCAGAATTCTTACGTTATTCGCGGAAGTTTTCGTTATTCGAAATTCGTCGACCTATAGCATCGAATAATACGCATATTTACGAAAATGTAAGTTGAATCACGTGCAGAATTTTTGCGATCCGCCCTGCGTACAATAATAGACAGCAAACTATATAAAGAAATATTGTTGTGTTTAAACGTGCAACAAATATTTTTATTAGCTGTCCTGAGGCCTCGATTTCGGGATACGTGCGTGCTGTTACGCGATTAACTTGCTTTTCCAGATCTTTTTTGTATTTTCTCTCATTGAATTGTATTGTATACATATATATAAATATATTGTATATCTAGAAAACGAACGAATCGGAAACATTTAACTAAGATGGCGATTAACTCCTTATTTGTAATACTTTTTTTAGGCAGTTCTGTTTCTTTTCGTGAATCACATGTAAAAATGTGTATAACACGCGAATTATGGTTGTCCTTATTGCAGCTAACACTGGAAATAAGTTGTAATAATTGTATTAGATGTTCGATAATACGTGCTTTGACTAAAAGGATGATGTTCCTGCTGACAACTGCAAATATGAAACAGAAAAGAGATTTATTTTTCTCGTTAAAGTAGAGTGCAAAATTAGGATTAAGAAATGACTTCCTATTATCAATTCATATCATCTCTATTTTCCCCATCTTTTTAATTAAACGTGAATTACTGCACATATAATCAATATCTTTATTAAGGGAGGATTAAATATAGTATTAATGTGCCTTCTAAGGAATATCATCATCTGCACACCATTAGCGGACATCCGGTACGTAGCCGTAATCGTCTCTCGGATCGCATACATTTTATTATTTAACACTATTTCTTTCATATCAATCTCACTGACATGCTCTTGCTGAGAATCGAAAGGGTGAAGCTTCGATATCCATAGTTTAAGTGATCCGCCTATTATTGTTGTATATTTTACCAAAGTTTCGTAAAATTTACGAATTATGAATTTTATCAAAACATTTGAATGCTTTTCAGAAATAAAGTTTATTTAATCCGATAGAAGTCGCACTTCATTCATGCTTGTATTATTTATAATATTACAAAGGAGGCCAAAAATGAAGAACCTGATTAAGAGAGGCATACTGGTCCTCCAGATTGGAAGTTTAGGCGATGGATTAGCTCTCCACCACTTGTAAAATAACTATTGCTATAAAATCCCAATCCCAAGAAAGGGAGGATGCATTCCCCTTAGACAAGAACGAATATATACGTATACTGGTAGATACTGTCGTCTTCTGGTGACTTTATCATTAATTGAGAATGGGTGCACGGCAGTTGGCCATATAAACCCAGATATTACAAAATCATCAACGAAATATATGTAGTGTACAATTATGTGCGTATATTTATAAAACAAAATATGCGTTACAGTTAAAAAATTTTATTCTTGTACGTGTTAAGATCTCGAACAAAGAAATAAAATCGACACATCTGGGAATGGTTGTGGATATAACAATTTATAAAAACATTTATTTTGATGCTTTTATAAAAGTATTTCATATAATTTTCAAAAAACAAAAAAACAATAAATTATTTATATTATATATATATATATATATATATATATATATATATATATATATCTGGGTCTATACAGCTAAGTGTTCCCAATCGATATCTATCTATAACATTCTCGGTCGTGATTTTCTAGCGTCTGCCGCATTCCCTCATTTTACGATCTCCACGGCCTTCCTCGTTTTCTTTTTCCTAATGGTATCTATTTAAACAGCTTATGGGGGAGTCTCTTTCATTCCATTCTCATTAGGTTACCATTTCAAACTTCTTATTTCTATTCTTTCCATTATTTTCCTTTTATTATTTGTTGCGCATTGGCTCTCCCCTTAATCACATCATATCTGACTCTCTCCCATTTTGAATATTCCTTCTGATCACCGCAAGTAGTCCATTTCCAAGGCGTTAAATCTTCTTTTTATTTACGCATTTATAATTCGTACTATACTGCCATAACATGGCATAGATTCCACCATAGATCTTTCTATGTGTTTTTTAACTTATCTAGATATGCTTCACTATATTGAGTTCAAACACCCGATAACTTTTCGACCCTACTCAATGCGATTTTTTATCTCTTGCGTTCCAATTTCTTCCTCCTTAATAATCCATACGCCCAGATACTTGAGACATATTCACCTGTTCATTGGATATTGAAATCTGGAAACTTGCGCTAGAATTCACCGCCATGTATTCTGTTTTAGACATATTGATTGTCAGTTCTGTATTGTGATAGTGTTTGTTCAATCGCTTCAGCATAAATACCATATCGAATGCAAATATCACTTGATCATCCGCAAAACTCAAGATGTAAAGATAGAACTCATTAATTAGAATTCACATGCTACTACAATTCCTTCGCCATTCTCTCAGCATCCTTTCTAGATAAATATTGAACAGTAGCAGAGACAATCCGCTGCTGTAAGTCTTTTGAAAATCATATATACTGAGATAATAACCTGTTTTCTTGTTTCATATATGCCTTATAATTATAATTGCTTTATGATTTCTATGAGACGATTATCGATATTATATTCTTGCAGAATTCGATTTTTGGGAACCCAATATGCTTTCACATCAATAAAAATTATATGCGTTTTCCCTTGCTGTTCTCTTTTCTGTTACCTACTGGACATAAACAGGCCATCTACACATTTTCAACCTGGACTGAAACCATTTTGATCTTCGTTAATAATATGCTTTAAGTTTTTCTACAATTTATAAATAATCTTTACAAACAATCTGAGGATACTATTGACACTGATTTCTATATAATTTCCGGGATCTTTCCTACTTCCTTTTTTTACATGTTTACATGTTTACATAATATGTTACATAGAATTCTTTCTATTTCTTTGTATATCTTGTTTTGTTCGAGACAACTATTAATTAATTGTAATTGATACTTATTCAAATATTCTTCTCCACACTTCATTAACTTCGGTACTATCCCTCCGAGTACAGAAAATTTTCCATTTTTCATCGCCCTAATTCCATGCCTTAATTCCGCGATAATAATTTGGAAATTCTTATTCGATCATTCAGTATCTACAAGGTGCCTTCTTGTAAGTATTGACATCAGCGAATTCCGGTCTATTCTTAAGAAGGAGAGACTAATGACCACTCCCTCATGATTAGATGCAGCCCAGAATATTGAGAATTATTCAAATTCTTTAGCAAATGCCATTCTGTCGATCGTGAGTCTCCAACTATGCTGTTTATCTCTTAATATTTTACTTCCCATATTTTATTCTTTTTTTAACTCTTTTTTTCATTATTCTATTGGTTCTTTTATAGCGTTCTTTATCTTTTGCATTTTTGATCACCAAGTATTTGTTATATGCTCTTTTCTTATCCTCTGTAAAGGGTTCAATATCATGCATTCATCAGTCTTTTCCCCTTTCCTTTTGTGCTTTACCCACAGCATTTGCTTCATTTGTCATTTGTAGGTGGTTTTGTTTCATCTCTTCATAGATTCCAGATGTCGATTAAGTCTTTGTTTGTAAAAATCCTTATTCCTATAGATCCTACAGATCTTATTATAGGAAGAACAATTTATATTGAGGTCATTGTTCAGCTTTTTTTATCTGGTTAGGATACTTGGCCGTGAAGGTTGTTTCAGCAATATATATCAGAAGTATATATGACTCACCGCCACGTAGTGATCCGATCCACAGTTCAATCCTCATTTTATTTTGGCGTTCTATACTTTAAACGCTGCTCTTTTACTTATAATATAGTCAATAATAGATTTTTAACTCAGCGAAGATCCTTTCATGTATATCTGGTATGTTTTTATGCTTGAAGAATGTATTTTAAGCTTGCATATACTAATAAGCCTATCTCCACTACATTTATTATAGTTTCACTAAATCTGCCAATTACTTTATCTCGGTTTCTGATCCCCGGATTCTGATGTTTAGATCTCCTATCAGTATAAGTTGCTGTCGGCACCTTATTTGATTTACTTGTTGACCTAACATCTCGTAAAACACCTCCTTCATCTGGGCAGTTGAGTCGTCAGTTAGCGTGTATTGCCAGAAATATAACATCACTATTGTAAATTCTTCAATCTAATCTTAGTCATCTTTCGCTGATATTGTATATCTGGTTGCATTTATATATATATAAATACACACATGTATATTATACATATATATATACATATATATATATATATATATATATATATAAATGCAACCAGAGTAAATAAACAGAAAATAACTAGAACTAGAATTACAATCATAACTAAAATTATAACTAAAATTATAACTACAATTAGAAAACAAATTTTCCCACGCGCTGCACATAAGTAAATTGCTTTCTATATTTTTCGTCTTCCTATCTTGATATCACAATTTTTTGGAACTTTTTGTATTTACTTCTTTACTTCATAATTCCTACACTTTGCTTTTTTTTATCAATATATAAATCTTACTCAAATCCATTATGAAACAAACAAGCGTGTATACTTGACGTGTCTTTTGTCATTTCTTTATAAAAGATAAGTTTATGCGTATTACAATCTGTATAGTACAAATATATGTGTAATATATGTAATATACTAATATATATAATATGGCCTATGTGTATAATCAGTTTGATTAATACACATAGTCCTAATAATCCTATCCTAAATAACATAATAATCCTATATGCATACAGTATTTACAGCAATATTCTTTTCACAATTCTGAGTAATATATTTAACTTGTCAAACATTTTTTTTATAAATAAAAAGTCTAAACAATTCTTATCTTCAATTTTTATCTTTCTAAACGAAGGAATCAAACTTTTGTAACTAAAATACCCTACGAAATATTTTGCTTCAAGAACTATATATTTCACTAAGCATACAGAATGAAACAGAAAACACAAAGAGAAACATGATATATTTTATGGTCATTTGCAACATTAGTTCTTAGCTTCACTGGTTCACTGAAGCTCGTGAACCTCATAGAAAGAAGAAGACTAACCTAAATGTGTGACATATATTTTTGATAAATATTGCCCGGACATCGTAACAGTGAATTTATTTATATATCAATTTTTTGATATTATAATAATTTATCAGAATTTTTAAGTGACTAAAAAATGACTACGTCACAAACTACCTTGGAACATTGGAGCGCATTGGAACATTTGCCACAGGAACTTATAGAAATTATTTTATGCAGATATAACGATATTACTACACAAGATGTCGTTAATTTTTCTTCCACGTGCTTTTGTTTTCGTAATCTGGTGGATAGCCAAACGTTTTGGCAACTACATTTTTATAGAAGGTATTTTTCATTTAAATTTATACTTTATTTATAACTTTATTTGTAACTTCAGAATTTCATTTAAAAATGCATACTTTCGTGTTTTTCAATTTTATGCATATGTGCGTGTGCGAGGGATGAAGGCATAGACGCATGCCAAAGAAGGAATGTATTCGCGCATACATTTTTCTATACATATATACATATATATACACATATATACATATTTATCTAACATACATATATGCACGCGCTCATGTGCCCTCCTCCAATATACACATATCTAAATAATTATCTATAGCTATTATTTTACATTCTATTTGGCATAATCATATTTTTTTTATTTATAAAAATTACTTATTCTTTTTCCTATTCTCTTGATACTTCTCTTTTTTATTACTGAGCATTTTCTATTCTTCCTTTTTCTACTTAAATTTTAATATTTTTCTCTGGTGTATTCTAATCTTTCAGGAGCTATGAAGCAAGATCTATATATTTTTGTCTCCTCCTTTCTCCAATATCTATTCTTTCATCTTATCGCATCTGAACTTTTTACTTTCATCCTTTCATTTCTGCCGCTATCGTTTTTTTCGGTCGTAAGCACGGATAAAAAGAGAAGGACTCATAAGCGAGATTATCGATCTGCTTGTAAAAACTTGAAATGCTTCTAAACCCAACAATGTTGACTAGAACTGGTAGGGAACATTGAAGGGAAAAAACACAGGACATAGTCCTAACGTAAGAGGAAACAAGAGAAAAAGAAATTGCCCAAATTCTTCGTGTTTTATTTTAATTTAACCAATTTGATCTCTCTATGTCATGTCGATTTTTCAAATATTTGCCATCCCCAATAATGTTATTTCATTTTTTATTATATTTTGCCTCTTGAATTTTAACACATCGCATTTACCTCTTAATCCATGTGCATTACTTATCATTGACACATTTCGTTTCTTAATTTCTTTTCGCTGACAATATTGCATCCCATCGTTAGTATACTTGCCTCAATTTTTATTTCATTTATTATCTTACTATTAATTCAGTAACAATTTCTACATTCCCAAATCTATTTTTTTTATATATTTTCTTCATATGTCATTATTCGCTTTATTCCATGTCTGATTTGTCGATTTTGTCTTCTCGTTCTCATTTCTATTTTACTTTTAAATCAAATATTACTAACGTGTTAGTAATATTGTGTTAATGTGTTTCGTTTCTTCCTCCAACTTCACACTTTAAAATTTTCCTGCTTATTTATACAATGATTAACAATGTTTAGCGATTTAGCCATCTATCATAGAATATTTAGATAAAGAGCATGATAAAGGAAAAAAAACCTTGAGATTGTTTGTGTCGATGCGTATCAAAAACCTAAATAAATATATATAAATCGTTCTAAGCGTATATGTGCGCATATGTGGTCGCGTCGAGAAAGAAAGGACAGCTGTGGAAAAAAAAACTATCGACGCTTATAAGATAGTTATAGGATGACATAGTTAATCTGGATTAGATAGAAATACGTGATTGATCGATACAAGTGTTCCGGGGGTTGTTTCCGTGCAATTAACGCGAAACGTCTTAAAGTTAAGTACGTCACGCGCGGGAGAGTTGCCTTGAAGAATCGAAGAGCGTGCGAATCGCATGAGCAAACTGTGAAGACCGCGGAAGAACTGCGAATCAGCGAGATTAGTTAACGAAATCAGAGAGCTAGTCTTGCGAGAGGCATTGTATTTTAGCGGAGAAAAATAAAATGTTCTTTCTTGTTCTTTGTTTTCAATCTGAGGCATCATTTCCATCATAATTTCCATTGGATCCATATTTGGAACAGCATATAATTGCATATAATTGCATATAATAGCAATTGCATATTATATGCAATTCTGCTTTACAGAATTAAGTATACTATTTTTTATACTAAATATTCCATATTTATTTTAGATGGCCTCAGTTGAAAAAGGTTTGCGCGGAGCAGATGCGCAACGAGAAACTGGATTTTAAAGAATTAATAAAACTTCGTATGAAATGTAGCACAGATTTGCGGAATTATTTAAAAGTATTGAACAAAAAATTTTTTGGGATATTTGACTATAAAAAATTAAAACATTGCGGTCAACATGCGTGCTACGATTGTATTGATCATGTGTATATTGATGAACGAGATCTTGATTTCTTGATTTATGAATATAATGGAGCACATCCTATGAATTATTATTTTCTTTTGGACGAATTAAGTTTACTTCAAAACCCACGCAGGTGAAATTTAATATAATGATTATTATCCTAAAATTTTCAATAATGACATTATCATAAAATATATATTGAAATGATAAAAAATTTATGTTGTAAATATTTATGTTGTTACTTAGCATTGTTTTTTTTTTTTTTTTTTTAGAGAAGAAGAAGTTAATTTGACAAATATTTATTATAGTGAAAAATTCTTTTCATATCTGAAGCATTACCATTTAAAAAGCGAATGGCAAGAATTTGTAACTTATCCAGATAAACGGCAACTACTGGAAGAGTCAATAACTTTTTTCGCACAATGGATGCAACCTGAGAAAGACATTTCTTATGCAGATATTAATGCACAACTGGATAATATTGCACAAAAAGTGATGGAGCTTCTTAAAATTACGCATCCTACGCATCCAATATTTTTTGCATCCGCACAACAGTTTTCATATTGGAAATGTAATAATATTGATGAAGATCAATGGTATTTTGAGGATGGAAAATGTATATTGCATATTCTTTGCAAGGTCTTGTCTAAACAATGGTACCTCATTCAAACTTCTCATGATATATCTAACTTTGTAGAATGTCATTTAATAAATCAGGTAAATTATATAACATAATTTGTTACGATTACATGATGTTACAAATATATTTATATTTATTATATCGTATAAATTTTAATTATTGTGCGTTATAAATTGTGGCAGGTTTTAAGAAAAACTACTTGTTGTATTATACCGATGATAATTATTTTCCAAAGTACTGTAAGGAGACTTGGGATATGTTGCAATTTCATGTCCCGTTCAGATCATCATCTTTTAATTTGGAAACCGAAATAGTAAGAATAATTCATGTTTATCATGAGTCATATGTTTGCTGGATTTTTATTTCTTTTTCAAATGCATATACATTTTTTTTATTCTGTTGCAGTAAAACAAAATCTGATAATACACAATGTTTTCTCATCAATTTTCATCAGGATGAAAATGTCATTTCAATTAATATGCAATATTCTGAAAGTGACAGTGATTTTACAAATAATTATAATTTATATAAAAGAATAGATGCCATACGTGTAATTATGCATATATATATATATATATATATTATATTACATTTCTGTAAAATTCGATGGAAAATTTCGATCTCAAATTAACAATTATTTCTTTTATCTTAGTCTTAATTCTTTTGTCATCTTAATTGATACATACATATTAAATGTTTGTTTTAGGTCATAAATTTACTGACTAAATGTACAGAACACTTATATTATGTATCCATGCACAAAAAGAAGCAAATACGTTGGTTATACGAGATTCAGTATTTAATAGAACCAGAAAACCTCGATATCATAATGCTATTATATAAATATTATCTCTTCTATGGGAAAAGTATGTCTAAACTTATGCCTACATTGAAAATGGTACGTAATTAATTCTATTATTAAATAAAACAAGTGCAATCCCTTTACTTTTTCTTTATTACTTTACTTTTTATTCTATTTTTTTCATATAATGAAAGTAACTTTGTATAAGAAAGAATGCTAATGTAATGTACAGAAGTACTTTTTTAATTCATTAAATAAACCTATGTTATAATTATATATCTCGAAATAAATGTTCTCGAATATTCACGCAGTTAAAAAATTGCGGGAAGAAATGATTTATAACCAAATTTTTTGTTTCTATATATATGTAGATTAAAGATACTTCTGAAGATGAAGAGAGAGCAAAATGGGCCAGTGAGCTACTAATACATATAGAGATGTACGAATCAAAATTGTCTAAGGTATTCAACCGCCAGATAAAAAGATATAAACAAAATATTTTGTATATAATGGCATGCTTTTTGTTGCTTTTTGATAATGATGAAAATAAAAATCAGTTTTTTTTCTTTAAGAAACATCATAAAAGTGCAGATGAAGCAAAAAATATAAAAATAATATATATATATATATACACACATAAAATATAATCTATATCAAGTTGAAACAACTCGCGAATATTCTAATACTAGATATTTATCTATATCATAATCTTCATAAATAATTTTTCTCATTAAGTGTGTTTTCATAAACTATTTTTATTTATATAAAGAAAATTATTTAAGTATTTTAATACATTTTATTTCTCTTACAAAAATTGGATTTCAGAAAAAAAATGTATATGAATATATATGAATGTATGATGTGTGATCGTTTATGAAATTATTTATTAAATTATATATAAATATAATATAAATATATATTTTTCATAGATTTACAATGGAAACTTGTTCACACTTTATCAACCAAAAAGAAGGAGCGCGAATATGAGATTTTTAGTTGGAATGATCGTGAACGGTCTATTTAAACGACAATGGCTTGCAGGTGTGATAATTGGGTGGTTATACTTGGAGATTAGACCATTTGTATTATGTTACATAGTTCTTTGCGAAAATGAAAGTGTGCATTATTTTTGCAAAGGTATAAAAAAATTACATATAAATTATTGTATATGTAGTGAATTTTATCTGTATTGTGTTTATCGTGTTTATCGCGTATAAATTTATGTATAAATATTTTGTATTTTTATATTTATCGTAATTTATTATATATATAATCGTATTTTTTTTATTTCAGATGACTTAAAACTCATGTCTGCACCGAGACCTATTGTGAATAGTCGGATTGGTGAATATTTTTCTGAATTCAAAGAGACTTATTATGTGCCAAATGAAACACTGGCAAATGCGTATCCAGATGATGCACTATATTTATTGAATGAATTGTAATGATAGTTTTTTATTGTTGCATATTTAGAATTTAGAAAATATTGTAAATATTGTCTTTTTACTATATTTATATCTTTATTATGCTTGAAGAAATTTTAATGCAGTTAATTAGTATCGAAAAACGATACTAATAGTAATCATAGTTAAAATGGAAATGGAATTCATGAAAATGACTATAGATAAAAGACATATTAAAATTTTAGTTGAAAAATTGACATTGCATGTATAAATATAAGAATATTTAATAAATATTTTTTGTCAAAATAATTTTCTACTTTTCTTTGTAAAATATTCTCTTCCATATTATATATGTGTTCAAAATAATCAATGATGGAAAAGAGTAAAAAGCTTACGGACTATTGTTCGAAACAATTGCTGAACAATTGTTCATTTTAATGGATAAAAATATTTATGAATGTAGGATATTTCTATCTCTTATGGAATTATTAAATATGATGGGTTTTCGACGCCAGGTTGATGGAACAAGAAGTAACAAGATTCTTTATTCTATTTCACACTGGTACAACTCTTATCGATAGGCCGATTGATCCCTGTAGCTTCGCTGGTTTCTTCTGTTGTTCGTCGTTCGTCTTTCGTCCTTTATATACTAAAAAGCGGCGTCCCACTTCAGGGTTATCGGCCAATCATCACATATGATTATTCGATCCGGACGAATCACGTCAACGCGGGTGTAAACGGTTTTCTTCGCGGTTGTCCTTTGTTCTTATCCGAGTACGCACACGTGCGTGTCGGCTTCTTCGATTACAGAAGTTTCTGATACATGCCGCTATCGATAGTCGGTTCTTTTCTGTTTATACTACACTCGGCCATTCTGCATTGATATCCGCCCTCGGATATCTATCGGTTATTAGCATCTTACAATTCTACTACATGAATGTCTACCAAACAAATAGATTGAAGTAACGAAAATTCATGAGAATAAAAACAAAATTGAATAAATCATTTATAAATACATTTGCTAGAAAGATAAAGAGCACGAGAAGATGAACAGTGGAATTTCGCTTGAACTGCGCACAATATCTTATTTTCAATTTCGTACCTTTTCAATTTTCTATCTTTGCAATAAGTATAATGTATTATATAAATAGTTATATAATATCTAGTTATATATATATATATAATCTAATATATAGTTATATAATAAGTTATGTAATAAATATAACATGCCAAACACGGCATTTTGTGTTAATTATTTAAATATTTAAGTTTATATAATTTTGTAGTTTTTTTTCTTTGTTACATATATATTATATCTGTATCTGGGTTTATATAGCCAACTACCATGTACTTATCCCGATTAATAATTTAGAAGATCACTATCTACCAGTATATCTGTCTAGGGAGGTATGTTAAGCATTATTTCTTTTTATTGAGATTTTCAGCAATAATTCTTTTACACAAATGCTGGAGAAATAAACCTTCACGTAAATCTGGAGGACCAGTACTTCTCTTAGTCTGGTTCTTTATCTTTGGCCTATTCAACAAAAAAGGCTTTACCAGTAGCTATGCTACTGCCAGTATAGCCCTGAGGATCCTAAGAACTCCCAAGTCCCTCCATCCGATAGATACCTTCGACAAAGTGAAAGCACTTCGGAGGGGACATATATATTGTGTATACATATTATATGCATAGTATAGCATAATATTATATTTATGGTATATTCTTGTGTATCTGATATGTATGTGTATACGTGTGTACGCGCGCAGAAATATTCACTAAAAAGGAATGATATCTATTTTCTAAAAAAAAGATGAATAAAAAAGGCGTCAAGTACATGTACTTGTGAATTAGATAATGAATGTGAATAAAGTTCTTCTTCTTCTTAATGACAAATCTTGTTTTTTAACTTTTCTATACCTTTTGTGAGTTAGATGTCCAGCTTTCATGCTATCTCTTTGGTGGTCTCCAAGGAAGAAATTTTGTTAGCTTAAAAGACTTAACTTAAAACAGACTGAATGCACTGAAATAACTCAAAAATGTGGAAACGAAGGAGCATGAAAAAGAAAATACAATATATATTTATATTGAAGCAACATTTTTTTAAATTCATTCATTCGGTAGAGCAAGTTTTGCGGTATCTGCAAATTGCTAGGTAACTCCTATATGTTACATGTTACATGTTATATGTTACATGAGAAATAGGTAATTCATAATAATTCTCTTTCTCATTTTGATCCTGCCGTTTGATTAAAGGAATTTGCTGCGTTGAGATCAGATCTATCCTGTAGAAATCGTAATGATGCGAAATCGTAATGACAAAGATTCCAAGAAGACAAAATTGGACAAAGATATTTAGTTCTTAATCTTCTCATTTAGTTTCTTATTTTATTCCTTAAAACAGAAGAAAATTCAGAGTAATTCGTATTTAAATCTCGTACTCAATTACATGTTCATCGCAAGCGACCATAATAAATGTATAATTAATGATTCACAAGTCTGAAATGCTTGATAAAATTATGATAAATTATCAGAAAATAAAAGGTAATTAATATCAACGGAATTAATATCAAAACGAGTTAGAAGCAAAAAGATTGGAAAAAAATCGGTTCGTAAAACATATTTAAAGAGGGATTTGAAATATTAGAAATAAGAAAAGAAATAAAAGGGAACGAACATGATATTGTCAGAACAAAATAGGATACGCGGAAGGGAAAAAAATCATAAAAGATCCATTAAAAGAGTAGATAAAAATAAATAATTCCGTGAAAAGCATATGCAAGAGGAAAGAAATAGCATAATAGTAGCAAAACTTAAGACCAGGAAAAGAAAAGAAAAGTAATGAGCTGCATGAAAAAAAAAGATATTCACAAATATTAACCTAATCAAAAAGCAAAATACGATGCAGAAAAGCATCAAAGACGAACACCGAAGAAGGAACGGAAAGGAATTAATTACGAAAATCTTACGATAAATGATGAAACATGGATATAGATTTGAAAGTAGATTGAAAGAAAAATTCTTGGAAAAAGAAAATTCAATGTATTTTGGCAATACCGGAAGTGAACAGAGAATATTAAGTTCAGGCATTTTTTGAATACTTCGCTACTAAATAATGAAGTTGAAAATGAAGTTTTTGAAGAAAGAATTATCTCTGGTATTTAATCACTATATAAAGAAACATAAACAATATAAGCAAAATATTTTGCATATAACTTCATGCTTTTCTTTTCATTGCAATATTTTTTTTCTTTAAGAAAAATAATAAAAGCGCAAATGAAGGAAAAAATATGAAAATAATATCTATATAGATGAAATATCATCTGCGTATATATAATATAAATTATATAATGCATATATAAATTATATTGCGTAATAAAATATATATAAACCTTTAAACAGTTTGCGAAAATTACTAATGTTACTTATTTTTATCATTTCAATTCTCTTAACAATTTTTCTCATTCTCATTATATATTCTTTATTTATGTAAAGAAACATATTCAAGTCTTATAGTCCAGTTTATTTCCCTTACAAAAATCTTTCTGGATGAGAAGTATTATATGAATAAATATGAATATATATGAAAGTATATCGAAATAATTATTCATTGTTCTTATTTATTTTATATTTTACAAAATACACAAACCGACAAATCATGCACATTCCAGGTTCCGCAAATCATTGTCCATCTTCTTTGCTATGTTCATCGCCGATAAGGCCGTCTTCGTTTCCTTATTGGGATTTTCAACAAAGAATTATTTTACAAATGATGAAAAGCTAAACCTTTGCCTAAACTCTTAACCAGTATGCTACTCTTAGGTTGGTTCGTCACTTTTAGTCTGTCTGGCACGAGAAACCCTACCGGTAGGGCTACTACATTCCCTATATAGCTCTCAAAATCTTAAGAATTCACAAAACCCGATAGATAACTTCGACAAGGTTTATTCTCCGAAAGCACTTAAATTATATATATATACAATTATATATATATATATATATATATATATATATATATATATATATATATATACATATAAATAGTCAATAAACGCATTGGCAATTTCAATGGATCATCGTAAAGCTATCATTAACATCGTGATTATATCTTAAGCCCAATCTACTAAGATTTCATCTTATCACATCTGAACTTTTTACTTTCATCCTTTCATTTCTGCCACTATCGTTTTTTTCGGTCGTAAGCACGGATAAACAGAGACGAACTCATAAGCGAGACTATCGATATGCTTGTAAAAACTTGAAGTGCTTCTAAACCCAACAATGTTGACTAGAACTGGGAACATTGAAGGGAAAAAATACAGGACATAGTCCTAACATAAGAGGAAACAGGAGAAAAAGAAATTGCCCAAATTCTTTGTGTTTTATTTTAATTTAACCAATTTGATCTCTCTATGTCATGTCGATTTTTCAAATATTTGGCATCCCCAATAATGTAGTATAAACGGAAAAGAACCGATTATCGATAGCGGCATGTATCAAAAACCTTTATAATCAGAGAAGCCGACGCGCATGTTGCATATTCGGATGAGAACAAAGGACAAACGAGAGACAAACGAGAGAAAAACGAGAGACAACCGAGAGACAAACGAAAGACAGACGAACGACGAACTGACTACGAACGAGCGATAGAAGAGTCTCGACCGGCGAAGCTACAGGATCAATCGGCCTATCGATAAGAGTTGTATCGGTGTGAAATAGAATAAAGAATCTTGTTACTTCTTGTTCCATCAACCTGRCRTCGRAAACCYATTCATTTAACATTCAACATCACGYAAGGAAKATATAAATCCCGCTCTATTTCCTACAAACTTGGGCATTCAGCCGGGATCATTTATATTATCCTACAATAATGTTATTTCATTTTTTATTATATTTTGCCTCCTGAATTTTAACGCATTTACCTCTTAATCCATGTGCATTACTTATCATTGACACATTTCGTTTCTTAATTTCTTTTCGCTGACAATATTGCATCCCATCGTTAGTATACTTACCTCAATTTTTATTTCATTTATTATCTTACTATTAATTCAGTAACAATTTTTGCATTCCCAAATCTATTTTTTTTAATATTTTCTTCGTATGTCATTATTCGCTTTATTCCATGTCTGATTTGTCGATTTTGTCTTCTCGTTCTTATCTCTCTTTTACTTTTAAATCGAATATTACTAACGTGTTAGTAATATTGTGTTAATGTGTTTCGTTTCTTCCTCCAACTTCACACTTTAACATTTTCCTCCTTATTTTTACAATGATTAACAATGTTTAGCGATTTAGCCATCTATCATAGAATATTTAGTAGATAAAGAGTATGATAAAGGAAAAAAAACCTTGAGATTGTTTGTGTCGATGCGC
The DNA here is from genome assembly GCA_020341155.1 of Eciton burchellii. Lineage (NCBI taxonomy): Eukaryota > Metazoa > Arthropoda > Insecta > Hymenoptera > Formicidae > Eciton > Eciton burchellii. The sequence goes on from JAHMML010000105.1 coordinate 272,974, forward strand.
ATCAAAAACCTAAATAAATATATATAAATCGTTCTAAGCGTATATGTGCACATATATGGTCGCGTCGAGAAAGAAAGGACAGCTGTGGAAAAAAAACCGTCGACGCTTATAAGACAGTTATAGGATGACATAGTTAATTTGGATTAGATAGAAATACGTGATTGATCGATACAAGTGTTCCGGGGTTGTTTCCGTGCAATTAACGCGAAACGTCTTAAAGTTAAGTACGTCACGCGCGGGAGAGTTGCCTTAGAAGAATCGAAGAGCGTGTGAGTCGCATCGAGATGAGCAAACTGTGAAGACCGCTGAAGAACTGCGAATTGCGAATCAGCGAGATCAGTTAACGAAATCAGAGAGCTAGTCTTGCGAGAGGCATTGTATTCTAGCGGAGAAGAATAAAATGTTCTTTCTTGTTTTGTTTTCAATCTGAGGCATTATTTCCATCATAATTTCCATTGGATCTATATTTGGATTCTATATATTTTTTTAATGTATTTTCGAGATATGTAAATTCATCCTTTTCATCGCCATCTAGTATCCGTTTCATGCATTCTCTGAATTCAATATTCTATCCTCTCATTCTGTTCGATTTTTTCGGTTTCTTTAATTTGCTCCAAATATATTATCTCAGACATCTATCCTGTTTCCTTTCGCAACTAAGGCATTGAAATTTTTTCAATTAACAAATTTTTTTGCTATTCTTTCTCTTATTTCTTCTTTTATTTCTATAGTATTTCTAATCTCTCATTGAGTTGTTGTAATTGCAGTTGTTGCAGCCAGTTTTTTCCAATGTTTCTAATTCTTTGTCTTCTTTCATTCTTCCTATTGTCGTTCCATTTCTTTTTTTCCATTTTCTTGACATTTCCTTCTGTATTCGTTTAATTTCTTCTTTTATTTTCTTGATGGCCTTCTGCGTATCCAATGGAATATGCGTTAACTCCTTCACTTCATCATCCAAGTGTCTCAAGAAATCTTGGAACAAAGAAATCTTGAAACATAAAGAATATAGGATGAATGTCATTGCGGGAGAAAGGGTAATTGAATAATATAGAAAAGAGAAAAGAAGCAATAGTCTACTTAACAAAACGATTTACACATTTTGTACATTAATCTGAGAAGTAAAGCAATAAAGCAGAATTGAAATAATAACATCTAATGATACCGATGACGTGAGACAGTAAGGACGCGGACAGCGATAATAAGCGAACAAGGAAGGAAATATCAGAAAAACATTAAAGGAAAAATGGAAATTAAAGAATTAAAAGATAAAGAGGGAAAAGAAACAAAAATAAAACGGAAAACAAAAACAAAAAGGGATGAGGAAAAAAGAAAGATGAAAGAGGAAAGAAAGAAAGAGGAACAGGAAATAGAAATTGGTTACAACGCTAAGAACAGCGGGAGCAGAGAATACAGAGAAAGAGAAATAGATTAATCGGGCAGAATAATCGTAATAATTTGGTCTAGCATTGCAGCCATTCTAGTCTAGAAGCATGACTTTTCTTTTTGATTATAGTCAGGCAAAAGACATGTTGTTCCCAAAGATTCCCCAATATTGTTTACGTTTTCAATAACTTCTTGTAAGTTTCCTGATAAATATACATTCCAAGTTCCGCAAATTGTTGTCCGTTTTCTTTGCTTTGTTTGTCGCCGATGAGATCGACTTTACTTCCAAGGCTCTCTATTGTGATTTTCAGAAAATAATTCTTTTACAAACGATGAAAAGTTAATCCCTTGTCTTAATTCCCAATCTGGAAGGAAGAATGTATTATTCATGCTATATATATAAATAAATGTCTGAAATAAGTAATGGAATGGATACTTCGCTCTAAAACGAAAGTAATGAAGACCAAGAAAAATATGGGATAAGGAGATAAGGTAATAAGTGAGAGGAATTTGATAGAGAATGGACAATAGATTATCTGACGAAAATAGCAATTAAGTATCGGATAATGACGCAAGAAGTTGTAACCGAAACTATTTATATGTAGTATATATAGATACATATGTTGAATGTATATATATACGTATACATAATGTATAATGCAATATAGAAAGGCAATGTAGAAAGTTCGCTGTTTTTATTTTCTTTTATATTCTGTCAATGACATGTATTGCAACTGTCATGTAAAAATAATTTTTCTCAAATTTTATCAGTTTGTATAAAATGTATATTTCTTAAGAATTTAAAATTTTAATAATGACTTTAATTATGCAGTTTTATGCAATTATATGCTTTACAGAATTAAGTATATTATTTTTTATACTAAATGTTCCATATTTATTTTAGATGAAGTCTCAGTTGAAAAAAGTTTGCGCGGAGCAGATGCGCAACGAGGAACTGGATTTTAAAAAATTAGTAAAACTTCGTATGAAATGTACCACAGATTTACGGAATTATTTGAAGATATTGAATAGAAAATTTTTTGGCATATTTGAGTATAAAAAATTAAAACATTGCGTCACATGTGTGCTACGATTGTATTGATCATATATATATTGATGACTGAGATCTTGATTTATAAATGTAATAGAGCACATCCTATGAATTATTATTTTCTTTTGGACGAATTAAGTTTACTTCAAAAACCACGCAGGTGAAATTTAATATAATGATTATTATCCTAAAATTTTCAATAATGACATTATCATAAAATGTATATTGAAATGATAAAAAATTTATGTTGTAAATATTTATGTTGTTACTTAGCATTGTTTTTTTTTTTTCGAGAAGAAGAAGTTAATTTGACAAATATTTATTATATGCTTCTAAAAATTCTTTTCATATCTGAAGCATTACCATTTAAAAAGCGAATGGCAAGAATTTGTAACTCATCCAGATAAACGGCAACTACTGGAAGAGTCAATAACTTTTTTCGCACAATGGATGCAACCTGTGAAAGACATTTCTTATGCAGATATTGATGCACAACTGAATAATATTGCACAAAAAGTGATGGAGCTTCTTAAAATTACGCATCCTGCGCATCCAATATTTTTTGTATCCGCACAACAGTTTTCATATTGGAAATGTAATAATATTGATGAAGATCAATGGTATTTTAAGGATGGAAAATATATATTGCGTATTCTTTGCAAGGTCTTGTCTAAACAATGGTACCTCATTCAAACTTCTCATGATATATCTAACTTTGTAGAATGTCATTTAATAAATCAGGTAAATTATATAACATAATTTGTTACGATTACATGATGTTACAAATATATTTATATTTATTATATCGTATAAATTTTAATTATTGTGCGTTATAAATTGTGGCAGGTTTTAAGAAAAACTACTTGTTGTATTATACCGATGATAATTATTTTCCAAAGTACTGTAAGGAGACTTGGGATATGTTGCAATTTCATCATCTTCTAATTTGGAAACCAAAATAGTAAGAATAATTCGAATTTATCATGAGTTATATGTTTGCTGGATTTTTATTTCTCTTTCAAATGCATATATATTTTTTTTATTCTGTTGCAGTAAAATAAAGTCTGATAATACACAGTGTTTTCTCATAAATTTTCATCAGGATGAAAATGTCATTTCAATTAATATGCAATATTTTGAAAGTGACAGTGAAAGTGATTTTACAAATAATTATAATTCATAACAGAATAGATGCCATAGTGCATATTATGCATATATATGTATTATATTTCTATAAAATTCGATGGGAATCTGTAAAATTAACAATTATTTCCTTTTTATCATCTCTCGGTATATATACATTAAATGTTTGTTTTAGGTCATATATTTAGTGATTAAATGTAGAAAAAACTCATATCATGCATCCATGCAGAAAAAGAAGCAAACACGATTATACGAGATTCAGTATTTAATGGAATTAAAGAATGTCAGTACAATTATGACATTATATGCATATTATCTTTTCTACGGGAAAAGTATATGTAAATTTATACTTATGTTGAAAATGATATGTAACTAAATCTATTATTAAACAAAACAAGTGCACTTCTTTAATTTTTTTCTTTTTTCTTTTATTCTATTTTTGTCATATAATGGAAGTAACTTTATTAAGAAAGAGTGTTAATGTAATGTATATAAATGTTTTCTCAGTTGATTAGATAAACCTATGTTATAATTATGTATCTCGAAATAAATGTATTACCGAATATTCGCGCAGTTAAAAAATTACAGAAAGAAATGATTTATAATCAAATTTTCTGTTTCCATATATATATACATATATAGATGAAACATACCTCTAAAGATGAAGAAATAAGAAAATGGGCCAATGAACTACTAGTAAGGATAGAGATATACGAAACAAAATTATCTAAGGCATTTAACTGCCACATAAAGAGATATTAACAAAATATTTTGTGTATAATGCTGCATGCTTTTCATTGCGATAATGATGAAGAAAAAATTTAATTTTTTTTCTTTAAGGAAGGTAATAAAAATCCAGATAAAGCAAAAGATATGAAAATAATATATATATATATATATATATATATATATATATATATAAAATATAATCTGCATCAAGTTGAAGCAACTCGCAAATATTTTAATGATATTTATCAGATATTTATCCGTATCATAATTTTCATAAATTATTTTTCTTTAAGTATGCGTTTTTTATTTATATAAAGAGTATATTATTCAAGTATTTTAGTCTGTTTTATTTTTTTTACAAAAACTGGATTTCAGAAAAAAAAAATATTATATATGAATATATATGAATCTATTATATATGATCGTTTATGACATTATTTATTAAATTAAATGTAAATATAAATATAAATGTATATGAATGTTAATTATATATTATATATAGATAATTATTTGTTGTTGCTACTTATTTTGTCTTCTTTTAGATTTATAATAGGAACTTATTCACACTTTATCAACCCAAAAAAAAAGGACGTATATAAGAAATTCCTAGTTGAAATGATCGTGAACGGTCTATTTGAAAGACAATAGCTTGCAAGTGTGATAATCGAGTCGTTAATCATGAAGCATGTTGGACCATCTGTGTTATGTTACAAAGTTCTTTGCGAAAATGAGAGTTTGCATTATTTTTTCGAAAATATAAAAAATTATATTATGTAAATTATTGTGTAGTGAATGTTATCTGTATGACTATCGCATATAAATAACTCATATTTTCATATTTTTTTATTATATATATAATCGTATTCTTTTTATTTCAGATTTCTTAAAACTCATGAATGACCGAGACCTATTGTGAATAGTCGGTTTGGCGAATATTTTTTTGAATTCAAAGACTCATTATGTACCAAATGAAATATTGGCAAATGAGTATCTAGATGATGCATTATGTTTATCTAACATATTGTAAATAATTTAATATAAATAAAGTTTTTTATTATTATATACTTAGAATCTATAAAATATTCTAAATATAATATTGTCTTTCTATTAAATGATTGTTTGATAGATTGAATAAATATAATGATTAATGAGGACAAAAAAGATTTCATGAAAATAATTATACAATTGAATAGAATATATCGTTTACAAATGTAAATGATACATATTATATATAATTTTTAAGTTGAATTTAATTATTTGATACAAAATTATTTAGAAAGATTTCAGAAATGCTTTTCGAAATTATTCTTATTTCATTTGTACAATCTTATATTTTGTTTTATTAATAGAATACTGTTTTTTAATTCTTGAAATACCATTTTAGAACTATCTTTGAAAATTTGTAGATTTTTATAAATTATGTCTTAAAATTATATTTTAAAAATTATTTTAAGAGAATTTGTTGCAGATGTATCCTTATGTTTAAGAAGAATTATTTCCTATGTGTTTTTAAATTTCCTGATTTTCGTAATAATTTTTGCAATAACTTTTATATTAACTGAAAAACAAAATTACATAAACTTATATAATTAGCATAAAATGGCGCATTTTGCATTCTACTTATGCATTATATTTGCATTATATTTATTGCAGCAAAAGCTGTACAGAATTAAAAATAAGATATTATATGCGCTTCATATGAAATTCCACTTTTATGCTATATTCTCTTTATCCTTCTGATAGATATACTTGTAAATAATATATTCTATTCAATTGTGTTTTTATTTTCAAATTTTTTTTGTTTCGGTCTACTTGTTATACCAGAACAACAGAACAAGTAAACTGAGACAAAAAATAATTCGATTTTGTATGAACTTTTGCTGTAATAAATATAATGATAATATGTAAAACACACCATTATGTGCGTTAATTATATACATTTATGTAATTTTGTAGTCATTTTAATATAAATTAATTATACTAATTATAAAATTATATTAATTATTTATATTATAAAATTTATTGCAAAATTATTTATTATATATGAAATGAAATTTGAATACGTTTGAAAAAATTCTTCATAAACATAAAGATATATTTGTAGCAAATTATTTTAAAATAATTTTTAAAATATAGTTTTAAAATACGATTTCTAAAAATTTTCAAATTTTAGAGATAGTTATAGATATTTTAGGAATTAAAAAACAGTATTGTTTTATAAATGAAATATAAAAGTTGTATAAATGAAATAGCAATAACATGAAAATGTTATTTAATTTTGATTTCTTTTAAATAATTTTGTATTAAATGATTAAAATTAGCTTAAAAATTGTATGTAATTCAACAATATAAGGTTTATTTGTAACTATAAAATAAAAAGTTTTGTTTTGGAATCACTTTAATCAAAAAAATATTTTTATAAATTATTACCAACAATGATTCTTAGATGTAACGATTTTATCTAGATATGAATATCTTATCCTTTTCTTTGAAAGATATTATTAAAAATTAGGTTCTTTAGCAATCACTTGCTTTTGCACATTCTGAGGGAGTTTTGCGCGAAATAATTACATGCATGTTTACTTGTTTTTTCAGTTATATTTATTTATAAAAATATCAAATATTTATAAAAATATAATACTTAAGATATATCAGATGCTATTATTTCACAATATTTATCAATGGTCAACATAGAATGATAAAATTTATAAATTGCATAAGATGATTATCATATACAATAAATATCAATACTTTTTACAAACAAGTCTATCTGTTTCTTTGTAGTTTAATTATCATTTATATTGACAGGAATGAGTTCATCCTTAAGTCTTAAATACTTAATCTAAAACAATATTTTATCTATAAATGTAATGTGACTTAGTAAGTGCAACATAGGGGAATGTTCTTTCCTTGATTGTTATAATTTTGTAAAACTTTATGATTATATTATCTTTTTTTTAACTAAATATAATAATCTAATATAATCAACTTTGAATTATTATGTAATTAATAAATATATAAAAATAGATAAGTTTTAATGTTCATTCTTAAATTTATAATCAGAAAATGGAAAAGAATAATAATTCTGGCTAAAGCATATAAAACGTCAATTTAATTAAACATAACATAAAACAGAATTTTTATCTATTGATAATATCATCACGGCCTCTTAATCTACGCATTAGAATCATGTCATTTTGCAAAAGGGTTACACGTTTAGCATGTAATGATAGTAGCATTGCATCTTCGAAGAATTGTACTATGTACATTTCTGTTGCCTCTTGCAAGGCTTCAAGTGCAGTCGCTTGTATTCTACAAGTAATTTTAAATATATCAATCTCTATCAAATGAATCTAAATGAATCTCATAAAACATATGCATTCACAAAGATTGTTTATGTATATAACATAAAAAATAAGAAGGAATGAATTTTATAATTTTAAAACTTTTATATTTAAAATGTTATGGAATTTTTTAATCTCAAAGCAATATATTTTATACTAATTTCATAAATGAAATATTTAATAGACTCGTAAAAAACAAGATTATATTTTGATTAATTATATAATCATGCTCCAAAATAAATATATGCTATATAACAATAATCAATGATTTCATAAAATTAGAGATTAATATTACTTACCTGACAATATCCTGTCTTGGAAATAAATCGACAAGGATTTCCCTGACTATACGTGCAAAAGGTAGTTTAGGTATAAGAAAATGTGTCGTCTTCCTTAAATACCTGATTTCTTTTAGTACTCGATTCTTTTTTTTAATTTTATCTACTAAAACTCTTGTCTATAAAATAATTATTAAAAATTGAATAACGTGATTCAATAAATATATAACTTAACAGAATCAATTAATATTTAATTAATTTTTAATTATATTAAATAGTATCATATTATATTAGATTATCACTAATATTATAATTACTTTTCTTTCATTTTCTGCTCTTTCACTTCTAATACTCGTACTGATTGATCTGAAATATATATATATCTATATGCTTTAAGTATTAAAAAAATTAAAATAATATGCGATAATAGGATAATTAACACATATGAATATAAAATCTAAAATAAATATATAAATAATATATGTTTCGATTAAATTTAAAAAATAGAGTAAATAAATAAAAATAAATAATATAAATATAATATAATATAAATAAATAATGATAATTATTATTGATAACAATAATAATGATTATTGTGTAATTATATATCATTACATATTACATATCATAACACTACCTTGGACCTGTTTTTCGTCGAACCATTATTGCTTTTGTGTCTCACAATTATTGAATTATTATTTTTCTTTTTCTTAATTATTCGTATTGCAAATAATATTCCACAACTTATTTGGATATAAAATTCAATCAGGAAATCAACAATTTGGCATAATAAAGTATACATTAACAAAAAAACGAATTGCCGCCAATTTTCTACATATCTAACCTATAACTAAATTTGCTAAAATATAGAAGATAGTCTTCCATATTTTTGAAAGAACATTGAAATAAGCGCCACTAAGATTGAGAGTGAATTAAAATAATATGGTATCCTCTGTTAAATTCGAATGAACTTCATATCCAAGCTATATAATTGAAAATTCTTGATCGCTATTTGAGCTTATTGGATCTAGATTATTGAAACATATTTTAAAATTCTTTTTCTTTTCAATGCTGATAATCATATTTCATGTTAAATCCAGAAATTTTAATAGCTTAAAGAACAAACTATACATAAATGTCCCTAACTGGAAAGTTAATTTCTTTCATAAAGTTGCCATCCTGATATAATATACTTAAGATATTTTAAAGAATCAGAAAGATCTGATCAAACAATTTTGATGTTTGGAAGTTCAGCGTATAATTTTTAAAAATGATGAAAGTTTATAAAAGCGACGAGGATCTACAAAAATTAGAAGAAGAAGCGATAGCTAGAGGTACGAAATATGTTACGAATCTTCTGCAACGACCAGGTCAGCTGGAAAAAATTGACATGTATAAGCGTAGAATTGGTAGGAAAAAAGCATCTGTTGAGACTATGCTGAAAACCGCAATGCAAAGCCAATTAGATGGAGTTAAAGTTGGTTTCGAACAACTGCAAAGTTCTTTGGAAAGTATTGCTGCTATTAAAGATGATTTAAGTCATATGACTCAGTTGTTCAGCTCTGTTCTAAAACTTAGTTCTAGACTTCAAGCAGTACAGGAGGAGAATATACGTCATTCTCAATATGTCATTGCTAAGGAGAACTTGAAGCACATATTCACTGTTCCCGAAAGTGTTGAAAAGACAAAACAGTGGATAAACGAAGGTAAATTGCTACATGCACATCAAAGTTTGATGGATCTTGAAACTTCTAGAGATGAACTACTCTACGAGCTTCATAAATTGCCAAATCAATCATCAGCAGACACAGTTATGTTAAAAGCTTATTTCGAAGATGTGGAGATGCTTTCTCAGCTGATGGAGAAACAAATAAGATTAGTATTGAGTCGTACTTTAAATACAGTTAGGAAAGAACCTACGGTTATAGTAACACCTTTAAGAATAATAGAAAGGGAAGAAAAAGCTGATCAGTTTGCTATCCAAAGGCATAAACAAAGCGGATTTATGGTACCGGGCAGACCTAAGAGATGGAAAAACATGGCCATAAAGGTACTGGAGAAGTCTGTTGCCAATAGAATTGAAGGAACTCAAGTAGAAGAAAGAGCAGATAATAAAATGTGGCTAGTGAGATATTTAGAACTTACCAGACTCTTGATTTTTGAAGATTTACGGGTAGTAAAAACTTTATGTAAGCCTTGTTTTCCACCTTGGTACGATATAGTGAGAACTTTTGTCAAAATGTATCATACTAGTTTATCTCAACATTTAAAGGATATAATCATCAATGGTTTGGAAGGGAATGAATATGTTTCTTTGTTGGCATGGATTATGAATACTTATACTGGACCAGAATTAATGCAGCATCCTGAATTAAATATTGATACATCTGATATTGGCCCATTACTTAGTTCTGAAATAATAAATGATCTTCAAGAAAAGTACTTGCAAAATATGTGTCAGAATTATGAAGATTGGATGAGAAAAACATTGGAAACAGAGAAACTCGATTGGAGAAGTGGTATTTTGCCCGAAAGTAGTACTCAAGAGCTTTACCATCATACTGCGGCACCAGTTATTATATTCCAGATGATCGATCAAAATCTCCAAGTTGCAAAGACCATTAGTTCTGATTTAATGGCACAAGCATTGGTTCTCTGCATTGAACAAGTGACTAAATATGGATCTATATATAGACAAGCGATATTAGAGTTTAAGATAAAACATTTCGAGGATAGAAGTCAAGTACCTTATTTTACTCATCATATGATCACAATAGTTAATAATTGCATACAATTCACCGAATTAGCACAACAAATGAAGCAACTTTACTGGGTACCTTACACTAGCGGAGATGCTACTGTAAAATTTGAAAATCTCTTAGCAAATTATCAGCAATTGAGAAATGAGGCTGCTGCCATTTTATTACAAGAATCTTTTCTGGATTTAGAACTGCATTTTCAAGATTTGATCACGCCCAAATGGTTATCATCACCTATTCCAGTAGAAACCATTTGTGTTACACTGGAGGATTACTTTCAAGATTATAATCATCTGAGTCCAAAGAATTTCGAATATGTAATTACTGAAGCACAGAATCTGATCGCAAAACGTTATATTTCTGCAATGTTGCAGAGAAAAATATCATTGAAAACTTATGAAGAATGCTTAACATGCACGTCAAAGATAATGACAGAAGCCGATAAATTAAAGAATTTTTTTGAAAGAATCGCACCAAAAGTAGGAAATTTCAATTCACCATTTGAAATAATAAAACGTCTTGCCGAGGTATTAAGATGCGAAGACTCAGAGATTCTATCTCTTGATCTGCATTCTTTAGTCGAGAAGTATCCTGATATGACCGAAGATCATCTAATCAGATTACTTGGTCTGAGAGGTGATATATCACGAGCGGAAGCACGTGGAAAGATTTCTTATATCATGGAAGCTCAACGAAATCGAAAATCTATACAATCCAACACAAATAGCATATTCAAACAAATAGTTATACAAGATAGTTTTCTTGGTTGGAAGCCATGAAATTGGAAAAAGGATTTTTATGAAACTAAAATGTGAAATAAAAATAAAATAAAAATTTTTCTATATTAACATAATACTTTTTCAGTAGAAAAATTTAACATAGAATATAAAGATAGTATAACAATATATTTATATTATTGTGCAAATTATATTATATAAATTCGTTATTAAATTAATTTAATTTCGTTATAATTATGATTTTATATAATTCGTAGAATTGTGAAGTTTGATTTATACAAAGAATAAAAACTATTTAAACTGATTTATCATAAATATTAATATGTATTATATGTATATAAATTATTATACAAACCACAATATTGCGATAAGCATTAAAGAGTATATTAAAATAATTTAGCGTTTCCAATATTTTGATAATGAATCTTTATTCTTTAACCTCTTTAATTTCTATTTAAACCTCAATATCAGTAAGATTTGAACTATCCATTGTGTTTTCTAGAATGTAGGATCGTATATGAAAATACAAATGTGCAAAAAATAATTTTATAAGTTTTTTAAATGTTTATAATTATATTTTTTGTTTCACTTCTTTGTAATTATCTGCTAATATGCTATTTATACATACATATTAGTAAGAAATAAACCCTAAATCTAACCTATCGAAGTTAACTCGAGTAGCCGGTAATTGATAAAATATATGAAAGAATATATAATAAAAATATAGATAAACAAGTATAAATTGAAAATATATGATCGTATATGATATAAAATATAATTTTATAAATTATAAATTTTATAATTATATAAATCGTATATAAAATAAATAATTTGTCCATTTTTGTAAAGATAATTTATGTATTAATGATAAATGTAAATAAATCCTTCATAATTATATAATAATTTCAAAGAAATTACGTTTTCAGTAATAAGATAATTTCCAATATAGTTGTGTATTACTTTTGAGAACTATGCGTCTCATAATATTCTTAATGATACTTATTTATATGGGAGCAAGTGATATTGATATAGATCCAATAAATACTATTGTTTGGGGTCCAGGATTAAAACCAGCAGAGATTGTTATGCGTGCAAGATATATTTTTTTGCAACTCGTTGATTCATCTGGAAGAAAGTTAGTGTAATCAATCATAAATATATATTTCATTAATATTTCATGTGAATTTTATAGCTTATATGTGTAATATTATATTGCATATAATGTAAATTTATATATATGTATATATAATTTTTATGCATGTAATATTTTAGCTTGACAGAATCTCCTAGTAAAAATATAATTACTGCTCAAGTACATGGACAATCCATTGATGGCACAATATGCCGAATATGGACTCAAATTTTTGATTGTAAAGATGGTAGTTTCATTGTTCGTTATAAAGTATTTAATACTTGCTTCAATATTACGATTAAAATAAAGATTAAAGAAAAAGAATTATTGGTGCCTTGTTCAGAGATCAAAAGTATGTATCTCTATTTTTTCATTCATATAATTTATAAAATTATAAAATTCAAATATTTTCAGAAATATTTCAACAAAGAAATATTTGTTTAGGTCCTGTTTATGAAGAAGAATGTTACTGTCCAAATCCATTAATTACTGATTGGCTATATCATTATCAGTGTCAACAAAATTATACTCAAATGCATCATGATCTTTTCCCATTTCCAGTTATTGATTTTGACAGAATACGTGAAAGCATCATTAAAAAATACAACCAACCAAGCAGTGTCAGTATTTGTCATTATGTATTGAAATCCAACAAAGTAAATATCATATTATATTACATTATATATACAATTAATATTCATAAATATCGATTTGGACTAAATTAAATTAGGTTTATAGGCAATGTTATGGTCAGTATGTTGGTTTTAAAATATTTATGGATGCTATATTATTATCACTTGCACGTAAAGTAGTATTACCAGATATAGAATTTTTCGTGAATTTGGGTGATTGGCCACTTGTGCCTGATACAAGTGCGCTTTATCCTATTTTTTCATGGTGCGGATCTGAAAATACAAAGGATATTGTTATGCCTACATATGATATCACGGAATCATCTCTGGAGGCAATGGGAAGGTACAATATATATTGGTGATATCAATAATCTGAAATATTATTTTACTTGCAATATCATATGCTTAAAAAACAGGGTAATGTTAGATACACTCTCCGTACAAGGTAATACCCAATTGCCATGGGATGATAAGATCGAAAAATTATTTTGGCGTGGACGTGATGCCAGAAGAGAACGTCTCAATTTAATAGATATTTCAAGAAAATATCCAGATCTCTTCAATGTTTCAATTACCAATTTCTTTTTCTTTAGAGATGAAATAGACAAATATGGACCTGCACAAACTCATGTATCATTTTTCAACTTTTTTAAGGTAGGTATAAAATAATAACCTTTTTTATCGAAATAAAAGATTAAGTTTTAATATATTTTTATATATTATATATATATATATATATATATATATATATATATATATTTACTACTAAGAGCACTTCATTGTTTATAACGTTCAGTTTTTGCAAATTGGTTATTCTTTATCTTTTTGCAGTCATTTGGTAATTTTCATAATTAATTGTGAGAAAGAAAAATTTTATTCTTATATTTATATATAGAATTTAAGAATATAGATAAATGTAATTCTGAATTTAAGCTTTATTGTAAAACCTTATTTACATTGCATAGCTTTATCTATCATTGATTTTAATTTCGTCTTTTTTTATAGTACAAATATCAGCTGAATATTGATGGTACAGTAGCAGCTTATCGGTTCCCATATTTACTTGCTGGTGATTCTTTGGTTTTTAAACAAGAATCCAAATATTATGAATTTTTTTATAAAGATCTTATACCTGGATTACATTATGTGCCTGTGAAGAGTGATCTCTCAGATCTTGTTGATAAAATTATGTGGGCAAAAGAGCACGATGAGGATGTATTGAAAATTATTAAATCTGCTAGACAATTTGCAAGGAATAATTTATTACCACGTGATATATTGTGTTACCATACAGTTTTATTTCATGTATGAGAAAGTTTTAATTTATATGTTGTTCTTGAGCATACCTGCCAAATAATATATATTCTTTTTAGGAATGGAGTAAACGCTTAAAGAGTAAAGTTAAAGTCCTACATAACATGGAAGAAGTACCACAACCTAGTCATTTCTGTCAGTGTCATCTTAATAATTTAAAACCTAAAGATGAATTATAGTTTATAATTTTTTAAAAATATTTTTAGGATTCATATATATAATAAAGACTTATTATAATCGTACATTATCATATAAATATTATATATTATATATGACAAAGATGCATATTCATTCTTATAAAGATTTTATATTTATCGCTGTCAAAAATAAAAAAATAATATAGAAATTCAAAATCGATTCTCTAATATTTGATAAATCTTTCCTCTTTTAATATTTTTCTCTTGTACAATCTGTTAGTTATCTTTATATATAATTTTTTACTTATTTAATTTGAAGTCATATCCGAAATGTGAATAAGATATATTCATTTGTACAATTATTAACATCTTTAAAAAATATTTACGGGACAAATACAGATTCATGTTATAACTAAGAAGAAAGTAATTCTTTGTATAAAAATAAAAAATATAGATAAAAATATTTTACATAAGTTGTATATAAAATATTTTATTTTTATTGATATTATGATATATGATGTCAATATCACAAAGAAAATTATATATAACTCAATGAATATACAAATATAATATACAAAAAGGTAATACTTTGATGAAGAAAAGAAAAAAAATATTAATTTTCTAATTTTCAAAAGATTCTCTAAAAATAGAAATTTTTATAAAAAGTTAATTTCACATTATTATAATTTATTATCTCAATATAAGAAATCATTCCTTTCTTAAGTGTTGCAGATTCTATTGTGAATTATGTGACATGAAAAAAATTTATATTGATATTCTTACTATATATATGTTATTCATGAAATTAAATCATTTTCATATATCATAACGTTATATTGTATCAGCATAAATCAATACTTATTATTTTCAATACTTATTATTATCATACATTATATTATACAATTCTGACCGCCAAAATTTATATTTATAATTATATTAATAAAAAGACTACATATGTGTATGTGTACATATATATATATATATATATATATATATATATATATATATAGTTTTTTATTAATATATATATATATATTTGTAATAAAAATAAAGTTTATGGATTATCGACTTTTTCATATAGAAGACAATATAAAAGTTACAAGTATAATATAGATTTGATAAATATAATACATTCTTGTGTATATAGATATTATAAACCAAATTAAATAAAGAAAAATTATAATACCAAATTATAATAATTATATGTTTTTCCTAGATTATAAATATCGTCACAAAAATAAAAAGCTATTTGATAAACATGATATTACATATATCATTACACAGATTAACATATATAGAAAATTAACATATATATAGAAAAATATATATGCAAATATTGCAAAATATTAAAAGAATTGTAAATTATTAAAATCGAACCCAATTTTTAGCATGATTATTTTTTATATGTATTTTAATTCTAATTTTTTTATTACTTTTTTATAAGGTACATCAATAAAGATTAAATTAAAGTTTTTCACATAATTATTTTCTTAATCTAATTTCATTGTGCTGATAAATCCTTTATACGTTAATTTAAACGCTCACAATATCTATGTATAAATATTGTGAATTAATAATATTATATTAGCCATATATAATATTTACTTATATAATAAAGTAAATAAAAATGTTTTTGATATATACGCATTATACATATTAATAGATTAAGTATACTATATATATATATATATATATATATATATATATATATATAAAATTGATTTATTAATATATATACGCGTATATATTTAATTTATATCATCAAAAATGAACCTTCATATAATTTATTGTGTGGGGGGTTGATAACCATAACCTCCATATTGATTAGGAGGAGGTGGTCCTTGAGGTCCAGGTGGTGGAGGCATGTGTCCACCAGGTGGTCGTGGAGGATACTGTGGATAACCTTGTCCTGTTGGTGGTGGAGGATAATTTTGAGGAGGATATTGTGGATGTCCATAATGTTGGGCACCTTGCGGTGGGTGAGGACTATAAATCTATAATTAGAAATAGTCGATTTTGAATACATCTATAATAAATTTGTATAATTATATTAATTAGTAATTATATTAAATATATTGAACAATATTTGAAATGCATACTTATTCAAGGAAATTATTATTGTTTTAAATAATTATAAACAATTCAAAAATATAATATACAATGAATAGTTGTTATGAAACAACTAACAAATTTAAATAATTAATTGATTTTATTAATATACCTAACTATTTGTTAATATACCTAATTACATGAATGAAAAATACCTGTGGTTGTCCGCCTGGCGTAGGTGGAACATATGTTTGTGTGGTAGTGGGTCCATAAGCAGGCTGTTGTTGAGGACCTGGTGGTGGAGCGGGGCCTTGTGGTGGGCCGGATGGTGGTTGAAATCCACTCGGAGCCGGATTCTGCGATGGTTGTTGTTGCGTCTGCGGAGCTGTTTGTGACTGTTGCTGAGATTGTTGCGGTGGTTGATGTGATGGTTGATGTGAGGGTGGTTGATGAGAAGATTGGTGAGATGGTTGATGAGGTGGTTGATGCGGAGTGTGTGGTGGTTGATGAGATGATTGATGTGGTGGTGGTGGTGGATGCGATGGTGGTGGATGCGGTGGGTGCGATGTTGGGTGAGGCGTTTGATGAACAGGATATCCAGAAGGAGCCGGCACTGGAGGGGCGTAGGTTCCCTGTGATGCCGGTGGTTGACCACTACTTGGTGGATACGTTTGTGTTGAAGCAGACGGTGTACTTGTTGGCTGATTGCTTTGAGCATAAGTATTGCCTCCACTCGCAGAGGAAGTACTAAATGGTGGAGATGTAGATGTAGGACCATATTGTGTTGCGCCAGGACCAGGGCTTGGTTGGCTAACATATGGCTGCGGACCCGCATTTTGCTGAGATCCAGGTTGAGGAGGTTGAGTCGCACTGGTTGTTGGAGGCGGTGGATAATTTTGCGGTAAAACATTATTTGCATATGCTTGTGAGGAGGGTGGAGGATAATTCCCGGGTTGTCCCGCAGCATAGGCATTTTGAGGTGGAGCTTGGGACGGTGGCTGTTGATAATTTGGTTGTGGACTAGGACTGCCATATTGTCCTGGTTGCTGTTGTTGACTACCTGATGAGAAATTCTGTTGTGAAGCATTAGAAGGTGGATAACCTTGTTGATTTGGTGGTGGTCCATATCCAGAAGGTGGTTGAGTCGTGCCTGGTGGTGGATAACCACCTGGTTGTGGACCATAACTATTTACTGTGGTTGGAGGACCATAACTTGATTGTGTCGCCGTATTATATCCTTGTTGCTGAGAAGTATTAGGTGGTCCGTATTGGTTTGGCTGACCAGGAGTATATGCAGATCCTTGTGGTCCTTGATAATTTGAACCAGGATTCTGACTGGTATATTGAGTAGGATAACCTTGTTGAGAAGGTTGCTGGGGATAACCTTGCGGACCTCTGTATTGCTGTGGACCTGGTGCTGCTGGAGGCCCTATAAATATTAATAGATTAAAATATCAGATAATTTCGAATAGAAATGCTTCAATTAATATACAAATTAATATACAATTTTAAAATATATTAGAATATAAATAAAATTTTAATTAATAAATGATTTAAATCAGTATATAACATACTATTTATGGTAGGTCCTTGACCAGGCATCACAGGTCCACGATAACCACCTTGTGTTATTGGTTGGCCTTGATTAAAAGTTGACATTGGTATTGTTGGTTGTGTATTTGGTGGCATTTCTCCTCCAGAACCTGGTGTACCACCTGGACCACTTGGAAGTCCTTGAGGGTTCATCATAGCATGTTGAGGACCATTGGGTATACCTTGAGGCAACTAGAGAAAAAGAAAAAAATAATTAAATTTTGTAATTTTGTTGAAAAAATTTATTCAATTTTATATTTTTATTAGATTTTATTTTTTAATCTAAGATTTTGCTTACAGGTAATAAAGTCTGCAAATTCTGATTTACATCTGCAATGGATGCTAAATATACTAAATTACGATGTAACATTTGCTGATATCTGAAAATTAAATTTAGTAAATATATAAAGATATATAAATAAATCATATATAAATATGTATAATATAAAAATAGATTAATAATGATAAAAACAATTATTCTTAATATTATCAGAAAAAAATAATTGAAAATAAACTAAATATTTTAAATATATAAAGTAATTATGACAAAAAGATTAATTTTTTATTACATAATATTATTTCACAAATAATATTCATCCATATTTACTACGAAAATAAATAGAATATTATATAATATACTTAAAATATTAAAATATTTATATAATAAAATATATATACAAATGTTATATTACTTACTGTACACATTCTTGTGCTTTGCCTTTATTCTGATATTCTTGAATCATTTGTATAAGTTGACAATTCTCATCAAGCATCTAAAAAAAGATGAAAATATATATAAATAACTATAAAGAAATAAAAATTCTGGAATCTTTCTAATTGTATATATTAAAATATTAATTTTTAGTTATAAGTAATGCAATACTGCATTTCTTTCTTTTTTTTAAACAAAGTATATAATCATTTTTTTTACCTTTTGTATTTGAGCAGGATTTGGAGGTGGCCGACCGCGTTGTGCAAAAGTCACAGACATTTTTGGAGTAAATCAAATTAATTCTCCAATGGAAAAAATTAATAAACCGAATATACTTTTTCTTTTATATTATACTATCACAAGAAGATACTTAAAAATGCTTCAAAATATGGGACATCCATTTTCATCGTATTTTCGTAGCATCCTTTCGTAATGTCGGTTCTCTGAAGTATGAGATTATTCACACGAGTGCGGCGAAACAGAAATCGCCTATAGCTCAGTCGATCCGCACGTTATCTAACCACAAACCAATCATCCATGCACCATATTTTTGAGAATATAGTTGACGCATGTAACAATTATCGGCAATTACCTTGCGAAGTATCCAATTTCGGAATGAAAGATAAGAGGTCGAACTCCTTTTGAAATAGAAGACACAGGGAAACAGCGCCACCAACGGCGAATAGATTAATACATGCATTCTTTCTTTTTCTTTCTCTCTTTTATTAATATCACATTTTTTATATAGTGTCATATTTTCATGACATTTTCGATAAATTAAAAGTAACATATAAGTATCTCGTCTACGAAATAGGTATTTTTCAAATAACATTTATGAATCAATACTATTCAATATATGCATCACGTTATATTTAGGAGAACTCTTTTGCAAAGTTACATTCAACGAACATTAAATGCCTTCAACAAATAAAATGTTTAATAAGTGATTATTGTTGGTAGCCAATAACACAACTGTTCGCGTTTGAGTATTTGTAAAAACTCAAGAACACTTCTTTATATATAAAATGCATGCATAGACAATTTAATTATATTAGTATTAGCATGATTGATTTTTTAACTTTATAAAACTTTTAAATACTTATTTACTCTATTCATTATTGTATGTGACATATTTAATTTATTAAAGTTTTAAAGAAACTATCAAATTTTGACTTATGTCAAAATCTTATGTGAAAGAATTAAATTTTACTTATACCATATCTTAAAATTATAAGTTTAACATAATAAAATGAAAATATTTTAATGGAAACATTAAGCAATAATTTATCAATATTATGAATTTATTAATATATTGACATCTAATAAAATTATTTTTTGATGGATCTTATTAAATTCTGTTCATTATATTATTAATTGATATTTATAATATATCGATATAAAAAATATCGTAATTGATATTTATTTTGATATTTAGTATTTATTTTATAAGATGTAGTTTTATTTATCAATATTTAAAATATATCCTAAACATATAAAAATAAAATATTATTTATCTCATTATAATTAATTAAATAAATGTAATATATCTTCTGAATATTTTATTTGCCAATATCTCATGTGGCATAAGTTCCTTTGAATTTACACAAATATTTATCAATTTGGTTATTGATAGCCATATTGATAGTCATCGCAGCATATTCATCCTTTCTAGAGGCTAAAATAAAAAAAATGTAAAATGATTTTTATGCAAATTTATATGCGCACGTTATCCCAAACACACACACACACACACACACACACACACACACACACACACACACACACACACACACACACACACACACACACACACACACACACACACACACANCACACACACACACACACACACACACACACACACACACACACACACACACACACACACACACACACACACACACACACACACACACACACAAAATAGATACACATAAAAACTTAGGATAATATAATTTATGTAATATAATCTGTACCTTCGGAAATATAATATAATAAATATAATATAATAACACAATATAATTTTTTGTCTTCGCAAAGAATTTCTCAAAAGATGCTTGATTATAATTCTTTTAAAATGTATAAGATTCTCTCATCCGGATATCATATCTGCTAGTTTCTTATAGGCAGTCATGATATCACATCTGCTAGTTTCTTATAGGCAGTCATTATAAATAATCTTATTATAATTATTATTATATAATTACATTATATCACTACATTATTACAAATATTCGTTTAATGAATCATCTTGCACATACAATAAAGACATATACATGCATAATATATATAATCGTAGTATAATCCAGTTTTAAACAAAATCTTACTTTGTTGTTAAAATATTTATAACATAAATTATAAAAGTCTTATTTGCTGAATCTATTTCGCTGTGCTTGGAAACATCAAGTTTCTAATTGATAACTGATTACTTTTAATAGTTTATAATTTAAAAATTATTATGGTTTCGACATTTTCATATTATGACTTTTGTTTCAAAATATGCTAAAGTATCTGTTATTGAAATCTCTATTGATAATTTTGGAATATTTTGAAACTAATATTTTGGGACATTCTGTATTATCATACATTTCTTTTATTTGCTTTTTCTAGCTTATTCAAATAGATTATCTTTTTCAAGAAGTCACCCTGAAATAAAGAAAAATATTATAATACGTTCTGTTTATATTTTTTTATATAATAATTACATAACTTAAATTCATTACTTTTAGTAATGATTTGATGCATCCTTCTTTTTAATTCAAAATGCATGTATAGACAATAAAATAAATCTAAAACAAAAAACTTATTTAAATATTTCTTTTACACAAATTTCTTTTAACATTCTTTTTATTACATAAACATCCGATAATATGCTTATTTCCAGATATATCTGTAATAAAAACGTTTTACCAAGATCTAATAAAGTATACTATTAATATTTTTTTTCTTACATGAAGTTATTTTTATCACGTTAAAAAATTAATTTTATAAAGCAAAATGAGAAAAACTGCAGAAGAATTTCACTTTTTTTTAGTTATAAACTTACCTAAATACCTCTCTCAATGCTTTTCTAGATTTTAAAATTGATAGATTCTTTCAAATAAATAAGAAAAACACTTCGATAAAAAGATCTAATTTTATTAAACTACCATAAGTGTGTGCGACTGTTTGTAAATAATGTCAATATTATTTGGAAGATCAATTATCATTTCTAAACATTCAATATCAGTTTTAATATCAGCAAAACAAACATAATATATTCATAAATAAAATCATACAAAACAAAAAATTTCTTTTTCAGAATTAGAAAAAGACCATCTTTTAATAAAATATTTACTTAATATATTTTTACCAATTTGTCTATATAACATGCAAATCAATTATCTCATTAAAATCGTTAATTTTATAAATTCTTGTTCAATTCTAAATACGATATATTATATATGAATAATTAGTAGTATAGAATTTATTTTGTTACATGTATTATAATTATTTATGGTATAGATATACATTATAATGTTTTTTGCGATTTTCTCAAGATGATATTCTTCAATGATATCGATCTGAGATAATCGATTTAATCTTATTATGGATGAGATTAGAATAATTTCATTATGTTGAGCATGAAAAAACACTACGTATGATCAAGATTTTTTATGATACTGTGACAAAATAAGAAAAAAAGCATATGTGTTTGAAAGAAAAATAAAAACTTAGAAAGAATGTAACTGGTCTAAATTCGAATTATTCTTCTCGGCTACTACTCAGCTTCTAAATTAAAAATTAATCACATGAATAAGATATCAAATCACACGATATACCAAATCTTCTTGAACAACATTTTGAAATATAATTCTCAACAATAGAATATAAACAGTTTTTTCTTCTAAAATCTGCCACAATTTAAGATATGGGAATATTAACTGATAAAGAATATTATATGAAATAATAAATATGAAATTGTACTTATAATATAATATAATATAAGATAATATAATATAATATAATATAATATAATATAATATAATCACAATTTAAAATACAGAAATGTTAAAATTTATGTGATATAAAAGTATGATATAAAGTTACACTTATAATATGATATAATTATAACATATTATGTTTCATAATTTACATGATTTATTAAATACGATTGTCGAAAAAAGATTGTACCATCAAATGGTTTAACCCAAAAGATCTTACGAAAAATGCAATATTTGTTTTTCATCCTCATTATCCTATTAATCTTCATTTATATTATTGTATTTTTAATGTAAATTGTTCATGAGATGCCGAAAATATTGTACACATAAGATGTGCAATTTTGAGATTATTATTATCTTATTATCTGTTTTGCAATAAATCTGTTTTGCATCCAATTCTATTTTTATATGTGAATAAGAGATTTGTTCAGATTGATATCATTGTGCGACAAAAATTGCTGCTTCTTCCATTAATTTTTTTTTATCAGAGCTATTATGTTATATGCTCAATTTTTGCTAGTGCATGTCTTGTAGATGATAATACTTTAAATGCGGAAGAAGTTTTTTACCGTATTAAATATTTGTCAACTTAGCATCATGTTCACGAAGAAATTAACATTTTATATTTTAATTGTGCGATCAATATTTTATTTTTTAGATATATATTATAATAACTATTTTTAATTATATCCATAAAAATTTTTGATTGATATTCATTACTTATTAAATCTTACCTCTGTGATTGTTCAATTTTTAACTCATTCATGTAAAAATAATAATTCATAAGATTATTCATTATTTTCATAGATTAAAAAATTAATATCTTTCTTATAAATATATATAATCTACTATAAATTCTTATAAATATATATAATCTACTATAAATAATAGCTTTATATAATAAGGACTATACCATTTTGTGTTCATTTGTGCCAAGCGAGGTCAGAATTTTTTTTAATTTTATGGGAGCTTTTATTAATTCTTTAAAATCTATATATTCCTTATTTCCGTATTTCTTTTTCATAAACTTTTTCCAAACGAGTCTATTTAAATTAAATATAAGAGATCCTATAGATAAGAGTATCTTTAATTCTGCAAATGGTTACGCATAATTATATAATTAAAATCATTGTTATAATAATAAATTTTGAAAAACTGTAAATCTTAAACAATGTAGAAAAATTTGAAAATAAAATTATTTTTATATAGCTGTTGCAATAATTTTTTATATAAAAAGCATATAAAAGGAACAAGGGCAATGAGCTCTTTATATTAAGTTATTTATGACTTTCTTTATTAATAACAAAATTATATAAGAAAAAATGCACGTATTATATGATCTATGACAGTATAGAATAATTATTTATATAATCAAAAACATTGAATAGAATAGATATTATACGAAAAATCTGTGTAATCGCAATGTAAAAATTTAATCTTTTCTTCTTCTTATAGTGTTATTCTTATACGATATAATATGTAAGCATTTACATGTTTATTTGCACAATGTGAATTGTGTTCTCTTCTGTATGTTTAAATAAAGTGGCAGCATCTGAGATGTTGTACCAGTTCCTAATGTTCCTAACGCAGAGTTATTAATACTGTTTGCGACTCGGTCCTTCCATAATAAAGTTTGTGCATACATGACTATTCTCAGAAATAAAAGTTTCTTCTGTAGTCATTGTAGATTTCCATTACTTTCGACATTACTGAGTGATGCCATTTCCTTTATTCCCGACGTTACAATATCGCTCATACTCGGTCATCAGAGTCTCATTTGTAGCAACAGGGTGTACTAAGTCCATTTTGGATAGAAGGATGATGAGAATGATGTCTCATGTTAGAAGAGACTATGATATATTTCATTACGCCTTGCATCCCAAATTTAATTTAACAGAAAAAGAATTTTTAAGAAAATTTTAGAAAAATAAGGAAGCAAAATAGGTTTTCACCAAGGAAAAGATCGAAAACATAAAGGATAGACAAAAAAGAAACAGCAAAGGAAGGAGAAATGATAAACTTCCTTTAAAAAGGAGATAACAACGGAGAGATAAATAAGGGAACCAATCGATATTTTATTGCATATTAGGAAGAATATCAACGAGATAAAAAAAATATCAAGAATTAAAGAAGAAAAGGAACGAAATCAACAGAAATGAGATGAAAAAGAAGAAAAGATATTTGTGAATGAAAAGTGCGAACAATAATATGGAAAAATCCAACAATCGAATAGAGAAACAAAGAAAAAGTATGAGAATTAAATTATAGATAATTGATAGAATGATGATGAATGACAGAATATAGATATGAAAACATAGAAAAAATTATTTGGGGAGAAAATTATTTTAGAAAATTATTTAGATAAAGAAAGTTCTATTTTGGAAAAATGGAAAATTAATAGAAAATACTAATATAAAATTAATGAGAAGAATTTCTTAAAGTATCAAAGAATGTGTTAATCCTGGATAACACAGAAAACAATATCGAAGAAATGATATAGATAAAAATAAGATAATATAAATTAATATGAGAATTAAAAATCGGAATAAATACATTAATACCGAAAGATATTAAAGAAAACAAAATGCATGAAATTAAGATAGACTTCTAAGATATAAAACAATTAGATAACAAAAATCAAGAACTTTATAAAAATATACTAAACAGTTTGATCTTATTGGAAAATATAGAAAAAAGAAAAAAAGTTGGAGCGAAAAAAATAAAATGTTAAAGAAATCATTAGATATAAAAAAATCATCAGATATAATCATCAAATATAAAGATCTAGAAGAAACATTTAAGAAGAAAGGTTTGAAAAGAATGGATTGAACCGAAGTAATCGGTGCTAAGATTAATATAGTCTTTTAATCTCTATTAATTTGAACATGACCTCTATTTAACTTGTTAATATAATAATGATAAAGTTAATATGATAAAGTTTAAAAACAAGAGAAGTTTGAGAAAGGTAGTTTGAGAAAGGAGATTAAGAAAGAACATAGTAGAAATATTAACTTAATTAAAATATTATTAAAATATTAACTTGACTGTTATGTGAAAAAAATTCGTCGGACTACATGATTAGGCAAAGCAAGCCTCCAAAAATGAAATAAGATTCGATGCGTAAGTATTGGATCCTTTATGAACCTGTTATTATTTCTGCATTTTCATATTTTATACCAGTATATAAACGTAATAACGTTATAATGTAAAACGTAATATACTGAAATGATCAAAGATAATCTGTTGCAAATCAATAGTCAAAAAGACAGTAAATAGTCAAAGTAAAAAATTTTAAAGTGCATATTTCATTTATGAAAGAATATATTCGTATAATAATAATCAGTGTAATCGTTAAATTTATTGCGCCATGTTTCTACAATGTTGAAAAGAAAAAGCAAACTATCAACTTTTCGTTAATTACACCAATAGAGAAGAAACTTTATTTGTCCGAATTGCCTTCAACCAATTTCAAATACGTATATACATTTTAAAACTTTACATTCAAAATAATTTCTTAAATAACGCTATTTTCATATTATATTACTTTTATAATAATTTTACTCATCCTGTATCTTGCTAACAATCTTTTCAAATACTTATTTAAATAATTAAATTAGGCAATATATAGGATAATTAGGTATTACACGAACTTATTGGGAATTTTTCGTGTCATCTGAATTCACCAAAAATGACATGATAGTCGAAATATTAATGTAGACTTATATGTTCAAATGCAATAAGAAGAAAAAGTATAATAAAAGATTAAAAAAATCAATAGGATATACCAATCTCAAAGATATTTGAGAAATTCAAAGGATTCATAAGGATTTTCAGGAAAAGCGGTTAATATAGGAAAAAAAATAGATTCTAGTTAATTTAATTATGAAGAAACTTTTTGAACAAATCGAAAAAGTAAAATAAGACAAAATTAGATAAGAGATGGAATGATAAAATTATTATCAAAGAAACTGTTCATCAACGAAAGAGATCAGAAGAAGAGAATAGCAAAATTATGACACGATAATGAGAAAATTAGTGTAAGTAGTGTACGTTAACTTGTGCATTATATATATACTTGATGAAATAAATATTTTAAGCAAAATGTTCTCTACAATCTGATCTTTTCATTTCAGATTTGAATACAAACAGATTACATTCTAGAGTATGATAAGAAATTAGAAATCATAGTCGTAATATGTCGCGTGATTGCATATGTTTTATGCTTGCGTAGTTTTGATGCAATATGTCATAATATGTATATCACGTATATAAGTTGATTCACAATGTTAGATGTTGATATTTACTATGTACGATAAAATTAAGAATAAATCATTTTCGCGTCAAGTACTTCATTATATACTTCATTATATACTTCATTATATTCATATATGTGCTTCATTATATATTTATGTAGCCAAAAGTGCCACAATTCCATCTGTTTTCAATTGGCGATTTTTCTCATAGATCAAAAGAAGTCTAATATCTCTCATTCTAAACATTTATTATCAT
Organism: Eciton burchellii; assembly: GCA_020341155.1. Classification (NCBI taxonomy): domain Eukaryota; kingdom Metazoa; phylum Arthropoda; class Insecta; order Hymenoptera; family Formicidae; genus Eciton; species Eciton burchellii. Next base: position 300,459 of record JAHMML010000105.1, read on the forward strand.
CCTGCGAGAAATATTATAAAGCAAATATGAAAAATGGCAAATAGGATAGCAGCAGGATAATATGAACATGAAAATTAATCCTACAGCTGAGACTGTTATCTCTCCTTATTCCGAGTAGGTATTCGGTACTTACCGAACTAAAGGACATTTTGTAATATGGTGACGGCTCCTGTCGAGTCTCTGTTTTTAGTCTCCATTCTAACCTTGGCTCGATATGCGACAAATTTTCGAATAATCCCCGATAAAAATTATTTTAATATTAATTTTATTTTACGTAAATTTACTAATGTTAATGACTTAATAAAAAGATCATTTTGATAGAAAAAAATATGAAATTTTATCAATATTTTCATTATATTTACATAAAAATTAATTAATTAATTATATCAACAATTAATTCTGAATTATATAATTATATTCATATCTCATATTCAATTTCATATTTAATAAGATCAAACAATCTTAAAGTAATCATGAAAACTTTTATATATTAGAATGTGGTTTACATTAAAATGTGCTAATTTATATACTAATATTATTAGAAATCTTATATAGAAAAAAGTACTTACCTTCAAAATTTTATATCAATTTTTTTTGCATCTAATATTTATTGTAACTGTTACTTTACATAGAATTCAGCAATACATTTATCCAAAATAATAATCATGTCAAGGTATACAACCAATGTCATATCCTTGTACAAAGCGTAAGCTTATTCACAACATTACGAGTATGCTATTTAGAAATGTTTAACTATGGTATATTAAATAGAATATTAAATTAAATTAAATTAAATTAAATTAAATTAGTAGATTTGTATGTCTTTTTCTCTTCGCATCATTTCTCTCGTCCTCATAAGATTCGCTGCGAGATTGTTTGGATGCTTCTTTAGTTTGTCGCGATATCGTTGACAGAATTTCTTGACAGTTTCCTGGATGGTTAACATCTTAAGATCATGATGAAGCGTTTGCGACGTACCAGGAGGCATTAGTAATTATCCTAAGGACTTTAGATTGATATCTTTGTAGTATTTCGAGATTAGAGTTTGAGGGGCTGTGCCCCAGAGTTGAATGTCCAAATGGGTATGGTTTTGTATAACAGTACTTTATTCTCTAGTAACAGTTGTGAATTTCTGCCTAATAAGCAATACATTCTACTTAGTTTGAGTGCTAAATGCTTACACTTAACGCATATGTGCTTCTTCTAGTTTAGTTGCCTGTCAAGATGCATGCCGAGATACTTGACACCTTTGGCTTGTGGAATCTGAGTTCCATTCAGATAGACAGCGGGACAAGTTGCGGCACGTGTAGTAAATGTGACATGAACTGATTTGTTGTTATTGACTTTAATCTGCCAAAATTTTAGTCAGTTTTGTATAAGGTTTAAGTTTTCTTGAAGATATTTAACGCTATGTTAGGGTTCGGTTATATTGCAAGTATCGCCGTATCGTCCGTAAACGTAGCAATGGAAACATTTGTGGTAAATCCGCGGTGAACATCAAATACAGAAACGATTCAGGGACACTTCTCTGAGGGATACCTGATTTGATTTCGCAGATTTCTATAATAGCGTTCCGTTGTTTGATGAAGAAATATCTTTTGTTAAGATAACTATTAACTATACTTTAAGTATAGTGTGAAATTTTTTAAATAGATATTGCTGGATTTTAAATAGAAGACTATCATGCCATACCTTGTCAAAGGCTTGCGATATGTCAAGAAACATCGCAGAACAATACTTCCCTGCCTCAAAGGCAAAAATAATTTTGTTTGCAATTCTGGATGGATTTGTTCAACTCTTGCATGTTTGCTACGAAAGCCAAACTGATGATTTGATATTAGTTTCTCTTCTGCAATCACAGACTTTTGAAGAAGCAACTTCTCAAATAGTTTCGATATGATGAGCAATAAACTGATTAATGATGACCTAATGTCGACCGGATCCCTATTTGATTTTCGAATCATGATTATCGGAGCCACCTTCCATTGTGGGAAGTAGCTCTCAATATAGCATTAAATAATTGAATAAGATAAGTTTAACTCCATTTTGGTAGTTTCTTAAAGATTCAATAATCGTATTCTGGAGCTTTTTTTCACGTTTAGATGTTTAGAAATAACGGTTCTTACCTCGTCTTTAGTGAGTCCCGTTATTTCAATTATTTGGCTGTGCTGATTCTTGGCAATAAAAAATGGCCGTTTCTTCTTCAGGGCCCACCTCTCTGGAATTAGGAGTGAAGGTCTTGACGAGATGTTTCACGAATGTGTCTGCTTTCTCCTAGTCAGATTCTACTCGTGTTATTTCATAAGGAACTTTGCGGCTGTTTTAGTTATTTTAGACTTCCAAAGTGTAATCAAATGTTTCCGAGGGTTGATGTTGCGGTGATACATTATATCTGAATTTTCTCCTCATTTAATTAAATTCTTTTAAATCCTTGAGGGCGTTATATAATCTAGTCTTTATTTTTGGAGATCTATAGTATTGCCATTGTTTTCTCAGATTATGTTTTTCTTTTAGCTTTTTTCTTATCATTATGGATGTTAAAATATAATATTTTTGGTATCATTAGGTGGAGTTGAGTTTCAAGTTTCAAGTACTATTGGATAGTAACATTGAAGTGTTCTATTGCTTGTATTATATCACTATAGTCTTTAAGAGACATTTGTGTGTTTAGCGTATTCTTCATTTGTTTGCGAAAAGATTCCAATATGCCTTGTTACGCAGCACGCAAGGCTGCATCCTATTGACTACTTTATGATTGATATTAATTGTAATGGAAAAATGATCAGATGACAGTTCTGGGCTCGTTTTAATAGAAAATAATCTTCTATACCTCTTATGACTCCACTCGATTATATCTGGTATTTATTTTTGGTCAGTAGGCCAGTATGTTGGCATGCTTTGTGATATAATATTCAGTCGCTTATTAATGATAGTTTTATAAAGCGCCTTGCCTTTAGGATTTGCTAGTCTGGATCTTCAGTATTAATGTTTGACATTATAATCACTAATAACTATGAAATGATCGCCTAGGATTGTAAAGAAAGCCTCGAAGTGTTCACTAGCAATTATATGTTTTGGAAAACAATATATAGATGAAACAACAACAGAGCCAGACAAATTCTCAATCTTCACAGTGGTGGCTTGCAAAAATTCACTTTTAAAATTGTCTAGCTCATGATGCCGTACGTTGTTTTTAATAATAATGGCGGTAACATTTATACACTGTGTCATCTGGATATGTTGTATGATATATTAAATAAGATGGTATATTGAAATAATGTTTTTTGGTAAAGTGGGTCTCCGATATTAGCATTATATCTATTTGGTTGTTAAGGATGAACATTTTTTTTCTTCATTCATATGTTGTGACAGTCCATTTGATCATATTAAGCCTTTATAGGCCATTTTAAGAGACTTTTATCCATTCTTAGCATATTGTGCCAGGTATGGCAAAACGTGACATATCTTTCCACAGTTGGACGGAACTGACAATAATGGGACAAATTTCGTCTTAATTGGTCATACTCGGCCATGACTGGACATACGGGACATTTAGTAGCCTTCTTAGTTTACATTTCTCCATTCTTAGTACAGTGTAGCTTACCACATGGCCATATCTCATATTCTTTACAGAGTTTGTTAGAACTGGAGATACTGTGGTACTATTGGTCATATTTGATATTCTTGACCATAATTGATCATTCTTGATATTACTGGCCACAATGGTCCATTATAGGTCATTTCTAGACACTTTTATCCATTCTTGGCACAGTATACCTTATATGGCGAAGCTGACCTTTACCTTTCGAAAGCTAGTTGAAACTGGTAATAACGGTGCAAATTTGGCTGGTAATTAGTCATATGGGATTTTAGCTCGTCATACGGGATTTTTATCTGCTTTCTTTCGCCACATTTGACCATACTTGGCACAGTGAGCTATATACCTTGACCTGATATACTTTAATCAAATTTATTAGAACTGATAATACTGGGCAAAGTTGGCCATATTTGATATTCTTGAACATATGTAGGATATGGGAAAAGAACCGTTAGTAACAGTATCTATTTGTAACGCTTATAAGGAAAGGAAACGATGGAAAGTTGAGAACAATTAGTCAAGGTGCACGCAGATTAGAAAGTTGTACTCAGGATTCAAGGTTAAGTAGGCAACCCTTGGTGTAGGGATGATGTGACCTGACCGGATCGAATTGATGTGTAACGATTGACCGATGACCCTGAAGTGGAGCGCCGCTCTGGGTATATAAAGCGCGAGCAGAGCAGAA